>OX333071.1:60407554-60722435 GCA_946863875.1 Alloplasta piceator
CTATTATTGCACTCCGTGCGCAAAGTGCCACTTTGCGCACGCTGCGCGTGCTCAAACTGGCACTTTGCGCACTCGTACAATAAAATTTCGTACGATACTATTATAAACTCGAAATGTTGAGTGAAAAGTGTGCAGACTTGTAAACAAATTAGACAAGGCTTCTTATTTAAAAAAAAATCTTCAGAAACAGCTACATTTTTCGTTTTCCAATTAGCGTTCTCCCCTTAAGGCAGTTGAACACCATCGTCTCTCTCTCTCTCTCTCTCTCTCTCTCTCTCTCTCGTTCTCTCTTCTCAGCCTTTGTGCATTCCCTTGAGAAGATTGCGCGATATGATGAGTCGTTGAATCTGCGATGTGCCCTCGTAAATTTGATATATCTTTGCGTCTCTCATGAGTTTCTCGACCGGATATTCCGTATTGAAGCCGGCACCTCCGAAAATCTGTACAGCGTCGGTGGCGCATTTATTTGCGACATCGGCCGAATAACATTTCGCTATACTCGCGTACAACGTTGCATTCGGTATTTTATTGTCAGCGGCCCACGACGCTTTCATCCAAGCGAGCCTCGCTGTCTCGATGCCTATCGCCATGTCCGAGAGCATAAATGCAACCGCCTGATACTCGGATATCAGTTTGCCGAATGCTTTTCGCTCGAGGGAATATTTTAACGCCTCGTCCATCGCTCTCTGGGCAAGACCCACCGCGCCACTTGCCACCATCGGTCGAGTACTGTCGAAAGTTCCCATCGCTATTTTGAATCCCGCGCCCTCACCGGTCAAGACATTCTCCTCCGGTACTCTGACGTCCTCGAACGTTATCATACGAGTGTCCGACGCTCTTTGTCCCATATTTTGTTCCTGTCCACGAAAAAACAACACATGGGTCATTCCATGTCAAGTCGACCAATAGTTCGAATCGACCCCTTTCAATTTCCATGAAATTTGGTCAGAAGTTTTCTTTTGTCATAAAAAGACGTTCTACCATAGGACATTTTTTTTTTCGACAATTCAAAATGTCACCGTTTTTTCAAGTTTTCAAGTTTATTTTTTAAATATCTCGAATATTATTATAGTTACGAAAAAATTGTTCTGGGTTCGGCTCAAGAGGATGTGGAAGTTGATCAGCTGATACATGAGTGCGAGAGAGATAGCTAAGATTTTCGAACAAGTCTTTCTCGGAGATCAGCAACATTTGGAGCAAGATAAAAGTTTTAGGCTTTTTTTTAAATTGTTAACATTTACGAGAAAGACATATTCAAAAAATTGTCGGTAAATCAGAGCTTTCACATCCAAATCGTAGCCCAAAGTATAGAAAGATCTGTTTTACCGACAATTTTTCGCACAAGTCTTTCTCGTTAATGCTGAACAATTTTTAATAAAAAGCAAAGTTTTAGGCCCTGCGTAATATACTGATGCAGAGGTTAAAATTTTTATTTTGCCCCAAATATTGCTGATCTCCGAGAAAGACTTATTCAAAAATTGCATCTATCTCTCTCGCACTTATGTATCAGCTGATCAACTTTCACATCCTCTTAAAGAGTATACGTTAGGCTACGAAAACAAAAAATATTCCGAAAAAAAAATTTGAAAATTAATGAATTTGGAGAATTCTAAATTTTCAAAAATCGTGAAAATACACGATCAACATTAAATTTTTGGTTCAAGTTTTTTATATAATAGTTAACTCTGAGAGTGCCACCATAGCATGACTAAAGGAAACATGTGTGACACAAAAGGTTAAAAGATCCTGGAATTTTCAGAAAGGTGTTCTTATTTTCTCAATAATATGATTTTTGAATTTTTGTAAAAAACTTTTTTTTACCCAAATTCAAAAATTGATATTTATGAAAAAAAAAAGAAAACACATTTCTGAAAATTTCAGGATCTTTCAATATTAGTACAAAGTATTACATAAGAAAAATTGCACAAAAAATTTAATGTTTATCGTGGATTTTCTCGATTCTTTTAAATTCAAAGTTCTCCAAATTCAACATGTAAAAAAAAAAAAATTTCGGAATATTTGTTTTCGTAGCCCCGAGTATACTCTTTAAGACGAACCCAGAACGATTTTTTCGTAACTATAATAGTTTTCGAGATATTTAAAAAATAAACTTGAAAAATTGAAAAAATGTTGAAATTTTTTACATAACTGTGGAAAACAAAATTTTTAATTTTTTTCCTTTGGTAGAACTTCGTTTTATGATAATAAAAAACTTCTGACCAATTTTCATCAAAATTGAAAGGGGTCGATTTCAGCTGCTGGTCAATATAACATGAATGACCCAAATATACTCTCATAAATTTTCATACATTCTGTGATAAAATTTCTTATCATTCATTTTTGTAGTAATATTCAAATTATCATGATTATTATTATTATTTGTACCTTGCGACCTGGTGTGAGACCCTCGGTATTGCGATCAACGATGAAACCCGTGAAGGCTTTGCCCGCTGGCGCGTTAGGATCTGGATTCGTTCTGGCCAGAACAAAGTACCTTAATAAAAAGTACCGTCATAAAAAATTCTGTTCAACCACTTTTTTTTCAAAGGGGAGTTGAAATTATGACAATGGTCGTGACATAAAATGCCCAAAATAAAATTGTGATTCTTTCCTCGTCAGATTATTTCTTTTCCTTGTCTTATATTCAAACGTATATGAACAATTTTCACTATATTCAATTTTCGTTGGCCGATTGAAAAAATTGTTTACTCTTTTAATTCGACGATGTATGATTATGCTAACAAAGATTTTGTTTTGGCAAAAAAAAAAAAATCTTTTTCAATTGCTCACCAGCTGGCGACTCCACCATTCGTGATCCACATCTTTGTTCCATTGATAATCCACTCTTTCCCTTTTTTCACTGCTTTTGTTTTTATACCGGCAACATCGGAGCCTGCTCCAGGTTCAGTTACGCAGTAGGCCTAAGGCGAAAATACACAGGAACTGAAGAAATCTTGACATGCGAAAGAATGTTGAGAGAATATTTAACTGGCGACTCACAGCGACGATAGGCTCTTCGATCATCATTCCCAGATACTTTTTTTTCTGTTCCTTATTTCCGCCTATCTTGATAGGAGTTTGCTGAAAATTTTGCAAAGTTAGTAAGGATCAAACTACGGTCGCCGAACCAATTTTTTTTTTCAAATCTCACAGCGAGACCGGATGTTTCCATTGCAGTCATTATTCCGGTGCATCCATAGGCGAGAGCTTCAGAGACTAAGCAAGAATCGAAAGAGCCCAATCCAAGTCCGCCTGTGGAACGAACAATAATATATGGTGAATGGATTTCATTAGAAAAAATGGTTTTTGCTTATTGACAATTTTTGTCAATTGTTTAAGCGTTTTTGGAACATAGCCTTAACTCAAAGTTAATGGGATTTTCTGGTCTCTTGAAATATGTTCGAATCTAACAGACAACATTCCAGTCACTGTTTTTGTCTTACTCTCTGTAAGAGTTTTTGATCATTTTTTATTTCTGTGGATCATTTCCAATGTTTTTATTTCAATAGTATTAATCCTCATTCTGTACACTGGGTCTTTTAAGGCACAAGCCAAATTTTCAAATCGAATATCTGTGGAATTAGGAAAGGAATTAGGAATCTTTGTTTACGATAAATGGTTAAACAAATGATTGGGTCATGGAAAAAAATGTTGTAAAAGTAATTCAGAATTTTTTCAAATTTTTTCTTTACAAAAAACATTAGCAGGACTTTCATGACCCAGAGTACAGACAGTGTCCCAACATTTAAGTGTACAAACAGAGGGTTAATGTAAGCTTTGTAGTTTTGTATAATCTTTTTATTGAAATTTTCATCAAAATCCCATTTCAATGAAGAAAAAAATATTTCAAAATTACAGACGGAGGGTTGTAAGCTTTGTAGTTTTGTTTAGCCAGGACTTTCACGACCTAGAGTACAGTGTCCCCAAATTTAAGGGTACAGATGGAGGATTAATGTAAGCTTTGTAATTTTGTATAATCTTTTCATTGAAATTTTCATCAAAATCCCATTTCAATGAAGACAAAAATATTTCAAAACGCTTTTTTAAGAAAGTTATTCAGAGTTTGCACTCAATTTCTACCAAAAAGGAACGTAAAAATTTGTTCCTGCTAGAAATTCAGAGTGATCACTGAATCGGATGAAAAAAATGCCCTGACGTTTCCCTGACATTTTCGAAAATTTCCTTAAAAAGCCATTCAATTTGTGCAAAAATGTCCAAGGTAGAAACATTGCGTATGTTTATTTTTATTCATTCTTTGGTATTGTTTACTAAATTATATCTTTGGGAGGAATAATCATTTATTCCTTTCAAAGATACACTTTAATAAGTCTTCCCGAGCTCTTCTCAATGAAAAAATCACAGCATTGGTATAGTTTAATAGCTCTTCTCAAGCTCTTTTTAAGAGGAGGCTAAATACCGACATTTTTCGTGCGAGTGCGAGAGAGAAAGGATGATAGGGGTCGTGTGAGAGCGAGAGAGAGGTCCGAATGTCGCCTTTAGCCTCCTCTTAAGGGGAGGCTAAATACCGACATTAGCACCTTGAAAATGGATTCAAAACTTGCTCTGGCACGAATGGATGGAAATCAATAAAACTTTGACAGTATCATCAGAATTGTGGCACAAATGGAGCGCCACTAAAAATTTTTCGAAAAACAAAAAAAAAAGTTACAGATCCGATTATCATCAGGAATCTGCAATTGAAAATATCAAATTATAATATTTTTACTGCATTTCGGCTAAAACCAAGAGTGGGGCTTCATGACGAACACTAAAATACGAATATCGATACGTCTTTGACATTATTTTATAAAAAAACCGCGACGTAAGTTTGGAATCCAAGTTACGAGATAAATGTTGATAAATTCAGTGTATTATCGAAAAACAAAATGGTGAAATCAAGTTCACAGAAATCCGAAAGAATTCCCCATATGGAATTTTCATGAAATAAATATTATTCTCATCAAATTCTATCCAAACTGTCTGACAAGTCAGTGGCAATTAACGAAAAAGTTTATTTATGTCTCGCATTTGCATTTTGCAATTCATTCATAAATTTAATTGATATTCATCCATCGGTATTGGAAAAAGTTTGGACAGTGATTTTGAGTCGATAATGTAGGGCTCCAGTAATAATGTCGGTATTTAGCCTCCCCTTAATGAAAAAATCACGGCATTGAGAAGAGCTTCTGGTTTCGCATTTTTTACGAGTTCTTTTTATATTTTCCATGACTAATATTTAACTCCCTGATATTTCCCTGGTTTCCTTGACATTTCCACGTCTTCTCTGACAATTTTCATCAAAATCCCATTTCAATAAAGAAAAAAATACTTCAAAATGTTCTTTCGAGAAAGTTATTCTGATTTTGCCTCAATTTCTACCAAAAAGAAACGCACTTGTTCCTGCAAGAATTCCTTACAAGCGTTGAATTTTCTTTCTCACCAAACTCTGCAGGAATGGAGCCGTTCATAAGTCCCAAGCTCCAAGCTTTCTTTATAACCGGCCACGGATATTCGCCCGTCTTGTCGTAATTTGCCGCAACAGGAATTACTTCTTCTCTGACAAATTTCTCCGCCATGTCTTTCATCTCCTGCTGCGTTTCGGAGAGTTGAAAATTACTTGAGGCAACTGAGGTTGAGGAAAAATTTCTGCACACCGTTTGCCTAGCGGCATTGTTGAATAACTGAAAAAAAAACCAATAAAATTATGTGTCCATTCCACAGGAAATTGCCGAAGAGAGGAGAAAATACACGGAGTCATTTCCGCAGAGTCTAAATAATTATAATTAAAAAATTTAAATTGCAATGTAGAACTTTGCACCAATAAAAATTTGCACGTACCTTTCTTAACATCATAATTGACTTGAATTAGCAACGATATTGCTCGTTTTAATGGTAATCGCAATTATTTTGAGGTTAGGAATCGTATAATATTCACTAATCGTTTTGGAGTTGCACTTTGAATCGCGAAATTTTTTTATCTCACTGCGGGAACGAATTCACGACGAAGAGCAGGACGGAGCGTGTGGAAAAATAATTTTAACAGAGGTTTTATGTTTAATGGTATCGCAGCTCGGGGTCAAAGTACGAAAAGAACATGTATAGCAATGGCGACATTGACGTTCGACGTCATTTCCCCCCCCCCCTCCGGCGCACGCACACTTGAATCTTAACCGCGCTGCAATAATCCATTTGTCGAATAATTTCTCGCACAAGGTCTTTGTTTATCACTTATCATTTTTGCGAGAAGAATTTGAGCGCGAGATTGCATCTGTTAAACGCGAAAAATACTTTCGATGCGTTTTTGTTGTCTTGGACAATAATAAACTTCATAAAGCTGCATTTTCTTCACATAAACGCACACACACTCACACACCCAACAGCTGATTTCTTCACTGTCAAAAGCGGTGTCGTTTGATCAGAGGTGAAACACGGAAAGTGTAAGAAAAAGATGAAAGATCCGACGAAAACCTCAAAGAAAATTTTACGATGCGTCGACTCGATAAACAGTTCGTGATTGATTTGTTTATCGAGGAATTTGTCTTGCGATAAATATAATAATTTACCGCTTGCGGAAGATAATCTCTTCTTGCTCTCTGTTTTCACGCTCTTTTTTTCGGAGCCGAAAGTTAAAGTAGTTCAGTCGACCCGACGACGTTTATTCTGGTCGAGTATAAAACACAATTTTCCCGTTTTTCAATCGATTTTGTTGATACAATGGATGTCGAGATACACCCATTGACGGCAAATCCAACTGCAGCGTGGCAAGAACTAGCGCAGGAGCAAAAAGTCATCAAAATAAATGTTAAACCACCTAACACCGAAGCTCCCGCCAACAAGGTAAATTTGTTGAAAATTTCTTTTCCATATATTTATAGTTCATAGAGCTTTCTTAGACCAATTCTGGCTTTGTCGTCAATGAAGCTCTGTGAGATATAAAAAAAATATGAATGTGAAAATTTTAAGTTTGCAGACTTTTGTACTTTGACTTCAGCGATGTTAAATATATCAGAATGAATTTGCAAACATTTCAGTGTAATATCTTGAATATGGATGAAGTTACAGCTCGCGCTACATTTTTCGGAACATTCAAAGCTTCATAATATTTCGGCCTCATGATAAATTTTTGTAAAGTTAAGTAGAGAACAATTTTGATAAGTATATTGAATGTCTAAAAAATTTCAGGGCAACATCTTGAATATTGATGAGTTACGATATTCGCTGCATTTTTCTAAAAATTCTGAATTTTACATAACTCTAAGCCTTAGATGGATTTCTGTAGAATTGAATAGCAAACATCTTTGATGAATATATTAAGTAGCTCATAGAGCTTTCTTAGACCAATTCTGGCTTTGTCGTCAATGAAGCTCTGTGAGATATAAAAAAAATATGAATGTGAAAATTTTAAGTTTGCAGACTTTTGTACTTTGACTTCGGCGATGTTAAATATATCAGAATGAATTTGCAAAAATTTCAGTGTAATATCTTAAATATGGATGAAGTTACAGCTCACGCTACATTTTTCAGAACATTCAAAGCTTCATAATATTTCGGCCTCATGATACATTTTTGTAAAGTTAAGTAGAGAACAATTTTGATAAGTATATTGAATGTCTAAAAAATTTCAGGGCAACATCTTGAATATTGATGAGTTACGATATTCGCTGCATTTTTCTAAAAATTCTGAATTTTACATAACTCTAAGCCTTAGATGGATTTCTGTAGAATTGAATAGCAAACATCTTTGATGAATATATTAAGTAGCTCATAGTGCTTTCTTAGACCAATTCTGGCTTTGTCGTCAATGAAGCTCTGTGAGATATAAAAAAAATATGAATGTGAAAATTTTAAGTTTGCAGACTTTTGTACTTTGACTTCCGCGATGTTAAACATATCAGAATGAATTTGCAAAAATTTCAGTGTAATATCTTGAATATGGATGAAGTTACAGCTCACGCTACATTTTTTAGAACATTCAAAGCTTCATAATATTTCGGCCTCATGATAAATTTTTGTAAAGTTAAGTAGAGAACAATTTTGATAAGTATATTGAATGTCTAAAAAATTTCAGGGCAACATCTTGAATATTGATGAGTTACGATATTCGCTGCATTTTTCTAAAAATTCTGAATTTTACATAACTCTAAGCCTTAGATGGATTTCTGTAGAATTGAATAGCAAACATCTTTGATGAATATATTAAGTAGCTCATAGAGCTTTCTTAGACCAATTCTGGCTTTGTCGTCAATGAAGCTCTGTGAGATATAAAAAAAATATGAATGTGAAAATTTTAAGTTTGCAGACTTTTGTACTTTGACTTCGGCGATGTTAAATATATCAGAATGAATTTGCAAACATTTCAGTGTAATATCTTGAATATGGATGAAGTTACAGCTCACGCTACATTTTTCAGAACATTCAAAGCTTCATAATATTTTGGCCCCATGATAAATTTTTGTAAAGTGGGGTAAAGAACAATTTTGATAAGTATACGGAATGTCTAAAAAATATCAGCGCAACATCTTGAATATTGATAGAGTTACGATATTCGCTGCATTTTTCTAAAAATTCTGAATTTTATACAACTTTGATGGATTTCTGTAGAATTGAATAGCAAACAACTATATTATTAGTGTAAAAAATTTCAGAGCAACATGTTTAAATTTGCACAAGTCATTTATTTAAATGTGCCGTTACTTGATTCTTGCAAAAATAAAGAGTGGATAAAATCTTGACACTTGAAATTTCTGGTAATAAAAAAAATTGCTCAACATGCTTTCAGAATTTCAGGTTGCTTCCTGTTTTGAGGAATTAGGACATTTTTTCTATATACGATGTTTCGACATTTTGGAACATTTTTAACTTATTGGCATGAGAATCTCAAAAAAACTTTCCTTTACGAGGAAACAAAAATTCAAAAAAAATAAAACAATCTTATTTCCAGTTAAGAATCGTTTGTATGAGCGACACGCACTCTCTCCAGCCTTTCATTAAATTCGACATACCCAAAGGCGACGTATTCATACACGCTGGAGATTTCACCAAGTGCGGAAGTCTTCAGGAGGTCGTGGATTTCAATAATTGGCTAGGTGAGCAATTTTTTCCAAGTCAGCGAAACGAAATTCTCAATCGCATTCTGTATCTGTGTTTTTTTTTGTTCTCAGGAAATTTACCCCACCGGCACAAGATAGTGATCGCTGGTAATCACGAATTAAGCTTTGATCCTACTTTTACACATCCTTTCTCAACTCAAACCAGCGGGGACAGGCAAAAACACACAGGGACCAGTATACTCGACAATATTCCTACTCTGGGGATGTCCAAGGACACTCTGGCCGAAGCTATACGGACTAGGAACGTCAAGGATCATTTGACAAATTGCATTTACCTCGAAGACTCTGAGATAGTACTTTACGGAATCAAGATCTACGGTACACCTTGGTAAGGAAAAACATTTGTCCTAAAGTGGTTCTTCCTAAATTAAATGCGTGACTTTTAAATCTGATCTGCTAATATTGGATTGTAATAGTTCATACATTTTTCGACTTATTACTTATTTAGAGAATTTTTTCAATAATAATTGAATCAATCGTTTTTCAACAAAAAATATTTTACTGTATTGAAACTTCATGCATTCATATTGAAAACGATTACCTATCAATCAATAGAGTTTTATTTGCAGAACTTTTTACAAAGTTTTTTACAAAAGAAAAAAAACGATTCACTATTAACTCACGGAAATTGTTATCAATTGATGGTGCAAAATTTTAAGTATTCTTCTATCCAGGAAAAAAAGTCAAAACGTTACAATTTATTTTTATCAATAACTATTGTAAGAAAAGCCATAGGATCTAACGAAGGGATCTAAAGATTAGGATCTAACGAAGAACAAATTACTGCGCAGAATCACTGCGATCAAACAAATATTAAAAATTATTGGTGGAAAAAAGTAAAACCTTGCTGACATCTTACGTAATACATGTTGTACATTAAATTGCAAAAAGTTTTTTGTTTCTTGATCAATAATTGCATATGGGTCATTCCATGTCAATGCGACCAAGAGTTGGAATCGACTTCTTTCAATTTCGATGAAATTTGGTCAGAAGTTTTCGTTTTTAATACAACGAAGTTCTACCAAAAGAAAAAAATTAAGTTTTTTTTTTTCGAAAGTTATGCAAAATTCATAATTTCACAATTTTTCAAATCTTTCAAGTTTATTTTTTAAATATCTCGAAAACTATTATAGTTACGAAAAATCGTTCAGAATTCATCTGAAAAAGTATACTTGGGGCTACGAAAAAAAAAATATTCCGATAAAAAAATTTGAAAATGGATGAATTTTGAATTTTTAAAAATCGTGAAAATCCAAGTGCATTATTAAATGTTTGGTTCAATTTTTTTTATATAATACCTTGTACTGATCTTAAAAGAAATTCTCAGGGTGGTGTTTTTTTGGTTCAAAAATATAAATTTTTGAATTTTGGTAAAAAATTTTTTTTTGTACCGAAATACTGTTACTTTTACTTTTTTTTTTACTGCCAACAGTTATAAAACTACATGATTGCTCAACTTTACTTAACTGAGAGGGAAAGAAAGAAAAATTTTCTACCAAAATTCAAAAATTTATATTTTTGAAACAAAAAAACACCACCCTGAAAATTTCAGGATCTTTCAAGTCCAATACAAGGTATTATATAAAAAAAATGTAACAAAAAATTTAATGTTGATCGTAGATTTACACGATTTTTAAAAATTCAAAACTTCATATATTATTGAGAAAACAAAAAACACCTTTCTGAAAATTTCAGGATCTTTCAAGATCGGTACCAGGTATTATATTTTTAAAAAAATGAATCAAAAATTTAATACTGAGCTTGGATTTTCACGATTTTTGAAAATTCAAAATTCTTCAAGTCATCATTTAAAAAATTTTTTTTTCGGAATATTTTTTTTCCTAGCCACAAGTATTCTTTTCAAGACGAACCCAGAACGATTTTTCTGTAACTATAATAGTTTTCGAGATATTTAAAAAAAATTGTGAATTTTTGAATCTTGCATAAATATTAAGAAAAAAAATTCCTTTGGTAGAACTTCGTTTTATTAAAAAAGGATAACTGCCGACCGAATTTAATCGAAATTTAAAGGGGTCGATTCCGACTCTTGGTCGATTTGACATGGCATGACCCATATGTTGGAATCGGTGATTCATTTACAAATATTTGTAAGAACAATTTATCTATCCTCTATCCTAAAATTCTTTTCAATCTTGCAGGCAACCAGAATTCTGCAAATGGGCCTTCAACGTACCCAGAGGAGAGCCTTGTCTGGCCAAATGGGACTTGATATCCTCGGACACGGATATCCTAGTGACGCACACTCCTCCCATTGGCCACGGCGATTTATGCTGCAGCGGTGTACGCGCCGGTTGCGTCGAGCTTTTGTCGATCGTTCAAAAACGCATAAAACCAAAATACCACGTTTTTGGTCATATCCACGAGGGCTACGGTATATCCTCGGATGGGAAGATCATATACATAAACGCCTCGACCTGCGATCTCAATTATTTGCCCAGCAATCCTCCAATAGTTTTCGACATCACGTTGCCACCAGGAGTCGACAAATCTCGCGATTCGATGGATTGAGAATGGTCATTGTCAAGAACGAATCAAACGGGGTAGTCGAAGGATTAAAAATGGGGATAATAAAAATTGTACGAATTTTCTGAGATGAAAGAAAAGTTGGCACATCAACAGACTGATTAGGGAGAAGCGTTCGTGAGATTTGAATATTTTATGCCAATTCATCGCGAGGTGAAGGGAGTGAGATATATTATTGTATAAAATTATGCGGTGCGAAGAAAAACTGACTGCGATAATTCTGCACGTTACACAATCAACTTTTTTCTACCGTGCTTTTAGAGAGAGATGCCACGGAAAAAAAGGAATAGCTGATAATGTTCATTTTCCGTTACAGTATTGCACAATCGATATTCGATATGTGAAATAACTGTTTACTCGTAATTAATCCACTTTCAAGTAATTGGGCTCGATGCTTGTCACATGACTCACCCCTTTTTGTACCTGTTGCTAGCCAAAATAAATGCCTAAATTTCGCCGATACGTCCTCTCAAGGGGAGGCTTAATACCGATATTATTACTGGAGCCCTACATTATCGACTCAAGATCGCTGTCCAAACTTTTTCCAATACCGGTGGATGAATATCAATTAAATTTATGAATGAATGATGAATGAATTGCAAAATGCAAATGCGAGACATAAATTAACTTTTTCGTTAATTGCCACTGACTTGTCAGACAGTTTGGATAGAATTTGATCAGAATAATATTTATTTCATGAGAATTCCATATGGGGAATTCTTTCGGATTTCTGTGAACTTGATTTCACCATTTTGTTTTTCGATAATACACTGAATTTATCAACATTTATCTCGTGACTTGGATTCCAAACTTACGTCGCGGTTTTTTGATAAAATAATGTCGAAGACGCATCGATATTCGTGCTTTGGTATTCGTCATGGAGCCCCACTCTTGGTTTTAGCCAAAATGCAGTAGAAACATTATAATTTAATATTTTCAATTACAGATTCCTGATGATAATCGGATCTGTAATTTTTTTTTTGTTTTTCGAAAAAAATTTAGTGGGGCTCCATTTGGGTTTTTGAACAAATTTTTTTTTTGCCATAAATCCAAAGATCATATATAAGTTTTATAATAAAACTTTTTTTTTTCGTTGTAATTAAAAAGTTACAACAAGTTGAAAATAAATTTTTGAACTCGGTACTGAAAACGTGCACAGCATTACATGCAGTTGATACGGCGTTTCAACTTTTCATCAATTAAATCTTGTTATTATCGTCCATATATATATAAATTTATTAGAAATGTCAAAACTTAAAAGTTATGGTGCTTGTTTCGTATCATTGTGTACGAATAATACAAAAACAACTCCCCGAAAAATGTTTTTAAGAGGAGGCTAAATACCGACATTTTTCGTGCGAGTGCGAGAGAGAAAGGATGATAGGGGTCGTGTGAGAGCGAGAGAGAGGGTCTTTAGCCTGCCCTTAAGAGGAGGCTAAATACCGACATTTTTCGTGCGAGTGCGAGAGAGAAAGGATGATAGGGGTCGTGTGAGAGCGAGAGAGAGGGTCTTTAGCCTGCCCTTAAGAGGAGGCTAAATACCGACATTTTTCGTGCGAGTGCGAGAGAGAAAGGATGATAGGGGTCGTGTGAGAGCGAGAGAGAGGGTCTTTAGCCTGCCCTTAAGGGTATTTAGCCTCGGTATTTAGTCGGGTATTTAGTCGGTATTTAGCCTCCTCTTAAGAGGAGGCTAAATACCGACATTTTTCGTGCGAGTGCGAGAGAGAAAGGATGATAGGGGTCGTGTGAGAGCGAGAGAGAGGGTCTTTAGCCTGCCCTTAAGAGGAGGCTAAATACCCTCTCTCTCGCTCTCACACGGCCCCTATCATCCTTTCTCTCTCGCACTCGCACGAAAAATGTCGGTATTTAGCCTCCTCTTAAGGGCAGGCTAAGAACCCTCTCTCTCGCTCTCACAGGACTCCTATAGGCGCTCTCTCTCGCACTCACAAGAGCGGAAAGGCGGTGGGAAGCACAAAATGAGAAACGTCGAGACCAATGGTTTCAAGTAGTGCGCCGAATAAATCCCGAAACGCCATCAAATTTATTTACTTGATAAAATTATTTGTCAGAAACAATTTTTGGCACTAAAAGACCGTGTACTATCGTGGAATTATTTTACGCGGAGTGTAAAGGTCAACCTAACCTCAAAATTTGTTTAACCCATTTTTCTCAGAGATGACTTAATGGAATACAAAAAGAAGAGTAGGGACGCCTGTGTAATTAATGTGTACAAGTGGCCCAACTGTTATTTTTTTATTTTATCAAGCTATCTCCGAGAAAAATGTGTTAAAAGTTCTAGCTCTGTCTTTCTCGCACTCGCGAGAAAGGAAAGGCGGGGGGTAGGAGTTTAGCCGGGCCTTAACATTATGACGTCACAAACAAGACGACCAATCATGGCGCGTTTGGAGTCACGTGATTATTTTTTAAATTTTATCACTTTTAAATTGTTTACAATTAAATAAAAAACAAATTTTTTCAATTTTTTTGCGTCGTCTATCAAAATTATTTATAATAAAGTTTTAAAATACATTAAAAAAATCGATTATTTTTTTTTTTTCAAAAACCCATTTGTGCCATAATTCTGATGATATACTGTCAAAATTTTATTGATTTCCATCCATTTGTGCCAAAGCAAGTTTGGAATCCATTTTCGAGGTGCTAATGTCGGTATTTAGCCTCCCCTTAATATATTATTGTATAAAGTTACGGTGCAAAGAGAAACTAGCTCTGCGATAACTTATTGCACGTTACACTATCAACGTTTTTCTACCGTGCTTTTAGGAAAAAATTCTTCGGAAAAAACTAGCTAATAAAGCTTCATTTCTCTCAAGGCATGGCATAACGTTATTGGCAAAATCGATATGCGATACAAAACTGCCTACTAGTACTTAATACACGATGCCTTCAAAGTGATTGACCCCCTTTTGTACCTGTCGCTAATGAAACTAAATGCCTAAATTTTGCAGATATATATAGGGCGTTCTACGCCAAAACGGACACCATTTAGCTTTTGCATCTCCGATTTTTTTGAAATTTTTTTTATGTTTTAGTATTGGTTAAAAGAGGCTTCTATGATCTTTTTCAATTTTTTTTTGTCGACCCGTTTTCAAGATATCGATTTTTCAAACCCACACATATTTCAATATTTCACTTTAATAACTTTTTAGGCAGAACGAATTTAAAAAAAAACTATGTTCGTTTTTTGTATCTACGTTGAAACAATGCAAATTTCAGCATCATAAAAAAAATGCCGATTTTCTGTTATTAATGTTTGTTACTTTTCGGTTAAACAGCCATAATTTTGCGAAAAATGGACTAAATGGGACGTTTTTTTTTTCAAAATGTTTGTTTTTAAACGTACTCTTGATAAAAAAATATCGAAACAAATTTAAAACCGTATTTCTATAAGAATTTCAAGTTTTAAATATAAATTGTTGATTTACAAAAAACACGTACTAATCAATTTTCTTAAAAAAATGTTGTAACAAACTGTCATTCGTTCTACAACTTTTAAGCCTAAGTGGATAATGGGATAAAGATGGGATCTATTTTTTTCGATCTATCAATTTAGCACCATTTAGCTTTTGCATCTCCAAATGTTTTTGAAAATTTTGTATATTTTAGTATTGATTGAAAGAGGCCTCCATGATTTTTTTCATTTTTTTTTGTCTCACCGTTTTCAAAATATCGATTTTTTTAAAGTACGTTACTTTTTTGGTTAAACGTCCATAACTTTGCGAAAAATGCGCCAAATGGGACGTTTTTTTCAAACTTTTTGTTTTGAAACGTACCTTTGATAAAGCATATTGAAAAAAAAATTCAAACCGTATTTCTATAAGATTTTTAAGTGTTAAATATAAATTGCTGATTTATAAAAAAAACACGTAGGTACTGATCGATTTTCTTAAATTTTTTTTGTAAAAAACTGTCATTCATTCCGCAACTTTTAAGCCTAAGTAGATAATGGGATAACAATGGGATCTATTTTTTTCGCAAAATTATGGACGTTCAAAAAAAAAGGTAGCGTAATTTTTGAAAAATCGATATCTTGAAAACGGTTCCACAAAAAAAATTGAAAAAAATCATGGAGGCCTTTCTCAATCAACACTAAAACACAAAAAAAAATTCAAAAAAATCGGAGATGCAAATTCTATAAATTCTGTAATGTCCGATTTGGCGTGGAACGTCCCATATATATATTGAAAGGCAGATGAGCGAGATTTCAGTGTAATGGAGCTAATACAATTATGCTAGGAAAAAAAAGAGTTCAAGGACAGGATAGATTTTATTATTCTTAATTTAAATGTTCAAACGTTTATGACAAACGTTTCCCAATATGTTTTATTCAACTGTTTTTTTAGATTAAATTAAACATTTTATGGGGGCAACATTTCTCTATAGCAATTGTAAAAATTAGTATGGTGCCAAATTTATCGGCTGTACCTTAATTTCCAACACGTTTTCGATTCGGCGAGAATTAAAAAAAAAAAAATTATTTTTCCCTGACCATTTTTTTTGGTTCTCTAAAATTTGTAGGATTTTTCAAGAACCGTTGGCGAGACATATTAAACAAGTGCAAAAGAATAACAATCGTTCGATTTATATATCTATATATCCAATCCAAATTCGATGACGAAAAAAAATACAAAAATATGGAGCAACTCCTCCGTAAGTTTTCACTTACCGTCTCTACTTCCTCTGTCTCTTAAAAACTGTCTCGAAAATTAAGCGCGACTTAACGCTCTCAGAGACTATCTCTGTCGTTATTACGTGGGTGCTTGCCTCATCTTGGCTTCGGGATCAGGATTGGGATCTTCATCTTGACAAATCATGGAAAAAAAAAGAAAAATCAAAATGATAGAATAAAAGAATTGGCAAGATTTTCATCGACAAAAACTGATGGATATTATAACCACTGGAGGGAAGGTTAACAAACGTTATAAATACAATATAACTATTTACTACGTTGCTTGTCATTGCGTGTTGCAAAAAAAAAAAAAAAAAAAAAAAAAAAGACATAAAAATAAATCAAAAAGCGCACACTGTGCGATCGATGTCGGTAATATAAATGATTCGGTTGTTTTTCCCTTATTCTCGGACAATTATCGGAGATAAAAACAGTTTATAGCTTACGATGCCAGATCGTGATGTATAATAATTATGCTTGCTTGATATTATTTTAAGTTAGAACGTTTTCCGGCGAATCGAGTTTTTCTTCTTCCCTTCTTTTCCTTCTTTCCTATCGCGAAATTTAACTTTTGATTCTTAATTTTTTTATAATCTAAAACAAAAGGGCCAAACGAGCTGAGCATCACGAGCCGCTCAACGGCAAACAACGTTTTCATAGATTCGGACGTTTTTTTTTTCGTGTAACCGAGAGGAAGGGAAAAAATGAATAATGTTCAAAGCACGAGTTTCTCTCTCTCGAAAATTCGAAAACTAAATAATGGCTGAGCAACAATTGAACATTATTGTAAATGAGTCCCGTTGAATATTACTTGAAGCATAGTCAACGACGAGATTCTGTCGTGATTTACTTACTTCTCCCTCTCTCTCTCTCTCTCTCTCTCTCTCTCTCTCTCTCTCCCTCTCTCTCTCTCTCTCCCTCGCTCTCTCTCTCTCGCTCTCTCTCTCTCTCTCTCTCTTTTTAACTTTTTGCCCGTCCTCAGTTTCGTTCGATCGGACAAAAAGAAAAGAATTTTCTCAATTTTAACTTAACTCGATAATAGTAACAATGAAAACTGCTAACGTACGATTACACTCTTCTTAGATAGTATCGGCCGAGCTTCTTTTTTTCCTCCTTTCTTTTCTTTCTTTTTTTTTCTTTCTTTTCGTCAGTCGTCAGTGTTCTCGCATGCGAGCTCAATAAGGCACGTTCGAGAAAAGGTACGACACTGATTCACCGTTGTGGGTCCTTCGCACGGCCTCGGCGAACATCATGGACACGTCGATGCACTGTCGAATAAATGGAAATATTAGTTTCAATTTTGTGGAATGGCAAATTTGTTTCTTTTTTTCGGTGAAATTTAACCCTTAAATGGTAACAGGGGGTCGTTCGTGCCTCGCCCAAAAGAGAGTGTAAAGTAAATAAAATTTTTTTTTTTCCAAATTCTGATGTTTTTTCATCATAAATCGATAAATTAAACTTATCAGAGAGTTTTTCAACCTAAATTTAAATGGAAATTCGCATTTCTGAATTTTTTTCTCCAAATTTTCATGTTTATCGACTATAAATTGAATGAAAGTCAACCAAAAGTTTATTAACGTCAATTTTAATCAAAATTTGAATTTTATTATGTTTTTATTAGAACACAGGTACGAGTTATGCCTTGATTGTGCATTGTAATTTGGCCTCAGCATGGCCATCATTTTTTTTTAAATATTTCTTTCATTTTTGAGTGAACTTTGATAATTGATGTCATTCTGATTATTAAAATTGAGTACAAAAAATAAAACGATGTCTACTTCAATGGAAACTTTGAAAAAAATCGATTTTCATGCTCAAAGCTTAAGCATTCCTTTTATTCATACAAAATCTCAATATTTTTTTCCTTAAAGTATCATTCCTAAACTTTAATTTCCCGTTTGAGATTTAAAAAAATATTAATGACATATAAAGTTATGATTTTTTGAAAAAAATGGTGCTTTCGTCACGTTTTCCTTTGTTTATATGATTATATTGTTTAAACAAATGATCAAATCAGCAATATAGTGATTGGTTCTTATTCTAGGATAGTTGATGAGATTTCATGAATTTTTCGAAATTCTTTAGAGCACTTTAGAAAACTTTTTAAAGCACCAGGCACGAGCGACCCCCCCTTGCCATTTGACCCTTTAAGGGGAGGCTAAATACCGACATTAGCACCTCGAAAATGGATTCCAAACTTGCTCTGGTACGAATATATGGAAATCAATAAAATTTTGACAGTTCCATCAGAATTATGGCACAAATGGAGCCCCACTAAAATTTTTTCGAAACACAAAAAAAAAAAATTACAGATCCTATTATCACCAGGAATCTGTAATTGAAAATATTAAATTATAATGTTTCTACTGCATTTCGGCTAAAACCAATCGTGGGGCTCCATGACGAACACCAAAGTACGAATATCGATACGTTTTCGACATTATTTTATGAAAGAACCGCGACGTAAGTTTGGAATCCAAATCACGAGATAATATTGATAAATTTAGTGTATTATCGAAAAACAAAATGGCGAAATCAAGTTCACAGAAATCCGAAAGAGGGCAGCCCCATATGGAACTCTCGTGAAATAAATATTATTCTCATCAGATTCTATCCAAAATGTCTGACAAAACAGTGGCATTCAACGAAAACGTTGATTTATGTCTCGCATTTGCATTTTGCAATTCATTCGTCATTCATTCATAAATTTAATTGATATTCATCCACCGGTATTGGAAAAAGTTTGGACAGCGATTTTGAGTCGATAATGTAGGGCTTCAGTAATAATGTCGGTATTTAGCCTCCCCTTAACAGCTGAGTTTCGTACATGGTGAATCTGAATTCATGGGTACCCAATGTGAGAAAAAAAAATTATTTTAGATTTTGTCTACCCTCAGAAACTGCGCCCAAATAAAAAAACCACCCCAATCACTTGAAAACATCTTAATTTCATTTCCCACCGTTCATTTCTGCCAGAAATTGAGGAAAAGTCATTCCAGAACACGTCGTGGGATTCTGAACAACTTACGAATCAAGCAACCCTCATGAACTACCCCTCAATCGAGAGAAATTAACCCCTCAAGGGATAAAATGTCATTATCGCATTTTCTGTTATTTCATCCTGATCTAAATCGAAGTACGAGTGTTTCAGAACTAAACATCGATGGAAGTGCACTTTTGGGCGTATCACCATTTTTCAGGGGTGGTTTTTGATGTTTCGTTACTGTTAGGGGTAGTTTTTGAATCGAATGTTCTTGATACACACATTCCATGCGTTTTCGAAAATATATATGAACGAAAATATATATGATATATATGAATTTCACTTTTGGGCGTATCACCATTTGTAGGGGTGGTTTTCGATGTTTCGTTACTGTTAGGGGTAATTTTCCAATTGGATATTCTTGCTACAAATTTTCGATTTTATTTCAAAGCACACACTTGAGATCGCGACTCTCAAAAAATATTTGCCTGAAAATTATGCTCATTTCTCATTTTTTGGAAATTTTCGCACTTTTTGTGACAGGGTGTGAGACTGAAGGGGTGCGACCCTTTGCGTTTGCCGAATTTTTCATGATCAGATGCATCTTTCATCTTCAAAATGCGGCCTTGGCAATGTCGATATGTTTATTTTTATGGAAGTTCTGCGTTTTTAAAGTAGGTGGAACGTATGTGCCCAACCAGCCGTTACCATTTAAGGGTTAAGGTAGTACATGCCTGACCATCCAATTCAAAGGTAAGCATCGTTTATGATGTACGAATAAGGAAGAGCCCCCATGGCTGAAGCTGAAAACTTTTGGCACTACCTATCCACTGCGTACACCAACACTTGGAAAGGTCGTGTATATGAATGACGCACACAGACTTTCGTGTATACGAATGAACGCACACAGACACGTTCTCCATAATTTGAACATTTATAACTCAGGAATTTTGTGGTAAAATGGAACAATTTTGCTTCCTCATAAAGGAAGCTTTGTTTTCGTGAAAATTTTTTTTTTTCGAGATTTTTATGTCAATGTGTTCAAAATGTCCTAAAACATCGAGAAATCATATTTAGAAAAAATGTCCGGATGGATGTGTGTGTGTGTGTGTGTGTGTGTGTGTGTGTATCCTGAGTTTCTGATGTAAATTATTAATAACTCGAGAACGCTTCGTGATATCGAGCTAAACTTTGGCACACTTGTAGAGCACGAATTGCTTTTCATTTTGAAAAAAAAATTAATTTACTTCTAACGGGTGTTCAGATTTTGACTTTTTTCGTTTTTGCAAGAATGGCGTAAACGCTCTAACTTGTGCAATTTTCAAGATATTGCATTCAAACTTTGTACAGAATTAGTATAACTATTAAGGTTGTTTGGTATTGAATTTGGCGAAAATCCATCGAGGGATTAAAATTTGATGAAATTTTGAATTTTTTGAAAAATCGCCTAAACGCTCTAACTTGCGCAATTTTTAAGATATTGTACTGAAACTTTGCACAGAGGTAATATAGCTGTGAAGATTGTTCGCTATTAAATTTGGCAAAAATCTATCGAGGGATTAAAATTTTATGAAATTTTGATTTTTTTGAAAAATAGCGCAAGCGCTCTAACTTGCACAATTTTCAATATATTTCACTGAAACTTTGTACAGAACTTGTATAGCTATCAAGGTTGTTCGCTGTAAAATTTGGAAACAATCCATCGAGGGATTAAAAATTTATGAAATTTTGAATTTTTTTAAAAATAGCGCAAGCACTCCAACTTACACAATTTTCAATAGATTTCACAGAAACTTTGTACAATACTTGTTCAGCTATCAAGGTTTGTTCGCGATCAAATTTGGCGAAAATTGATCGAATTTGCACATTGATTACTAATATTTTTCAATAGTTTCAAAAGCTTCCTTTTATGAGGAAGCCAAATTTGATCGCTATACCGTTTGTTAAAGGAAGCTATGTGAACTATGGATAAAGATGAGGAAGCAATGTGCAAATTTCAATTTGCAGGGTGTTTTTTTCAAAATCATCGCCAAATACCCCTTTATCTTTGCGTAAGTTTTTTATGGTCTTTCGTCCCGTAATTTTTTTATTATTAATCGAAATGTGATATATTGTAGTACGTACCCTATGTAAAGCGTTTTAAAAACGCCGATTTCAATTGTAAATATCTCGAGAACCGAATGGTCAGTAGATTTGAATTTTTACAAGCGCATTCTGAATGTCCTGAATAATATTAGTTTCAAATTACAACCTTCTCTGTCCCAGAGCGGTTTAGGCATGTACTACCTTAAATAGTCGAAATGGGAAAATCTTGTACCTGGATCTTGGGACAATCCTTCATGTGACCGTCCTGGGGTATGGTGTTTGTCACGACAACCGCCTCGAAACAAGCATTGTTGATTCTGCTGATAGCGGGTCCGCTGAAGATACCGTGAGTAAGAATAGCGTAGACCTTCGTTGCTCCAGCCTCGAGAAGCTTTTCAGCGGCGTGACAAATCGTTCCGCAGGTATCGGCCATGTCGTCAACGAGAATCGCGACTCGGTCCTTGACGTCACCAACGAGTACCATGCTGGCAACCTCGTTGGCCTTCTTCCTCTCTTTGTGAATCAAAGCAAATTCGACGTTCAAACGATCGGCAATCGATGTTACTCTGCGGAAAAAAAAAATTGTATTTTTAATTTTCCATCAACCTAATTTTCCATCAAATCAAAAAATTAATAAAGGTGACAGGGAGTTGTTCAAAGGCACGCCCGGACTATTTTTCCTAAACACGATGAAAATAAAGCTCCCTCTCTAAGGAGCAGAATTGTGAACAATGCATTATTTCGATAATGCATTGCTGTATTCATTACCCATTACAATGCATAATCTGAAATGGACAAGTGTACTATTACAAAATACAAAAGTAATGTGTAATGAATGCGTGTTCCGTTACAAATAAAAAAGTAATGTGTCATGGATGTGTGTTCCATTACAAATAAAAAAGTAATGTCTAATGGATGCATGTGCCATTACAAATAATAAAAATAATGTGTAATGGATGACCGCTCCATTACAAATTACAATTGAAAAAAAAGTAATTTGTAGTGGAGAATATTTCATTACAAATGGAAAAATTGCTGTGCTCCAATTAGAAACTTTCACATTGCTGTTTCATTATTTTATTTCGCTCGAAACAAATTCAGATGGAAGGAAAGCAAGTGGAGTCTCACTGTAATATTGTTTGAGCACGTCGGTATTCGAAATCAATCACAAACATTTGGACAGGTTCGACTCATGTAGGTTCTATCCCCACTTTTTTTCCGAAAACGCCAAGCAAAAATAATTCTGTGTGTGCAATTGTTCGTGTACATTAGTGTGCTTCTACAATTTGAAGCAAGTACTTATTTGCTCAAAGGTAAGTCTATTAATTTTTTAATTAAAATAATTTGTGTGTATCAAGTTTTCGTTAACTTTACTATCGTAGTGGTAAATGTATGTAAATGTATTATTAAATGTATATTTAGTTAATATACACTGACACCTATAAGTTTTTCTTGAATTGTAATTTTTACAACAATGCTGTAAAAATTACTCCAAAAAAATACTGTTCATACATTTACCACTACGATAGTAAATTTAACAAAAACTCGATACACACAGATTATTTTCATTGAAAAATTAATAGACTTACCTTTGAGCAAAATAGTACCTGCTCCAAATTGTCGTAGAAGCACACTAATTTCTAATAGAATATTCTCCACTGCAAATTACTTTTTTTCAATGGTAATTTGTAATGGAGCACTTATTCATTACCCTTTATTTTTTTGCATCCACTACACATTACTTTTATTATTTGTAATGGAACCAGGGTTTCGAAATTTGTTATGTAAAAGTAATGCATTATTCATTACTTTTAGAATGTGTAATGGAAAAAATTTCCATTACCCATTACAATGTAGTGTGTAGTGGAAAAAGTTTCCATTACCCATTTACAATGTAGTGTATAATGGAAAATAATTTCATTACCCATTACAATGTAGTGTGTAATGGAAAAATTTTGCATTACCCATTAAAATGTAGTGTGTAATGGAAAAATTTTTCATTACTCATTATAATGTAGTGTGTAATGGAAGAAAATTTCATGACCCATTACAATGTAGTGCGTAATAAAAAAAAATTCCATTACTCATTGCAATGTTATGTGTATGTGTAATGTACAAAACTTTGATTGCAATTTTGCATTACATTTTAATGACTTAGGTACCTTAAATTCTATAAAGCATCTATGTGCATACAAAAAATTGAACGATGATATAATACGTCACTGCCATCGTCTGCTCCGGTGGAACGGCTTTTCAGCTACGCAACGATGATGAACGCTCCTAAATTCAATAGGCTCACAGAAAATCACTTTGAGCAAAGGATATTGGCCAAAGCAAACGCTGAAAAAAAGTATATTTAAAAGTGCAGTTCAACGTTCAACTTTTTGTATGCATATAGATGCTTTTTAGAATTTAAAGTACCTAAGTCATTAAAATGAAATGCAAAATTGCAATAATTTATTCATCTATATTTTTCCATTCCCAAAATTACAATCAAAGTTTCGTCCATTACACATTACATTGCAATGGATAATGGAATTTTTTTCTATTACATACTACATTGTAATGGGTCATGAAATTTTTTTCCATTACATACTACATTGTAATGGATTTTTTTTATTACACACTACATTGTAATGGGTAATGGACATTTTTTCCATTATACACTACATTGTAATGGGTAATGAATTTTTTTTACATTACACGCTACATTGTAATGGGTAATGGATTTTTTTTCATTCCACACTACATTGTAATGCGCAATGGACATTTTTTCCATTATACACTACATTGTAATGGGTAATGAATTTCTTTTACATTACACACTACATTGTAATGGGTAATGGATTTTTTTTCATTCCACACTACATTGTAATGGGTAATGGATTTTTTTTCATTATACACTACATTGTAATGGGTAATGAATTTTTTTTACATTACACACTACATTGTAATGGGTAATGGACATTTTTTCCATTATACACTACATTGTAATGGGTAATGAAATTTGTTTACATTACACACTACATTGTAATGGGTAATGGATTTTTTTTTCATTCCACACTACATTGTAATGGGTAATGGACATTTTTTCCACGACACACTACATTGTAATGGGTAATGAAAATGGCGATGCATTACTTGCAACCCTGAATGGAACATGCATACATTACACATTACTTTTTTTTACTTGTAACGGAACACGCATTACACGTTACTATTTTCATTTGTAATGGAACGTTCATTCATTGCACGTTACTTTTGTAATTTGTAATGGAAAACTTATCCGATACACATTGTTTAATGTAATGGGTAACGCGTTACTTTTACATTACTATTTTTACAACTCTGCCAAGGAGGCAAAGAGGACGAAAAAAAAAAATCGTACCTCTTCGCACCGCCGGCATCGGGCGAAACGATGATGCTGTTTCGCCACTCGACAATGTTCTCTTTGATCCACTTAAGAACGGCAGGCTCGGCGAATAGATTGTCAACGGGAATATCGAAGAATCCTTGTATCTGACTCGCGTGAAGATCCATGGTTATGATGTGATCGGCACCGGCGACTGACAGCATGTTGGCGACGAGCTTCGCCGAGATTGGCGCGCGACTCTGTAAAACATGATCGTACGAGATGAGTGCTTGATGCACAGCTTTATCGGGTCGAGCCTCCTCAAGTCCATTTGCAACTGGGATATATCCTGTAATTTAAAAAAAAAAACATCTTCCGTTAAATTTTGTCAATTTATTATTACTTTTGTTCGACCATTTATTTATTTACCGCTATCTCTCTGTATCGGACGATCCCCGAGACTCTCCGCGTGGTCTGTGAGTATATCATGAATGTAGAATGAAGAGAAGAGAAGAAGAAATAAAAAAAAATTAAAAAAAATAAGAAGAAGAAAGGTCGCAACGGAAAATTGTGAAACGTGGGGTGCGAATATTGCGTTTGTGAACAAAATAATTACATTGAAACAAACTACTGCGAGTTACACTGAATGATTTGAATTTTACAGATGTGTCGTGGAAAGTATTATTTTTGGGCAATTTTAATTTTTTTTTTTTTATATTGCTACTCGCCAAGGCCACTTCAGAGGGGACAAAATATGAATACAATCGCCAAGTGTTCAGAGATAGTGACACGAATGAAGATATCATTTTTTTTTTTATATATATACATATGTATGCGTATATGTATATTTACATATAAATATAAATATACATACATATACGTACATGAATAAAACAGTAAGAAGATATAATCCGAAAGAGGATAAAATAATAATCGTTGCAAATGCACCCCAGTTAGACTCGTCGGGTACTGTAAGTAAAGCGATATCGGCTAAAGTTATTTACGAAAAAAAAAGAAGAAAAAAAAAATACGTATGTACATGTAAGTACCGAGCACAATGCACCTTTCAGCTTTTGTAGTTTGCGCGATTACACGTTTTTGTTTTTCTTTATCACTTTAAAAAACTATCGTGAAAAACGAGATGCATAGTTCGAGACTCGTGAATGTGCAAAATGCGAGAATTTGAAGTGTGCGACTGTGCTGCGGTAAATCTTATCATTTCGTAAATTCTACGAAGACGGAAACAAAGTATGCTGAAACATCACAAAAAAGCTCGTTTCGTTTGTTAATTAAAATTCCATGGTTAACAATTTAAAACAAAAATGTACGTAAACTAATTTAAACGATTTTGCAATGAACGTTTTTTTTTTTTTTTTTTTTTTTTAAACTATGGTGAGAAAAACTGTAATTATTGTCTTGCACAAGCGACCACCGCTCTATGAGTAGACATTTTATCGTAATTAGTTCGCACACGTGTAAAAAGTTAAAACTATACACATATACTTGTACATATAAATCTGTGTATTTATTAGACTGATTAAAACAAAAAAAAAGCGGCTATTTTATTTTCGATATCCCCAATTAAATACTTTCGGGTAAGTTAAAAAAGATGCCTTTTAAGAGCGGAGCTCTTAATATTAATATTTAGCGGTCTCATCGCATATTTCTATTTACCATTTAAATAACACAGGAAAAACAAATGTTCAAACTTTGAAATTTTATACCTCGGCTTCAAGTCAATGTACCGAAATGTCCGATACTTATTCTTGTAGGGAATTTAACGTTCTACAAAAAAAGTCTCTTATAATTTTTCGATGAACTCGCTCTTTCAAAAGTTATTCAAGGTTGAAGTTGAATTTGGAGTAAATTTCACTTTTTTTTTTAGTTTCCGACAAATTGTCAAAACTTATTACTAAATATCGGAAAATGTTTCTTGAAAAAAAAAAGTTCAAGTTGCATTAACATAAATTACCCAATTTTTAAAGAAATGACAATAGCGGTTCACACATATTCTCAGTCTAATATACATATGGGCCACTCCATGTCACATCGACCACTTTCGAACCCGACCCCTTTCGATGCTGCCGATTTTTTTTTCCTTTTCTACTCCATTAAAAACATTTTTTTAGGAAATTTTCAAATTTTTTTACTCAAGCCAAAAAAAAACTCTTTTTCAAAGTAGCTACAACTCCTTTAAAAATGGACTAATTGGGACGTTATTTTCAAAATTTTCGTCTTTAAATGTACTTTCCGAAAAAAAAAAAATGTAAGATATTAAAATCTATGAAATTTTTTACTTTTTCGAGAACAATCATATTTTTCTCGAAGTTCGTCATTTTTTATTTTTTATTTTCACTCAAAAAATACTTTGATCAATTTCGGAAAAAATGCCGCCCAACATGGAGTGGGCCGACATTTCCTTCTATTCTTTGTTCACTTTTAAAAAAAAAATCAATTTTTTTTTAGGATTATCACTTTCCACTTTTTCTTCTTCTCAATTTTTCGAACTCCGAGGTCCTTTATAAATCCTCAAAAACTTCCAGAGTGGTATTTTTTTAAATAAGCCAAGCTGGGAAGTTTTTTTTTGTCGTAAAAAAAATAGAAGGAAATGTCGGCCCACTCCGTGTTGGGCGGAATTTTTTCCGGAATTGATCATGGTATTTTTTGAGTGAAGAAAAAAAATGGCGAATTTCGAGAAAAAGATGATTTTTCACGAAAACGTAGAAAATTGCATAGAGTTTAATATCTCAAAAAATTTTGGTATTTTTTTCAGAAAGTACATTTAAAGACGAAAATTTTGAAGAAAAAAACGTCCCAATTAGTGAATTAATTAGAAGATTTCCTGAAAAATGTTTTTAATGGGGTAGAAAATAAAAATAAAAATTCAGCCAAAAAGAAAGGGGTCGGGTTTAAAAGTGGTTGATTTGACATGGAATGCCCCATATATATTAGACCGTGAATAACTTTTGAAGGAGTGAGTTTATCGAAAAGTCATAAAAGACCTTTTTTGTAGAGAGTTCAATTCCCTACAAGAATATGTATGGCTCATTTCGGTATTTTGACTCGAAGCAGAGGTATAAATTTTCAAAGTTTGAATTTTTTTTCGCCTGTTATTTAAATGGGAAATAGAAATATGCGATGAGAGACCGCTAAATATTAATATTAAGAGCTCTACTTTTAACAGGCATCTTCTTTCACCTCCCCGAAAGTACTGAATAGGGGATTTCGAAAAAAAAATAGGGACTTTTTTTTAATCAGTCTAGTATGACTATATATGTATGTTATATATGGATAAAACAAGCTGACGAAAATCAATTAGTACCCAAGAGAAACAAACATATGTATATTTCATATCCCCGTGATATATCGAGTGTACCGATAACGTATCCACATATTCGCTATCGTATTAATATTTTGGCCCTCTCATTCAGATTGTCAATGATGCTTTTTTTTAACCGAATATTCTCCATTCATTCATGGGGGGTGACCGATCAGACGGTTGTGCACCAAATATCAAAAGAGTATATAATCTTGGTATTTTTGTTTGTTTTTTCAAATTTCCTTTAACTTTTGGTTCTTTTTTGTTTGTTTTGTTAGTCCTACGGAATAAATTTGCCGAACGAATAAAATAAAAAATAAAAAAAAAGTATGAAAAGAGAAAAGAAAAATAGAAAACTGTAAGATCAAAATTACAATTCGGTACGATAATACGAGTTATGTGTATAATTACAAACGCTTCACTCTGGAAAAATCTCGTTTTTCGTTTATACTCACTGTCGTCAGGTCGGGCACAAAGTCCTGAAAATCACGCAACTAATCAGAAACTTTGAACAAAATTGTAAATGATAAACGCTATAAGATGCTCTTTCTCTCTCTCTCTCTCTCTCTCTCTCTCCCTCCCTCCCTCTCTCTCTCTCTCTCTCTCTCTCTCTCTCTCTCTCTCTCTCTCTCTCTCTCTCTCTCTCTCTCCTTCTCTCTTTTTACTTTTGTTTTTTTGTAAAAGATTAACGAAAACGACAAATAAAGAAAAAAATGAAAACTAAATGCGAGGATCGTGAAAAAAGGGAACAGAGTAAACAAAGTTGTGAATGGGGAAAATTGAAAATCAATAAGAAATATCAAGAGCGCTTCAAAACTCGTGAGAGAATATAAGTAGTGAGATTACAAATTTTTTTTTTGCCACGACGTTTAATTGCGTATGATCCGAAAAATATTTTTAAAATATTAGTTTTTTTTTTCTTTTTTTTTGGTTATCATTCAAATCGTTGCTGCAACTGTAACTTTTGCAGTGCCCCCTGCGATCAGTAAGTTCAGCTTGTGTTTTGCAACGTGTCGAATAGGTTATCGCATTTTCAAGGATAACCCCGAGATTACTCCACAACGATATCGTTGGGTATTTTTTTTTTCAATAGTCTCGAAAAATTCAAAATTTAAATGTTCATTTTTTGTCGAATTAAATTACACCCATTTTTCAAAATGACAATCAGTCGAAATGGGATACATTTTTTTTTACGAATTATTCCTAAAATTCGTATTCCTTTTTTTTTGTAAGGGGTTACAGACAACGATTGAATCGAATAATTCAAGTTTTTCTTGAATATCAATTTTTCTATCGTTTTTTTAGCTCTTTATTTTTTTGACATTAAACAGAAGAATCAGATATTGCACTGAAAAATTACATTAATGTAACCTTGAAATTACTATATGTTTTTGAAAAATTGTTTGTATGACCTCAAACCCAATCAAAGTTTCTTTTAATGGAAATTTACAAAAAAATGTTCTTTTTTTCTCATGAAAATATTCATTCGGGAGAAGAAGCAAGAAAAAACTAAAAAAAATGATTTAATTGGAAATATTCATTTTTTTTAATTACATTAATATAACTTTAAAATCACTATACATTTTTGAAAAATTGTTCGTATGACCTCAAACCCAATCAAAGTTTTTTTTAATGGAAATTTACAAAAAAAAAGTTCTTTTTTTCTCATGAAAATATTCATTCATGAGAAAAAGCAAGAAAAAACTTAAAAAAATGATTTAATTGGAAATTTTCATTTTTTTAATAGTGAACAAATTCTTTTGCAAGTCCCTACTATCAATTAATTAATTTATAAATCAAACTTTAAATGAAAATTTAGTTCGAACGAAGAAAAATCTTTGTTCCCACTTTCGTTTACTCGCAAATTTTTTTTACAAAATTGAACTAATTTTTGTTCATAATTTTCCAAGATTCTTCTCAAGAGATAAACAAATGGTTTTATCAACGTTAATTCTTATCTTTAACTTTGACCCTTAGCTCAAGAATTTTAATATCACTGTAAGAATATTTCGGAATCTACTCAAAATCAAACATAATGATTAACTATTGACTGACCTAAAATACATTCGCAAGAATTATTATCTATCATCTGAGTGGTAAATGTTCCATAAAATAACTTAACTTCTGTTAAGTTATTTGTGTCAATTAGATTTGTGTCAACAGTCAATGATAAGAAAAATGATTGATGTCAACAAAAAAAATACAAATTAAGTAACTCGCTATCAACATTTTTGGAAAAACGAAACAAAAAAAAAACAATGCAGGATTCCAATTATTCAAAATTTCGAATAACTCTCACAGCCCTACTTTTTTGCACGCGAAAAACTTAGTTTTCATTAGAATCATGATTCTAAATGTGTAATTTTATTTTTGCCCATCCTCGACAGTAATTCTGAGATTTTATGTTTCCAGACTATTAATATTGAATACAAGATTTTTTGTGGTTCTCATTCTCTCGTTCTCTCACATGTCTCGAGCGTTAGGAATGAAAGGATGATAAAAAGCGGATTAAACCGGGTGAATAATGACTGGCAAGCGTTTGTAATAATCTCGTTAATGATATTTACATTAAGCAATCTTGGACATTTATTTCGTCATGTTATATTTCTCTCACATCGACAGTTTGAGATGCACGTGTGTGTGAGGGTGTGTGTGTGTGTGTGTGTGTGTGTGTGTGTGTGTGTGTGTGTGTGTGTGTGTGTGTGTGTGTGTGTGACGAGCTTGTCGTTTGTGTGATTATTGTGAATTTTAATAATTCGCGTCTGCATGGAATTCGTGCTCGATTAAAAAAAAAAACTTGTTGCAGAAGCGAACGAAAAATCCGAATACCGAATGGCAAATATATTCACTGAGAAAACCGTTTATTTGTAGTAAAGAAATATATTTAGTTGGCACTTTTACTTAAATATTCCTTGTAACAAAATTTGTTAGCCGTTGAGAAATATTTTAATTGTGTCAAAATAATTTATTAACCGATAAAAAATATTCATTCAATTTATTAACTGAGGCATTCCACGTCAAGTCAGCCACCGCATTTTTTGAAATCGCCAAAAATCGCATACAAATTTTTAGATAGCAGTTCTAACTATCAAGAAAATTTGTGATTTTTTTTCAGATTTTTAAATTACATCTTTTAGCTGGAAAAAAATACAAAAAATTTGTTTGTCCCATTTTGTAACTCGAAAATTATTCATCGTACGAAAAAAAAAAGTAGAACATAAAATTTAGGATTTTCAACGTGCTTTTCACTGAAATTTTTTACAAACACCTTCGAAAGCTCTATATGCCATTTTCGGAGCTAATAATGTTTGGACATTTTTTTTCTCAGAATTGACATCTTCGATTCGTCTGTAGTTTTAACAGTTTTTTTACTTGATATATTTACAGGCTATACAAAAATTGGCGCAGTGGAGAATCCATTATTTCAAATGCATTTTTATTGATACAATCTATCATTAGAGTGATTCAACGAAATAGTGTAGATATTGATATTTTATCATTATTAATCGTAGACAGGGAAAAATAATAAAATAATCTCGTTTTGATACTGCGAAGACGATTCCAGGAACAAAGCAGTATCATTGCTTCATTCCCAAAAATCATGCCCAAATCGAACTAAAAAAGTACTCATTGGCCATAGTAACGTCGGTGTATCCAAAGAGGGTAAATTAATTATTTTTTGCAATCGAGAGACGTGAGTAGCCTTTGACTCTAATTTGAATAGACTTTATCGGTGTACATGGGTCCATTGATAAAGTTTATTAAAATGTACAAAAAGACATTTAAAAAAATAAAAAAAGTTTAAAAAATTGAAAAAATACAAAAAATGGACAAAAATGCGGGCTTTAGAAAATATCTATGGATAGTCTCAACCCTGTTAATGCACAGAGAAATTTGTGTATTCATTCGGGATGAAAAACGCATGGGAAGGAATGGATTCTCCACTGAGCCAATTTTTTTATAGTCTGTAAATATATGAAGTAAAAAACTGTTTGAACTGCAGGCAAATCGAATATGTCAATTCCGAGAAAAAAAATATCAAAACATTTGCTCCGAAAATGGCATACAGAGCTTTTGGAGTAGTTCGTAAAAAATTTCAGTGAAAAGTACGTTGAAAATCCTAAGTTTCATGTTGTACTTTTTTTTTCGTACGATGAATAATTTTCGAGTTACGAAATGGAACAAGAAAATTTGTTGTATTTTTTTCCGGCTAAAATATGTAATACAAAAATCTAAAAAAAAAATCACGAATTTTCTTGACAGTTGAACTACTTTATAAAAATTTGTACGCGATTTTTGGTGATTTCAAAAAATGGGGTGGCCGACTTGACGTGGAATGTCTCATCTGTTAAAAAAATCATTGATTTCGCTGTATTCAACTTTACATTTGTCAACAGTTAACAAATCCTGGTACATTGCTGTCTCAGTGTTCAATATTTTATTCTGCACATTATAAAGAACCAAAGTCAGAAACTCGGTTTTAAAGTCCTCATTGACTGTGAATCGACGTGCGAATATTTTCGGAAAATATTTACTCGACCACAATGATTTGACCTGTGCGTGACTCGCGAGAACAAAATATATTTTATTGCACTCCGTGCGCAAAGTGCCACTTTGCGCACGTTGCGCGTGCTCAAACTGGCACTTTGCGCACTCGTACAATAAAATTTCGTACGATACTATTATTTTCAATTTCTCCTGTTCTTTCATACCTAAAAATATGCATATATATTTTCCAGGCAGTTTCGCAATTGCGAACAAGCAGATTCTGCGAAATATATTCCACGTTGCCGAAACAAGTAATTAAAATGGTATTTACAAAATATGCGAGTAACTCAAGCATCCTGTTTTTTTCATGTACAAATTTATATTTGCCCAATGATAATGATCTACCGAGTGTTAAATACTCGCGATGGCGGTTATGATATACGATGCGGAAATAACCCGTTCTACGTGTTTTACTTAAGCCTCCTTGTGATAGTGTTGGCAATCAGTGTCGCGTTATTTTTGCATTTTTTTAATTTTCTCTATTAACAATTTTTCTTTTTCCCCAACAAATGTATATTTGAAGACGTGATTTTTTTTTCCCCCATACGGATGCAAAAGCTACAGAGATGTGAAAATAAACGAAAGTAAAAAAAAAAAAAAAATTTCATAATGGCAGAATTATAGAACCACCGGAAAATTACCCTGAATTTCCACTCGTTCGACTTCACGACAATACGACTCTTAGCGGAGTCGTTTTTGTCCGCACCGTCACCGCCCTGCGAAGATGTCACAACAAACAAAAAAGAATAATCTTTATATCGCATTTTTTTTTTCTTTCTCTCTGATCCGGCGCTCCGATGTGAAAACGTACAGGAACGCATTTTCTTTTCTATGCCGTTTCTCCTCCAATTCCTGTAATTCTACAACTAAATTTTTCGTACAGGTAATTTTTGATACTCCGGGGATATTTTTTTTTTTTCCAAATGTTGTTTTTTTCTTTCTACTTGATAATGTTCACGTTATTATCATTATTTGATGATTCAATGCTGCGCGAAAAATAGCGACCTGTCGCTTTGCGTATATTGGAAAAATATTGAAGCATATTCAGCAAAGCGATTTGCACGGATTACGTAATTCACGAGAGACTACTCGGAAAATGTAACGATCGACACTGTTTGAATGAAAAAAAACAAAAAAACAAAAAAAAAAAAACAAAGTACACATAGGTGAAATTTTTGAAAAATTTGACGGTTCATTAGCAAAATTTTATTATTATTGTTTCACTATTTTGAGCATTTCCTTATGGAATTTAAGTAGTAATTTAGTATCGTTGAATGATTGATTCAAAATTCTGCTCTGTTTAAAATTAATCCCAGTGAAAAATTAGACCAAAAAAAGTTAGAGATCTTTTGCTCAAGGACTAGATCATTTCAGATTTGGGCAAAGTATTTGCAAGTACTTCAAGTATCAAGTACGAAGTATCGTAGGTACTTGAAGTATCAAGTACCGGTGGTACTTGAAGTACAAAGTACTTGTTACTTGCAAGTACTCGTCAAAACGAGTACTTGAAGTACATGTACTTGAAAAAATCAAGTACCAGTATCAAGTACTTTTCTAGTTTTCGGGTACGTCTCGTAAATTCTGGTACTCGGGTCATTCCATGTCAAATCGACCAAGATTTGGAATCGACCGCTTTCAATTTCGATGAAATTTCGTCAGAAGTTTTGTTTCATCATAAAACCAAGTTCTACCAAGGAAAAAAAATTATTTTGTTTTTTCAAAAGTCATGCAAAATTCAAAATTTAACCATTTTTCGAAATTTTTTTCTACATATCTTGAAAACTATTATAGTTATGAAAAATCGTTTGTTTCGTCTTGAAGAGTATACTTGGGGCTACGAAAAAAAAATATATTCCGACAAAAAATCTTGAAAAATGATGAATTTGGAGAATTTTAAATTTTTTAAAATCGTGAAAATCCACAATTAACATCGAATTTTTTGTTCAATTATTTAAATATAATACCTTGTACTGATTTGAAAAGATCCTGAAATTTTCAGATCCTTGTACTGTTTCAGAAAGGTGAAAAATATGAATTTTTTTAAGTTGAGCAATCATGTAATTTTGTAATTTTTAGCAGTGAAAATTACATGATTGATCAACTTCACTTAACTCAGAGGTAAACAAAAAGTTTTACCAATATTCAAAAATTCAAATTTTTGAAACAAAAAAAAAACCCATTTCTGAAAATTTCAGGATCTTTCAATCTCAGTACAAGGTGTTATATAAAAAAATAAAACCAAAAATTTAATGTTGATCGTGGATTTTCACGATTTTGAAAAATTCTCCAAATTCATGATTTATCAAAAATTTGTTTCGGAATATTTTTTTTTCGTAGCCCCAAGTATACTCTTTAAGACGAACCCAGAACGATTTTTGCGTAACTATAATAATTTTCGAAATATTTAAAAAATAAACTTGAAAAAATGGTGAAATTTTGAATTTTCGAAAAAAAAAATTAATTTTTTTCCTCTGTTAGAACTTTGTTTTATGATAAAAGAAAACTTCTGACCAAATTCCAGATATTGGTCGATTTGACATGGAATGACCCATATTCAAAGGCTTTGCACACGCAACCATCAGCAATACACATTCAAAAGTACTTGATACTTGTACTTGAAAAAAGTACTTGAAATTTTCAAGTACAGTACTTCAAGTATATGAAGTACTTGAAAAATTTGAGTACAATACTTGAAGTATTTTTGAAGTACTTTATACTTGCAAGTACTGTACTTCAAGTACCTGCAAGTACCGAGTACTTTCAAGTACTGCCCAGCTCTGGATCATTTCATTTAAAAATGGAATTTCTTTAATTTTTTTATTTCAATTTATCTGAGAAATTTAGGGACATTGTTTAGGTTTTTAGCTGCATATTCAAATTTTTTTCAAACTTCCAATGCACAGAAGAAATTTGTGAGAGATACAGGTAAGGCGCATAATTTTAAAAATTACGTTAACCTTTTTTTTTTGCCATTATAACATCATATAATTTTCGTAAAAGCAGTTTCGGGAGGAACCTTTGCTTTTGGATTTCCCTCAATTTTATATTTTGCAAATTTAGATCCTTCTCAAACCACAAACGGTTTTTCGGCCATTTTCTGTCCTTGAAAACAAATTTTTATGTACGAGCAACCATGAAGATACATTTTTGAATAGTAGAGAAATAGTTCCCAGAAATTGCGATAAAGTTCGACCATCAACTAAATCTCCACGAAAACATTTTTCGAAAATAATGAGAATTGAGAAACAAAATAAAAAATATTCATTACGTTTGAAATGATTTCCCAAAGCTCGGATAAGTAAAATATGTTCCTTCCGTTTGATTATCAATTATTTTGCGACAAAATTATTGCGAAGTATTTTTTTTTTTTTCATTCAAACTATACCGAGTGTCTCCGCGTACGCAAAGAAAAATAAAATAATCAAAGATATAGACAATAATAGAAAAAAAACGATACAATTTCGGTTGCGAAGAAATAACGATGTGTCTTAACGACTAAGTTACGAACTAAAGTGAATGAGGAAAATAAAATTGATGTACCGAGTCGCGTACCTTGTCCTTCTTGTCCTGCCTGGCATAAGGGAAACAAGGAATAACGGCGGTGACTCTGGAGGCCGATGCGATTTTGCAGGCATTGATCATGATCAAGAGTTCCATCAGATTGTCATTGACCTCTCCGCTTCCGCTCTGGACGATGTACACATCCTCGCCCCTCACTGATTCGCCGATTTCCACGCTGAGAAAAATAAATATTCCGACATACTTTTTGCCTCTAAATTGCCAAAAACTGCAAGAAATCAGGGATAACTTCGGAACCGGCTGAAACTGCCTCGAGGCGTATATGGAGCATAATTTCAAAAAAGCGAAAGGAGAAATATTGGAGAAGGTCGTAACGGAGCCCAGTCATCGACGTTATTCGAGAGTAGGGAGAAGAAGATGTAGCAGTGCTTACGAATACCGATGCAAACTCGTTTTGTGATTCCATTATGTGCGTCGGTGTAAGTGTGCGTGTCACAAATACGGAGTAAAAAACGAGATGCCGGCATCTTGAGGGGGAACCAATTAACGTTCCCCAATATACGATAGACGAGCTTGAAGCCCGTGCCAGTTATACAATATAGAATCAACGCTATAGATATGCAGCGCTATATAATTCATAATAAACTATATACATATATATATATATGTATATACAAATACACATATATTTTTGTATAATTATACGAGAGAACACGTGAACGCAATTTCTAATGGCGCTGCGGATCGAATTCAAATTAGGGCAAAACAAAGGGTGAAAAATGGGAAATGTATTTTCGCGGGAAATAGAGAATTCGTAGCTAAAATGTTCCGAAACGTCGCAAAAAAGAGCATGAAAGAAAAGTATCACGCAGTGATGGAAAAAAAAATGAAAAAAAGTTAAGGAACAAAATGATTGCAGGGGCGAGCTTTGACAGGGGTTGTCCGGCGCGAGGGTTGCCATTTCCGGTGATGAAATTTCGGATGTAAAGCCTCGCGAATCGACGCCGAGAGAACGAAGAGGAAAAACGTGGGACATTTTTTTTTCTGCGTCGAAAGAAAATGGGAAATTCGTCGTTAGAGTAAGACGAAGGGAAAAGCACGTGGTCGAAAACAGAGATATCGAGCAATAATAATAACGTGGCTTTTTGCCGTGTGGGGGACGCGTGTATAGAAATGTGTTCAAGCGGCGACCATTACCATGTCTCGAGGTTGCTGAATTTCTTGGTGACAACTTTGCCGATGTCGATACCGAGTCTGTCGACGATCCGTTGGGCAAGATCCGGATGAGAGGTACCGCTGAAGACTTTGATGTTCGGCATTCTGCTCTGTAATAATCCACCGCGGGAGGATTTCTCCAAGTTTGCGCGTAACAAACTCTTGGCACGCACTGGCTGCGACACGGGCATCACTGAAAACCGAAGCGGACGAAAAACATTGCCCCAGCCAATCAACGACCAGTCTCGCGACTCCGGAAGTGACGCGCCGTCGCAAGCTCCGCCCACTTTCCTCGGCTCACGCGAGAGCCCTCTCTTATCGGCAATGCGCCTCTCTCCTTCTTTCTCATATCGTATCTCTCTCGAACGTTTTTGTTTTTTTTTTTTAATTTCATCATCTCCGCGTAATCTGTACGAGAGCGCGAGAGAGAGAGAGACAAACGCCTTCATCTCGATAACGCGTCTCACATAATGAATTGCAAAACTAAAATATTCTATCCGCGTCACGAAACTCCTCCTCTCGAACATTTTTGCAACAAATATTTTTCAGCAGCAATTACGTCGAGAATCGTTATTGTTATATTATTCCTGTCGAACCTGTGCGGTTACTATATATTGCCTTGATCTAGCATTCCGGGTGGGTCAGATTGGACCCATATGATCCGCGGTGCCAGTATTTTGTCAACATTAGTGAATTTTTGTGTTTTTCGTATTTATTTTCGATGTTTGTTGATAATCTTCGGGGGTTTTCGTTATTGTTATTAATAATAAATCGAAAAACGTGTTTTTAGGTTATGACCGCCTCGTCCAGCACTTCGCTATCGGCCATCATATTTGTAACTTTTTTTTAAAAATATGTCTACTTTTTTATACATTTTGTACAATTCTTTTTTTTTTTAATTTATAAAACATCTTATGATGGAAAATACGTTATTTAATAGTAGTTCTGATACTTGAAAAATAGCCTCCTTTTAAATGCCAAAATAAATATATTGTTTTCAAATGAGCAGACTTGGGACATTTTTTATTTGAAAGAGTATAGTTTCAGCTACAAATCCGCCCAAGATTTTGTGCTTCGTTAAGGAGGTTCATCTGGTACACGATTTACAATACAGATGTTGATAAACAAATCAGAATATAGTTATTAATATCTAAAAAGTCATCTGTTAAAATTTCAAGACCTGAGGGTACGTTGTTCGTGAGAAATAAATAAAAATGAAAATCCTAAATAACATGGGCTCTTATGGGATACCGTCTATAAATATTAAATGCACAATCATTACAATACAGATTTTGACGAAAATTTAGGAATTAATGAAAAAGTATCCAAGGAACATTTTTAGAGCTTCATAAAATCGATTAGGTACTTGTGAGATTCACAATAAATTAATCAGTCTCGAAAATGCTGATTATTTTGAGGTTAAGCATTGTCAATGACTACGCTAGTCACCGCTTATTTTGAGGTTAAGCATTGATATTTTTCTTTTGACTCACTCGGTACCAGATGAACCTCCTTAAGAAGGTTCACGCGAATCTAATGTTAATCAGAGTTTTTAACTTTAAGACTTGAAATTTGAGATTATTATAGAAAAATATACCATACATCTATCATTGAAATTCTTTTTGGATCCACCATCTAGTTGTCGAGAAAAAAATTAATGAAAATCACGCTTTTTAAATCCTTATACATAGGCTTTATGTGAGGCCCACTCCATTGACAACCATTTGGATTTTTCAAAGATTATACTTCCCAACTGTGAATTACCAAAAAACGAACATAAGAAAAAGAATGTTCATACTTAGAGCTCGATGATGTATTTGAAAACTCTTGTTGCCGATGAAAATAACTTAGAAATAACAATTGAAAAACTTTTTTTAAGGTTAACGAGTCATAGCGACATTGACGACGGAACGTTTGGCAACGCTGCACTGGTTTAAAATATAGATATACAGACTCATACTAGAAGATACACAGATTTATCAAAAAACGCTGTTGCCACATTTTCTTTGACGATTCCACTATGAATATATTTTAAACGTTGTTGACGTGTCAATTAACTTAAACAAATAGGTTACAGATAATTTTAATAATTAAAAAAATGAATTTTCATTGTTTCTTTGATGATCAAAAGAGCAAAAAATTTCAGTTCCTTTCTTAAGTCATAAGTAACGCGTGAACCTCCAGAAAAAAAAATGGTGATTTTTTCCTTAAAAAAACTTTTTTTCGAAAATAAGCTTTTTCCAAGCAACGGCTATAAAAACTATTAGACCTTAAAGTAGAATCAGTAAAGAGTTCCTGAATTTTTTTTAGATTTCTTTCTATATCTAAATACGTGAGATATAAGCTGCAGGACATATATGACCCTCTTGTTCCGAGGTACCAGAGAAATTCATATGGCCCGCGAACGTTTAAAACGGCTATTAAAGGATCTTGCTCATATAAGAATGAATTATGTATGTTATACATATTACGCGGGAATGCCAAGAAAATTATCGAGCACGAAACGTGCTCTTGAGATAAAAATATCCCACGCTTGAGACCTTACTCGTTGTTTCTTCGAGTCTAGTCTATTTATCACGCTTGAGTACCATCCCTCGGTCTGTACACTTAAATTTTGGGACTTCATCTGTACTCTGGGTCATTAAAGTCCTGCTACTGTTTTTTGTAAGAAAAAAACGTGCAAAAAAGCTAAAAAAAATTCTGAACTACTTCTATAACATTTTTTTTCATGATCCAATCATTTATTTAACCATTTATAAACAAATTTTGTTTACAATTTTTCTAATTCCAGAGACATTCGATTTGAAAATTCGCGCCTTAAAAGACCCAGAACAGACGGAGGGCCAAATTCGTACAAAAATATTTGAATTTCCCGCCGCTCGCTGCGCGCGACGTGACTCTAGACAATCATCTAAAGTGCCGTCGCTGCCATTGTATATGATATGCCATGCGTGCGTGTGTATGTAAACATGTATAGACGGGGTACAAAAAAAAAATAACAAGGGTGACAGTCAACTTTTATTCACCATCAAATGTGGCGCCGGTGGTGATCCGAATGACAAAATTTTGCGTGGTGTGCCTCTTCTTTTCTCTCTTCCTCTCTCGGTCGCTCTCGTTTTCGCGTCTCCGAGCGATGTGCGCTTGAAAAACTCGACGAAAATCTCGCGGAAACCAGGTTTTAGGCTACCTCGCGAGGCGCGCGTGTGTGCGAATTTTTTCGCGACTTTGAGAAACCCGAGAAAAGCGCGAGAGAGAGAAAGAGAGAGAGAGAGGAGAGACGTTCCAGAGGGAGAGCCTCGACGCGCGCCGGTCAACGCACGCCGTCGAACAAAACCTCTGTTTCAACGTTTTTTTCTCTTTCCTGGTTCGAGCAGCAAAAATTTAATCCTTGTACCAATCACAATAATGACACTTTTCTGCTGACCGTTTGACCAAATTTTGGTGTTTTCCTGACCATGGCGAACATTGCGGCGCAACGCATAAAACGCGAATTCAAAGAGGTCCTCAAGAGCGAAGAGGTGAGTTCCTGTTTTTTTTTTTTTTTTTTTTTTTTATTCGACCAATTTTCACGGATTTTACGATTTTTTGACTAATTTTTTTTTAACTTTGGTTGTTACGCAATCTCCTTTTTCTCGAACAATTAGTTCAGGTCAATTTATTCTACCAGTTTTTTACTCCCAGATTTTGATTTCTTTGGAGAAACAAAAAATTTCGCTCCTTTTAACGTGGCAAAATCTGGCAAGAAAATTTACACAATATTGATGACACTCACCCCCCTTCTCTGACGTTTCTTCCTCTTCCTCTACCTGTCGACTCGTTTCGGCCTCTTCGCACTGTTTTTGCTCCATTCCTCATCGGTTCTGCAAACGTGAATGAAAAAAAAAAACGCTTGTTTTTTGTTTTTTTTTTGTTTCTTTTATCAAAATCGCACGAGAGGCGAACGAATAACTGTTCTTGCATCAACAAGTCGAATAATAATAAGTTCCGACGTCTTTCACCATTTTGACGCTTCCATCTTCGATGTCAAGGGTCAGGGGAGATTAGATTAGACTATGGTTGCAGAAATAGGGATGCTCGGCGCGATTTGGCAGAGGGGAGAAGGAACGTGTAACTTCAATTCGCGAGTTTCGTACATTCTTCGTCAATAAGTTTCCACATTCTTTTGGCAGTTATGTAATCGGGGTTGACAAGGATCAATGACGCTTGAATCTGAAGAAATGACTGTTGCAACATTTTTCATGGAATACTCGATTCTCGGGATCTAAAGCTCAATTGTTCGGTCTCTCGCTTGAAATTATGGGGATGATTCTTTTCAGGTTGCCAAATGCGCTATCAGAGTTGAACTTGTTAATGATAGCTTCACGGAACTCAGAGGAGAAATTGCGGGACCTCCGGACACACCTTACGAAGGAGGAAACTTTGTTCTGGAAATCAAAGTGCCAGAGACGTATCCCTTCAACCCTCCAAAAGTGAGTCTCTCAATTCTGATTCATAATCAATAAAATTATAAAAACCCTGCAAATTGAAATTTGCGCATTGCCTCCCCATCTTTATGCATAGTTCACATAGCTTCCTTTAACACACAGTAGCGATCAAATTTGGCTTCCTCATAAAGGAAGCTGTGTTAGCTATTGAAAAATATTAGTAATCAATGTGCAAATTCGATCGATTTTCCCCAAATTTGATAGCGAATAACATTGATAGCTATACTGGCTCTTCACAAAATTTCATTGCAATATCTAAAGAATTTCAAAAGTTACAGCGTTTACGCTTCTTTTATAAAAATTGAAAATTTGATAAAAATTTAATCATTCGATCGATTTTCGCCAAATTTAATAACGGACATCCTCGATAGCTACATTAGCTCTGTGTAAAGTTTCAGTGCAATATCTTAAAAATTGCACAAGTCAGAGCATTCACGCTATTTTTCAAAAAATTGAAAATTTCATAAAATTTTAATCCCTCGATGGATTTTTGCCAAATTTAATAGCGAACAACCCCGATAGCTACATTAGCTCTGTGCAGAGTTTCAGTACAATATCTTAAAAATTGCACAAGTTAGAGCGTTTAGGCTATTTTTCAAAAAATTCAAAATTTCATGTAATTTTAATCCCTCGATGGATTTTCGCCAAATTCAATACCAAACAACCTTAATAGCTATACTTATTCTGTACAAAGTTTGAGTGCAATATCTTGAAAATTGCAGAGGTTAGAGCGTTTACGCCATTCTTGCAAAAACGAAAAAAGTCGATAAAATCTGAACACCCGTTGCAATTAAAACAAATTTTTTTTCATAATGAAGAGCAATTCGTGCTCGACAAGTGTGCCAAATTTTAGCTTGATATCTCGAAGCGTTTTCGAGTTATTAATTACTTACACCTGAAACTCAGGACACACACACACACATCCATCCGGACATTTTTTCTAAATATGATTTCTCGATGTTCTAGGACATTTTGAACATATTGGCATAAAAATCGCGAAAAAAAAAATTTTCACGAAAACAAAACTTCCTTTATGAGGAAGCAAAAATTATGAAAGGAACGACTATTAAAGAGGATACACATCGTAAAAGAGACAAAAAGAACATAAAGAGGATATACAATTGCATCAAAAAATTTAAGTCTGTATTCTAGTCTCAAAAGCGAATTTTTATGATATTTTTGTATACAGAAAAGAAAAGGTGTTGAGTTTTTGAGAAACAATTTGTTATTTACAAAAATGCTTATCTTTCAAATAATTATAAATATGCACAGTGCATAACGTTCAATTTCATTTTTAAAAAATGGCTCTGATGATTCCAAAAGTATAATGAAAATCTAAAGAAATCTTTAGAATGAGTTTTGGAACAACAACTACTAGTAAAAAAAAATTCTGAAACAAACAACGACATTGTTTAATAATTGCTATTACGATTTTTCGCATTTTTTGAAGGCCATAGAAGGTTTTTCGTAATTTGCAAAAAATAATCAAAAATCCGATAAAAAATTTTCATATGGCCATCCAAAATGGTTCTCTACCTGAAAGAACTAATGTATAACCATGTTTATTTTCAAAATGGAGTTAAATCTTTTAGCTGGTCTATTTTCATACCATATATTTGTGAAATATGAAAACATCAATTTTTTACATCCTACTAAACTGAAACACTGTTTCAAAAGTATTTTTTATGGAAAACAAAAATTAAAAATTCTGAAATAATCAATTTTTGAATAATTATTTACTTCAATAGCCTTAAATAGTGCATATTCAAGGTGCCAGGAATATTGCTTTTTAAGGATCTAATCATGTGAAAATGCAATAGTCAAATTGCTGGGGAAAAAAACAAAACAAAATATTCAAAATGTGCTCAAAGTCCGGACAATTTTTATCAAATATTCACGCATTCACGTTATTTTTCGAAGTACTTTAACTTTTTATCTGATAATATAATGACGAACGTTTCAAAGAAGATAGTGCATACTAAAATTGCTTATACAATTTTCTTGATGTTTTTAAAATTAATTTTTTTTGCAGGTACGTTTTATAACGAAAATATGGCACCCAAACATATCGTCGGTAACAGGAGCGATTTGTCTGGATATACTCAAAGATCAATGGTACGTGAGAGAAAAGCGGCATCGAAAAAATGTGCAATTATACCGCACGATATTAATGTTTTTCGCTAATGAAATATTCAAGGGCAGCAGCCATGACCCTTCGAACGGTATTGCTGTCGTTGCAAGCATTATTGTCAGCGGCTGAGCCCGACGATCCTCAGGATGCTGTAGTTGCTAAACAGTACAAGGAACATCCGGAAATGTTTCGACAAACCGCCAAACACTGGACGTGTGTTTATGCTGGAGGTCGGTAAATAATTAACCATTTTACGTGCTCTGGATTCAGAGTTGTAAATAATGCATTATTGTAGTAATGCATTACTATATTCATTACCCATTACACTGCATAATGTGAAATGGATAAGTGTACTATTACAAAATACAAAAGTAATGTGTGATGAATGCGTGTTCCATTACAAATAAAAAAGTAATGTGTAATGGATGCATGTGCCATTACAAATAAAAAAATAACGTGTAATGAATGAGTGCTCCATTACAAATTACAACTGAAAAAAAAGTAATTTGTAGTGGAGACTATTTCATTACAAATAGAAAAATTGCTGTGCTCGTAAATTCTTGCAATAATCCAGACAGAGTTGTGAAAATAGTAATGTAAAAGTAATGCATCACCCATTACTTTAAACAATGTGTATTGGATAAGTTTTCCATTACAAATAAAAAGGTAATGTGTAATGGATGCATGTGCCGTTAGAAATAAAAAAATAACATGTAATGGATGAGTGCTCCATTACAAATTACAGTTGAAAAAAAGTAATTTGTAGTGGAGAATATTCCATTACTAATAGAAAAATTGCTGTGCTCGTAAATTTTTGCAATAATCAAGACAGAATTGTGAAAATAGTAATGTAAAAGTAATGCATTACCCATTACTTTAAAAAATGTGTATTGGATAAGTTTTCCGTTAAAAATTACAAAAGTAACGTTTAATGAATGAATGTTCCATTACAAATCAAAATAGTAATGTGTAATGGATGCATGTGCCATTACAAGTAAAAAAATAACGTGTTATGAATGAGTGCTCCATTACAAATTACAAAAGTAACGTTTAATGAATGAATGTTCCATTACAAATAATGTGTAATGGACGCATGTGCCATTACAAATAAAAAAAAATAACGTGTAATGAATGAGTGCTCCATTACAAATTACAATTGAAAAAAAAGTAATTTGTAGTGAAGAATATTCCATTACTAATAGAAAAATTGCTGTGCTTGTAAATTTTTGCAATAATCAAGACAGAGTTGTGAAAATAGTAATGTACAATGGATGCATGTGCCATTACAAATTACATTTGAAAAAAAAGTAATTTGTAGTGGAGAATATTTCATTACGAATAGAAAAATTGCTGTGCTCGTAAATTTTTGCAATAATCCAGACAGAGTTGTGAAAATAGTAATGTAAAAGTAATGCATTACCCATTACTTTAAAAAATGTGTATTGGTTAAGTTTCCCATTACAAATTACAAAAGTAACGTTTAATGAATGAATGTTCCATTACAAATGAAAATAGTAATGTGTAATGGATGCATGTGCCATTACAAATAAAAAAGTAATGTGTAATGGATGAGTGCTCCATTACAAATTACAATTGAAAAAAAAATGTTGTAGTGGAGAATACTCCATTACAAATATGTAGAAAAATTGCTGTGCTCGCATTAGAACCTTGCACATTGTTGTTTCATTATTTTATTCCACTCGAAACAAATTGAGATGGAAGAAAAGCAAGTGCGGTCTCACTGTAATATTGTTTGAGCACGTCACCGGTATTCGGAATCAATCACAAACATTCGAATAGGTTCGACTCAGGTTAGTACTATCCCCACTGTTTTTCCGGAGACGCCACGCAAAAATAATTCTGTGTGTGCGATTGTTTGTGTGTATTAGTGTGTTTCTACGACAATTTGGAGCAGGTACTATTTTGCTCAAAGGCAAGTCCATTAATTTTTCAATTAAAATCATTTGTGTGTATCAAGTTTTTGTTAACTTTACTATCGTAGTGGTAAATGTATTCATTGTATTATCAGTTTGTATTAATTATAAGTTAATATACACTTACACCTATAACTTTTTCTTGAATTGTAATTTTTACAACAATGCAGTAAAAATTACTCCAAAAAATCACTGTTCATACATTTACCACTATGATAGTAAAGTTAATAAAAACTTTATACACGCAGATGATTTTCATTGAAAAATTAATAGACTTACCTTCGAACAAAATAGTACCTGCTCCAAATTGTCGTAGAAACACACTAATTTGTAATGGAATATTCTCCACTACAAATTACTTTTTTTTTCAATTGTAATTTGTAATGAAGCACACATTCGTTACACGTTACTTTTTTATTTTTAATGGCACATGCATCCATTACACATTACTTTTATTATTTGTAATAGAACTTGCATTCATTACACATTACTTTTTTTATTTGAAATGGAGCACGCATCCATTACACATTACTTTTTTCATTTTCAATGGAACATTCATTCATTACCCGTTATTTTATTTATTTGTAATGGCACATGCATCCATTACGCATTACTTTCATTATTTGTAATGGAACACGCATCCATTACACATTACTATTTTCATTTGTAATGGAACATTTATTTATTACACGTTACTTTTGTCGTAGAAACACTAATTTATAATGGAATATTCTCCACTACAAATTACTTTGTTTTCAATTGTAATTTGTAATCGAGCACACATTCATTACACGTTATTTTTTTATTTTTAATGGCACATGCATCCATTACACATTACTTTTATTATTTGTAATGGAACTTGCATTCGTTACAGATTACTTTTTTATTTGAAATGGAAAACGCATCCATTACACATTACTATTTTCATTTGTAATGGAACATTCGTTCATTACAAGTTATTTTATTTATTTGTAATGGCACATGCATCCATTACACATTACTTTTATTATTTGTAATGGAACTTGCATTCATTACAAATTACTTTTTTTATTTTAAATGGAACACGCATCTATTACACATTACGATTTTCATTTGTAATGGAACATTCATTCATTACACTTTATTTTATTTATTTGTAATGGAAGACGCATCCATTACACATTACTATTTTCATTTGTAATGGAATATTCTCCAATACAAATTACTTTTTTTTTCAATTGTAATTTGTAATGGAGCACTCATTCATTACACGTTATTTTTTTATTTGTAATGGTACATGCATCCATTATACATTACTATTTTCATTTGTTATGGAACATGCATACATTACAAATTACTTTTATTATTTGTAATGGAACACGCATCCATTACACATTACTATTTTCATTTGTAATGGAATATTCTCCACTACAAATTACTTTTTTTTTCAATTGTAATTTGTAATGGAGCACTCGTTCATTAAACGTTGCTTTTGTAATTTGTAATGGAAAGCTCGTCCAATAAACATTGTTTACAGTAATGGGTAATGCATTACTTTTGCATTACTATTTTCACAACTCTGTCTCGATTATTGCAAAAATTTTACGAAGTATACATTTGTTTTTCGTGTTTCAACAGGACCGGCGAAGATGCCCGATCTTAATGATAAAATAAGACGATTAACGGATATGGGAATTGAAGAGCATAATGCGAGAGTTGCATTATCGTCGTACAACTGGGATTTGGAACGCGCCACCGAACAACTCTTCAGTTAGTGATTAATTTTTCGTCCTAAATACCTCACACTTCGCGCACACGCGTTATTTTCTTTCCTATCTTTCCCTCCTTCCTCCCGCTGTCCTCTCTTCCCCTCTTCATCCATCGTCATTGCAATTTCTCGCTCGGAAAATGATGATACAAAATTGAATTGCTAAACAGATGCTAAAAACAAGATGCAAAGGGCTTTGTTATTAGATAGAAACTCGTGGCAAAAATATTTTACACTGACCCGGCATGAATCATGATTGAATTTTTTTTTTTTACTGTCACATGTATCGTCTAAATACACTGTTGTTATATTATTTTATTTTTTGAATATCTAAATTGGCGAATTCACACGAGCTTGTAAATGCAGATATATGAAGAAAAAAAGCATGATTCGGTTAAAGTTTAAAAAAAAAAAAAATTCGTACTCTCATTATCTTCGATTCGGTCTAATGTCTCTGTTGCGAAGTCATCTCGATTGGATCAAGATCGAAATTTGATCGCGGATATTGCAGCAATTTGGCAATTGATGCAAGATGTTATGGAAAGAAAAAAAAAAAAAAGTAAATTCCACCCAAGTTTATATCGGCTGAACTGTTGACCGCAGTGTACATTATAATATGAAAATAGTCGAGGAATTATGTTAGCGTTAATTTACATCTGTAAAAAGAACATCGTACACCTTAAAGTTATATTGTTAATATTTAAATTTTGTACATTTTTTTTTTTGCGGTGGTGGTGGTTTTTTTTTTTCAAACGTCCGAATGAAAAGTCCGCGAAAAAGAGCTTTTCGTTGATTGTTGTTAATATTGCCATAACGCGAAAATTCACTGTGATTGCGCCATGCACAGAGACACACACACACACACACACAAACACAGACATATGAAAAGTTAAGGCACGAGAGCGAGACTGTGGCTTACATTCCAGGCTCAGGAATATAAAATAATAGAAGAGAATTTTTCGCGCGTTGAATTAAAAAAAAAAAAAAAAGTCTCGGAAAAAATCATCGAGTTGCGAGCGCGCTATTTCGTTGAAAGTCAATCGGTGCAACGAGATAATATCGGTCGAACGATAATTTTTCAAACGAAGAAATTATCGAATTTCGACGATTGAAATTTTTTCAGCGAGTATCGAGAAAGAAAAAGATCTTGTTTTTCCTCGTTCTGTATCATTTTTTTTTAGTAATATATAAAAATAATGGAGGCTGTGCCAGAGGTATGTCATTCGCGAATTCGGAAAAAAAGAAATGGCAAGTTACCGAAGAATCTTAACAATTACGCTCGTCTAATGAAAAATTAAATGCATCGCTTAGTTTGTGAAGGAACGATCGAACCTCACGCCCTCATTGAATAAAACGATAATTAAATAAAATAAAGAACCATCGACACACTCATGAATGCGCGTAACACAAATGTCGTTCGTAAGATTCGACGGATGTAAATCAATATCTCGAAAGGAAGATAAAAATGAAATATTAATAAACAATTCTTTTTAAACGCTTGGACATTTATGGACATTCGTCGCTCGAAGATTTACTAAATTCAGCCGATCCTTTTGTTCTTCATTCTTTTATTTCTATTTTTTGTTTTTTTGTTTAAGTTTAGATCACCCGTATCACAAATATCTTAACGCTAGATATTATTTTATTTATTTTCGTATAAAAAGAAGAAAAAAAAATCTGTCTATGTCTACGTCGTCTTAAGTTTAATTCTCTTAACTCTCAGAGTCTGTACATATTCGGTCGAGCTAATGTAATACATAATTAGCAATAAGGAGAAATGCGAAAAAAAGGGGATAACAAAAAATTGTGCAGGCGGAAATGCAACGTTGAAAAATGTTCATTATCGTCGAGGCAAAAATCGCCAGGCGACAGGATGCACCATTAATTTTTCCGTCATTAAGGTCTACTTTAGAAAGCAAAAAAAAAGCAAATTAAACAAAAAAAATTCAGCTCCTATTTGAGATATGACTATAAAACTGTTATTACAACATTGTTTTATCCTTTGTAAGTACAAAACAAAAATGTATTTTTATTTTCATTCTTTGAATAATTTATAGAAGAGGCGAAAGTAAAAAATGTTTTGTCCCATGACTGACAGTTAATCTTAGGATTGGCAAGTCTGAAACAAAAAAATAAAAAAGTATTTTGAAAAGGAAGGTCTCTTACAATTTACCACCGTTAATGACAAATCGATTTTAAAAAAATGGATTTTTGAAACAAATTGTGAAAAATTCATCTTTTCATCTCAAACATCCGCCATTTTTCTTTATCGATTTTTCATGAACAGTGGTAAATTGTTCTGGATGAAACCTTCCTCTCTAAAATGCCTATTTATTTTTTTGTTTCAGACTTGCCAATCCTGTTCTGTAAAAAAATTTGGTATTAAATTTAATAAACAAATATGAAATTTTTATGCATATACAGTATATTAAATTTCATATACATTTTCAACTATTTTCATATACGGGGATATTAATTTTCACTGCTTACTCTTTTAATTTCAATATCCAAATATTGAATTTAAGATGAAATTGTTAATTTTTCAATACCATGTATATTAATTTCGATTGCGTATACTCGTTATTGAAATTTCATATTCTTTTGTAAATTAAATTTCAATAACAAGTATACGAAGTCGAAGTTAATAGACATCCATTTGAAAATCAATAATTTTAACGTGAATTCAATATTTGTATAATGAAATGAAGAGAATAAACTCTGAAAATTAAAATTTACATTTGAATATTACTGCACACATTTATATGAAATTTAATATACTGTATATGGGGCATTCCACGTCAAATCGCGCGGTCATCGGCCTGACCCCCTCGGATTTTGGTGTCCAATGAATCGTGGGTTTGGATTGGTCCAAAATATGACCTCAAATTTTTAGAAATTTTCATTTCATTTTTTAGGGGTTGCCCGAGCGAAAAATCATTAAATTGAGGGAAAACACAAAGAGGGGCCTTTTTTAAATTATTGAATTTATTTTCAAAGAAACTAGGGCCCAAAACAGAAATTTTCGTGATACATAGTTCGATAATGGGACAAAAATAATTACTATTTTTTTTAAATTATAATTACTATTTTTAAATTTTTTAAAAAATTTATCTGGTTTTTTCGAGGTCGAGGCTAATAAATTTTCGAAAAAAGTTGTCGTTTCACTCTTAAACCAAGAAAAAAAATGAAGAAAATATTTTTGTCGTTGTTATTCTCACTACAAGAAACAATTGAAATAAAAAACTAAAAATAAATAAATTAAAATACAAAAAAAAAATAGTAATTATTTTTGTCCCATTATCGAACTATGACGAAAATTTCTGTTTTGGGTGTTGGTTTCTGAGAAAAAAATTTCAATAATTTAAAAAAGGCCCCTCTTTGTTTTCCCTCAATTTAATGATTTTTCGCTCGGGCAACCCCTAAAAAATGAAATAGAAATTTCTAAAAATTTGAGGTCATATTTTGGGCCAAACGAAACCCACGATTCATTGGACATCAAAATCCGAGGGGGTCAGGCCGATGATCGCGTGATTTGACGTGGAATGCCCCATATGCATACAAACTTCATATTTTGAGATTTCATAACTTTTTACAGTGCGGCACCTTCTATGAATTATTCAAACAATGAAAATGAAAAAAATTTTTTGCCCTTTTCAAGGATGAAACAATGTTGTAAAAACATTTTTATAACCATATCTGACAAAGAAGCTAAGAAGACAATTTTCAAAATTTGCTTTTCTTCAATACCTTAAAATAGCAACGAGAGAAGAAGATAAAACGAAAATCCGGAATTGTTTTTGGCTTCTCTTTAATTTCGCGTATTAACTATGATTGTAGAGTCTCAATTTCGTCGAAGACAGTGTTGCCAAAAATATATTGTTATTGGAGTGAAAGGAGCGCATATCGAGAACTGGATCGGAAACAGGAATACTGTACATTTGTTTTCCGGAAGAGATGCTCCAGAGGGGAATCGATTTAGTGGATTCTTGATGAGCCGCGACGTAGGTCTCATCGCCAATATTGATGTGACAAGGTCTCGACAAGACCCGTTGCGAATTGCCACCGTTGAAAGTATGAATAATGTTGCAAACCAAAGCCTCCTCGTTGCCTCTCTCGATTGTAAAGACCGTGTGTCTTGAATTTGGTATTCGTGAATTTGGCCTGGAAGATATGAGCGCATGATTATTTTTCTCGTCGTAGCGGACGGAGACAAATGGACCCTCGAGAAACATTTGTCGGGACGTCCACGACGACACGTCCTCGTGTTCGTAAGCGTAACACGTATTGAGATGAGCAGCGACGAAACCACCGCGCAACATCCCCGCAGCCGAACTCGATGGAACGGTCGCCATTGAGACAACCGGAGAACGATCACCGGGACTCGCGTGTGTCGCCATCGCTCCGTTGGTCTGTCTTATGTCGAATTCGGTAATTTCACCGTTTTGCGCTCCCACGAGCAATATATTCGGATTATCGCTGGACCAACATCCGCTCCACAACGGGGAATCCACGGGATAACCGTGAACGATCACGTTATTCTGCACGTCCATTATTTTAACGGTTTTGTCGAAGCCAACGCTCATCAGGAGTGTTTGTTGACTAGGATGAAAACTAACGTCTCTTATGGCTTGCGTATGCATCAGTGTAAATTGTCCCGCCTGAAGGGTCTCTGTATTGACTTTGCGAACGCCGTAACCGGAGAACAAAACGTTGGACGATTTTTGGGATACGACGATGCAATTGTACCACTGATTGTAATCGAGTACGCGACAACCATCGTCGCGGCATATGTCGATTGTTTTTTCGAGGTAAAATTTATTTCCCGGCGCTCGCGAAACGCTCTCGTTCAATTTAACGCTCATGTCCGTCTGTTGACGCTCCAATTCGGCCATTCTGAGGGACATACTCGATAATTTCTGGTCGTACAATTTTTGCCTTAAATGGCACTTTGATACCTCCAGCTCCAAACGATTCTTCTCCATCGTCACTTCCGCCAGTTCCTTCTTCAATTTCTCAATCTCGGCCGTATCGACGACCGACAATTTTCTCGCGTACAATATTCTTATGTCCTTGACCGCGGCTTTTCTGTTGCACTGGGGACATCTTCTGTTGCCTGCGGCGCACGCGACTTGAAGCCATTTTAGAACGCAGCTGTGACCGAAAAGATGACCGCAGCGCAGCGAACACAATCTGTGCTCGCCCGAATTGCTCCACACGTCCATGCAGATTGGACACATCTGTCCCGTGTCCGAATCATCGTCGCTCTCCTCGTGCTTTGCCTCCTGTTCGCAGATTACATCCAACTTTGCTCTCTTTGCCAGCGATACGTCGTCGTCGCTGTCCTCCTCCCTCTGTCTGACGGGGTTGTCGTTGGCAACTTCCTCGTTGTCACTGATGACGACCACATTCTCAGCTGGGTTCTGCTGTTCCTCCGGCTGTGCCTCGATGTCGTCTGCGCAGCGATGAAAATTTTTGTATAAAATGGCAAAAAAAAACCCTGCAAATTGGACATTTGCACATTGCATCATCATCTTTATCCGTAGTTCACACAGCTTCCTTTATCACAAAGTAAAGCGATCGAATTTGGCTTCCTCATAAAGGCTGCGCTAACTATCGAGAAACATGAGTAATCAATGTGCAAATTTGCCAAATTTGATTTTTGCCAAATTCATTTGCAAACAACCTTGATCACTATTTTGAGTGTGTACAAAATTTCAGTACAATATCTCATAAATAGCATAAGCTAGAGTACACTATTTAAAAAAAAATAAAAAATTTGATAATATTTTTTTTATCCCTCGATAGATTTTCACCAAATTTCATAGCAAATAACCTTGATAGATATACAAGTTCTGTGCAAAGTTTCAGTGCAATATATTTAAAATTGTGCAAGTTAGAGCGCTTGCGCTATTTTTCAGAAAATTAAAAATTTCATAAAATTTTGATCCTTGGATAGATTTTTGCCAAATTCAATAGCAAATAACATTATAGCCATACTAGCTCTGTGCAAAGTTTCAGTACAATATCTCAAAAATTGCAGCAGTCATAGCGTTTACACTATTTTTCAAAAAAATAAAAATTTGATAAAATTTTTATCCCTCGATAGATTTTCACCAAATTTCATAGCGAACAACCTTGATAAATATACAATGTCTGTGCAAAGTTTCAGTGCAATATATTAAAAATTGTGCAAGTTAGAGCGCTTGCGCTATTTCTCAGAAAATTAAAAATTTCATAAAATTTTGATCCTTGTATAGATTTTTGCCAAATTCAATAGCAAATAACATTATAGCCATACTAGCTCTGTGCAAAGTTTCAGTACAATATCTCAAAAATTGCAGCAGTCATAGCGTTTACACTATTTTTCAAAAAAATAAAAATTTGATAAAATTTTTATCCCTCGATAGATTTTCACCAAATTTCATAGCGAACAACCTTGATAAATATACAAGTTCTGTGCAAAGTTTCAGTGCAATATATTTAAAATTGTGCAAGTTAGAGCGCTTGCGCTATTTTTCAGAAAATTAAAAATTTCATAAAATTTTGATCCTTGGATAGATTTTTGCCAAATTCAATAGTGAATAACATTGATAGCCATACTAACTCTGCATAAAGTTTCAGAGCAATATCTCAAAAATTGCAGCAGTCATAGCGTTTACGCTATTTTTCGAAAGATTCAAAATTACATAAAAATTTAATCTTTCGATCGATTTTTGTCAAATTCAATACCAAACAACCTTAATAGCTATACTAATTCTGTACAAAGTTTAAGTGCAATATCTTGAAAATTGCAGAAGTTAGAGCCTTTACGCCATTGTAGCAAAAACGAAAAAAGTCGATAAAATCTGAACACCCATTATAATTAAAACCAAAATTTTGCATCATGAAGGGCAATTCGTGCTGGTCAAGTGTGCCAAATTTCGGATCGATATCTCACAGCGTTCTTGAGTTATTAATTATTTACATCAGGAACTCAGGACACATACACACTAGGCAGTCCATTATTCACCAAGTTGGTTTTTTTTATAGCACCCCCCAAATTTTTAGTTCATGACCTAACAAAAAATATCAGACCAAAAAGAGCCCTCAATATTCTCATTAAACCTTGCCCCAAAGACGATATATTTCCCGTTTAAATAAACATGGGGTTTTTCCACGCTTTACATTCAATTTTTTTTCTCCGAATCAAGTAAATATATAGCAATGAGATACATATTTTTGTAGGAAATTGAACGCTCTGCAAAAAAGTAATCTTATGCTTTTTTGATGAACTCACTCTTTTGAAATTTATTCAAGGTTATAGTTGAACTAATGGGAAATTTTTCAGATTTTCCTGATTTGACAGCGAAATTATTATTATTTAGATACAAACTAATTGTTCATTTTGAAAAATATCTGATTCTGACTGTACTATAATAAAAATGATTGAGAAATAATTTCAAAGAATGGAAAATAATGTGGCTAACAAGTACACGAAACAAGTAACAAGTTTGACCATGAATAACTATTGAATCAATAATATTATTATAAACTGATAAGAGAGCTTGTTTGTTGAGAATTTTTGTAAATAATAATGTTTTTACTCATTTATATCATTCTGAATGACCTCTCATAATTTCAAAAACGTTTCAAATTGTTACCCCTCACTGATCTATTCAAAATTCCTACGGAATGTACTAAAATGTACTTGTTAGCCACATTATTTTCCGTTCTTCAAAATCATTTCTCAATCATTTTTATTATACTACAGACAGAATCAGATATTTTTCAAAATGAACAATTAGTTTTTATCTAAATAATAATAATTATGCCATCAAAGCAGGAAAATCTGAAAAATTTCCTACGAGTTCAACTTTAACCTTGAATAACTTTTGAAGGAGAGTTTACCGAAAAATCATAAGAGACCTTTTTTGTAGAGCGTTCAATTTCCTACAAAAATCTCTCATTACTATATATTTAGTTTTTTGGAAGAAAAAAAATTAAACGTAAAGCGTGGAAAAATCCCATGTTATTTAAATGGCAAATATATTGCTTTTGGGGCAAGGTTTAATGTGAATATTAAGGGTTTTTTTGGTCTGATATTTTTTGTTAGATCATGAACTAAAAATTTGGGGAGCGCTATAAAAAAACAAACCAACTTGCCAAATAAGGGACAGCGTAATACACACATCCATCCGGACATTTCTTCTAAACATGATGTCTCGATGTTTTGGGACATTTTGAACACATTGGCATAAAAATTTCGAAAAAAAAAAATTTCACGAAAACAAAGCTTCCTTTGTGAGTAAGCAAAACAGAAAAACGAACATTTGAACATTTTACTCACACTCCATGGCAATTTCGATAATTCCCGGTATAATTTTCCCAAATCGTGTCCAGTGTCGAATATCATAATAAAACGACGTAATAATTGTTTAATCTCGGCTCCACGTGTTTCATCAACGTTGTAAACATTGATGTATATACGATTAAGATGAAAATGGAATCGCAGTGGAAACTCGAGGAGATGAAGCTCGACTCGTGGAGGAATTTCTCCTGGTCGACGGGAAAAGCTTTACGTCGAAATCTCAATTGTCAGATCTGATTTTATGGATACACAAAAAAAAAAAATAGGTGTGTTTTGTTGGTGAAGTTAAAAGGTCTCGTTGAACTAGAACGACGGAGCAACACACACACACACACACACACAAACATACACATACACGCACACACATTCACAGACGACGAATCCTAGCAAACTGCGTCTTTCCCGCGCATGGGGTCATTGCATTTCCGGTCTCTCTCACTCCCTCCCTCCCGCTCTCTCGCTCTCTCTCTCTCGAGATATGTATATTTTCCTTCCAAAGGATTTCGTGGCGCAATCTGTCGTGCAAATTAGGCGGGCATTTCCCTCGGGAATTCCTCGTGCATGTCGTCTGTCTCCTATCAACGAACGATTCTCCCTTATCGTCGAGAATCGTTCCCTTTCCAACGTCGCGCACATCGTCAATGTGGTACGTGTACATTAGCAAGAGAGAGAGAGAGAGAGAGAGAGCGAGAGAGAGAGAGAGAGAGAGAGAGAGCGAGAGAGAGAGAGAGCGCGAGAGAGAGAGAGAGAGACACGGTGCGTCTGCGTAGCGACCGACAGGGAAAGCGCAGTGAGCGCAAAGCCCAAGGAAGAGCGCACGGTTGAATAAGAAAGAAAAAGAAGAAAATAGGACGAAAAAACGCGTCGTGCGTGCTGTTTTGTCCGAGAGAGGAGTTTTCTCACCCGCGCGGCGTCACATTAGCAAGCAGCAGGAAGAAACAGAGAAAAACGTCGTGGAAGAGAAAAAAAAGAGGCTTGATGGGTCGTTGTCCGGTGTGACGCGTTTTTGTTGTGTGCGTGTTTTTTTTTTAAATTTTGTTCGTCAACATTCCCGGAAAAATTGTTCCGTCGTGTGTGGTTCGTCGGGAAATACACGTAAATAGAGGAATAAAAAAAAGTGTTGAAAAAAACGGCGTGAGATCTATAGATCCGGAGGCCGCTCCCGAAGGAGCGTCTCGCGCTGGTGGTTGTTTTCATCCGGATATATAACAGCCTTTTTTTTCCACTCTACATATTTTTCTTATTCGTGACAATGGTGCGTCGTGCGCAGCGCTGAACAATTTTCGCGCGTGCCTTATTGAAAAATAAATACAATATACACCTATAATTGAAGAATTGAAGATATAGTCCGCGCTTTTAGGGGGGGGGGGGGGGGGGCGAGAGTGGGGGGAGGCAATTCGCGCGCGCCAGGAGTTTGTTTCACGATTGTCCGGAGAGGATTGTTCGACACTCCGGAAAATCCTCCCTCGAAGAGCGAGAGAGAGGGAGAGAGGTGGGACACGGCGCCCCGGTGTTCGCGATGCGTCTCCGGATCTCTCGCGATTGATCACGGCGTCTCGTGTTTTACTCCAAATTTTTTCTACTTCGAACTTTTTCTGCTAATCCTCTGGAATTTGTAATCCATTCGATAATTCTCGGGTTTCGGAAATGATACGCAAGTATCGCCGGGTTTCGGGCGTTCAGGAACTCTGGCCTTAAAGCCTGATATACGTATATACGATACACAATATATAGATATATATATATATATATACATTTATGTATATATAATTCCACACATACACGCAAAAAACACGTTTGTTATTGTTTTCACGTAATTTTCCTCCATCTTGAACCGGAGAAAACGTTTTTTCTTTTAGTTCCCCCTTCTTGTATTTCTGCTCTTTTTTTTCTACACAGAATTATCTTGTTTTCGCGCACTTTGCGGAAGTCCGCTGCAAAAGTCCAATGAAACATCCGTGCGATTTTGTCTATCGGATCGGCGCGGCGAAGACGTAGAGCAAAGAATCGGAACACTCGTACGAACGACAAAGCGAACACTCTGGTTTGCCCGCCGCCACAGGACGGGTTATGTTTCCCACTTTCATCGGTATCCTAGGTGAGTTTTGCCATTATTGAAAGAACGAGGAAAACTAAGTTTGATCGAATCTTGAGATTACGGAGAGATGTTTGTACACTGGTGGCCGTTAATGCCTGCAAATTTTTGAAAAAATCTTAGAATCTTTGAAAGAATCTTGAAAAGAATCTTCGAATCTTGTAAAGAATCACGGATAGGGTCCGGAGCAAGATTCTTTCAAAGATTCTTCCCAAGATTCTAAGATTCTTTGAAATATTATTTTTAAGATTTTTCAAAGAATCTTGGAAAGAATGTTGAAAAAAATCTTCTTATCTTTGAAAGAATCTTGACAAGAATCACAGATAGGATCTGTGCAGGATTCTTTCAAAGATTCTACCCGACACTCTAAGATTCTCTTCAAGATTCTTCCGAAGAATCTTTGAGAGAACCTTGAAAAGAATCTTCTCATCTTTGAAAGAATCTTGAAAAGAATCTTCTCATCTTTGGAAGAATCTTGGAACGAATCTTAGAAGCTTCGAAATAATCTTCGAAACAATCACAGATAGGATCCGGAGCAAGATTCTTTCAAAGATTCTACCCAAGATTCTAAGATTCTCTTCAAGATTATTCCGAAGAATCTTTGCAGGAACCTTGAAAAGAATCTTCTCATCTTTGAGAGAATCTTGAAAAGAATCTTCTCATCTTTGAAAGAATCTTGAAAAGAATCTTCGAATCTCCGAAACGATCTTAGAACCTTGGAAAAAATCTTAGAATCTCCGAAAGATTCTTAGAATCTTGGGAAGAATCTTCGAATCTTGGAAAGAATCTTAGAATCTTGGAAAGAATCTTAGAATCTTGGAAAGAATCTTAGAATCTTGGAAAGAATCCTAGAATCTTGGAAAGAATCTTAGAATCTTGGAAAGAATCTTAGAATCTCGGAAAGTATCTTGGATTTTTCCAAAGAATCTTTGAAATAATGTTGAAAAAAATCTTCTTATCTTTGAAAGAATCTTGAAAAGAATCACGGATGGGATCCGGAGCAGGATTCTTTCAAAGATTCTTCCCAAGATTCTAAGATTCTCTTCAAGATTCTTCCGAGGAATCTTTGAAAGAACCTTGAAAAGAATCAATTAATCTTTGAAAGAATCTTGAAAAGAATCTTAGAATCTTGGAAAGAATCACAGATAGGATCCGGAGGAAGATTTTTTCAAAGATTCTTCACAAGATTCTAAAATTCTTAGAAGCTTGGAAAACGGATAAGATCCAGAGCAAGATTCTTCTGACGAGTCTTGAAAAGAATCTTCTCATCTTTGGAAAAATCTTGAGAAGAATCTTTGAAAGAATCTTTCAAGAATCGTGAAAAGAATCGCAGAATCTCCAAAAGAATCTTAGAATGTTGGAAAGAATCTTAGAATGTTGGAAAGAATCTTAGAATTTTGGAAAGAATCTTAGAATCTTGGAAAGAATCTTAGAATCTTGGAGAGAATCTTAGAATCTTGGAAAGAATCTTAGAATCTTAGAGAGAATCTTAGAATCTTGGAAAGAATCTAAAATTCTTTTCTTCAAAGATTCTTTCAAAGATTTGCAGGCATCAATGGTCAGCAGCGTAGTGTTCTTGTTTCCCATCTTGCCCTCTCAATCACAGTTTCTTCCCGGTGGATCGGGAATCGATGGAGGCAATTGCAAAAGCAACGGTTGTTTTGTGCAAGAAAAATCTCATGCAAGAAGATGGAAGCATCGTTCTCTTGCGCAAAGCAATATTACTTTTTAGTTGCTTCAAACGTTTTGAGTAAAGAAGCAACCATTGTCCGATCTGCCAGGGTTGTTTTTGTCCTTTCGTCTCTTATTCTCTCTGGCACCGATTCCATGAATGTATGTAACTAGACTGAACGTCGAGGCGTTGTTTTCAATGGCTTTTGACTTGAATTCTTCTAGACATTCAATCTTGGTGGGAGGTGCCGAGTATTGCGCACTTCTGCTCATTATTTAGGGCCGCCTTCAATCTTCTGGACTTTGATATCGAGGTATCTAAATATGAAGAGCTAGCTGGCTGTTAGAAAGAAATTAAAAGATATGAAAAATAATAAACAAAAAAGGAGCAAGCAAAAACCCATCCATCCCTCGCCCCTTAGAGGAGCGTAACATCCGCTTTAGATTATTAAATCCTCGCTTATGCGCTATACAAAATAACGTCCTTAAGGGCGATTTATAATATCGGCGTGACCGAGATTCATCGATACCTTTTTTTTTCGTTATTTCAGGATCTGGAAGAAGCTCTGTTGACGGACGGTGGCACAGAGGGACGATTGTTGCAAGAATTAATAGTTCGACTTTTGGAGGGCTGTTTGCCCAATGACACCAGAAATGATATCTCCACTTTTAACTATCAGATGTTCCTGCGTCGTTTGTTTCGCAAGAAATGCCAGGTTTGATTTTATTTTCTCAATTCCCATTCTCGCAGCCTAAGGATTCTTCCAGAGTACGTGAAAGAAAACAGTTCTGGTATTTCAAGAATTATTTGTAAACGTTTTGGAGGCAATACACACTATAAATGGCTTTTTTTTGTTTGAGGAACTTTGAGGTAAAAGATGTTTGGAAATAAATGAAGTAAAAAAATACTGTTGGAATTATGATTTAATTTTCACCCCAATAATGAGGAGGAACTTTCACCTTGGATAGTTTTTTCTGAAATTTATATTCTCTGAGATATACTTATTCATAAAAAAATATGACTCTCCGAAATTGATAAAAAAATAAAAAATACTTCACAGAAAAATCTTAGAGATAGTAAAGGCAAGGTTTGAAAAAATTCTGAAATGGCCACAAAAAAGTATCACTGAATAATCGAAGAACGTATTCTTCGAACGAAAAATTGAAAGATCCTGCCAATGCCTGATCAATAAGTCTTAAAACTACTTGTACTCAGTAACGGCGGGAATTTTCAAATTTTTCGTTCAAACGATCGTTTGGAATTTTAAGTTCATGACTCTTGGACATTTTTTCTCCTTCATTTCGCCACTTTTCGTGTCAATATCATCATTAATCATTCATATTTTCGTATTATTTGCAGGAATACGATTGTGAGAACCCATTCAACACAGATGTAGACTTTGAGCTTTTGCCGCTTCGCCAGAAAGTCGAGATATTACGCGCTCTCTGCGACTTTAGGCTCGACGCCGAGGACGTGGTATGTATGAAAAATTGCGCATATTCGGTCTCTTCGTATTAATTGACCGTACTAACCGATTAAAAAAAAAAAAAAAAAAAATTGCGAATTTAAGGAGTGCGCGCTCAGTAACTTGGACTCGGAAAGTCTAAGAGTCGAACCTTTGGGTCATGACCGTAAGAATTCTGCATATTGGTACTTCTACGGGACACGATTATACAGGGAGGATTACGTCGTTGGCAGTGACGACATCGACGACAAACCCAAGAGCAAACCAAAGGATCGTCGACGCAAGAGAAGACGTGGGCGAGCTTGCAAGTCCGTGGAAGAAGAGGAAGAGGAGGAGGAGGAGAAAGAAGAAGATAGTAAAGTTGACGTTTACGGTGAGACGAAGGAGCGCGAAACTGTTTGGCAAGTTGTTTGCTTCACCCAACAGGACTGGTGTCGTCTGGTTGAAAAATTTCGAGACTCGGTAAGAAAAACAGACAACAAAAAATCACCATAAAAATTCTATTTCAACCAGAGTTGTGAAAATAGTAATGCAAAATTAATGCATCACCCGTTACTTTGAACAATGTGTATTGGATAAGTTTTCCATTACAAATTACAAAAGTAACGTGTAATGAATGAATGTTCCATTACAAATAAAAAAAGTAATGTGTAATGCAGGGATGTTCCATTATAAATAATAATGTGTAATTGTTGCATGTGCCATTACAAATAAAAAAAATAACGTGAAATGAATGAGTGCTCCATTACAAATTACAATTAAAAAAAAGTAAATTGTCGTGGAGAATATTCCATTACAAGTTACAATTGAAAAAAAGTAATCTGTCGTGGAGAATATTCCATTACAAATTGCAATTGATAAAAAGTAATTTGTCGTGGAGAATATTCCATTACAAATTAGTGTGTTTTTACAATTTGGAGCAGCTACTATTTTGCTCAAAAGTGAGTCTATTAATTTTTCAATGGAAATAATTCGTGTGTATCAAGTTTTTGTTAACTTTACTATCGTAGTGGTAAATGTACGAACAGTGATTTTTTTGAGTAATTTTTACTCCATTGTTGTAAAAATTACAATTCAAGAAAAACTTATAGGTGGCAGTGTATGTTGACTTATACACTGTTCATACATTTACTACTACGATAGTGATGTTAATAAAAATTTGATGCATAAAAATTATTTTCATTGAAAAATTAATAGACTTATTTTTGAGCAAAATAGTACCTGCTCCAAATTGTAGAAACACTAAATTGTAATGGAATATTCTCTACTACAAATTACTTTTTTTTCAATTGTAAATTGTAATGGAGCACTCATTCATTACACATTATTGTTGCTTCCTCATAAAGGAAGCTTTGTTTTCGTGAATTTTTTTTTTTTTTCTAATATTTTCATGTCAATGTTCAAAATGTCCCAAAACGTCTAAAAAACGTATTAGAAAAAATGTCCGGACGTGTGTGTACGCTTTGTGCGTTCCTTAAAATGGATATATCTGAAGAATGGTTTGGGCGATCAACTTGATACAAGTAGACCACATATGTCCCTGTACTTAGTGCAAATTTTTTTTAAATTTGCAAAATTATTGTCAATTTGGCGGGACTTTCAATTTTTCGTTAAATGTTTGTGGGTCGTCTAATTTTCGTAATTTTGCAGTTATCGTAAAATTTTATGAGCAAATACACTTCATAATAAGAATGTTTGGGATTGAATTTGGAAAAAATCGCTCAAGAGGTTCGGTTAAAACAAAAATGTAATTTTTCGAAAAAAATTGTAAGTTCTTTGACTTTCGTAATTTTGCATCTATCGAGCTGATTTTTTTTGTGACGATACATTCAATGATAATGAAAAATAATATTGAATTTCATAAGAATCGTTTGAGAGGTTCGATTGAAATTTTTTTTTTTTTAATTCTCAACAAATTTCCGTTAACCCTCCAACATTCGCATTTTTAGAAGTATCGAGCTAAAATTTTTTGCACAAATACACTAGATGACGAGAATGGTTAGGGTTGAATTTGGTGAAAAACGCTCGAGTGGTTCGTTCTGAATTTTTTTTTTTTATTTTCGAAAAATACTTGTCAACATTGAGTTTCCTAATTTAGCAGCTGTCGAGTTCACTTTTTTAGTACCAATACACTAAACGACAAAAATAATTAATAATGTAATTGAACGAAATTGCTAAAAAATAATGGACATTTGAAATTTGCACGTAGCTTCTTCATTTGTTTCCATCGTTTGTGAAGCTTCCTTTACGAAGAAGCCATGATAATAAACATACATGTAATAAAGATGGACAAGGAGGTCCTCTTAAAGGAGACTTGATGAACGACGAAAAAAAATGAGGAAGCTGTGTGGAAATTTCAAATTTGCATGATTTTTTTATTTGTAATGGCACATGCATCCATTACAGATTACTTTTCTTTTATTTGTAATGGAACACGCATTCATTACACATTACGCAGTGTAATGGGTAATGAATACAGTAATGCACTGTTAAAATAATGCACATTACCCATTACTTTTTTCATTTATAATGGCACATGCATCCATTACACATTACCTTTCTTATTTGTAATGGAACACGCATTCATTACACAATACTTTTGTATTTTGTAATGGAACACGCATCCATTACACATTATGCAGTGTAATGGGTGATGAATACATTAATGCACTATTAAAATGATGCATTACTTACAACTCTGATTTCAACCTTGAGGAAGGTCAAAATCGGGGAATTTCATTGCTTATCAATCGTTAAATTGAATTTAAATATTCCAGGAGCACGCGACGGAACGAAAACTCTATCGTACCCTAGCCGAGGATTTTCTCCCGGAAATACCGAAGCTCTTTGATCTCAAGGAGAAGCAACAGAGGCGACGTTTGCTTCAGCGAAACGGTTCAAGAGTATTGAGAAGCTCCGAGCCCGCTGATTCAACGGAAGCCATCATGGTGCGCGCAAAAATGAAGACCAAGACGGGGAAGAGTTCCGGCAAAAAGAGCGTGGGTGGGTCGAGTTTGAAGGGCACGGAGAGCGACGATGATGCACCACCGCTCTCGGCGGCTCCGCCGCCCATACAGAAAAAAGGGCGTCAAACGAACAATTCGCTCGCTTCGGCAGTCGGACAAATCGTCATTCACACGAGCGACGAAATAGCCGCGGTCAACGATAAAAAAGGTCATGGACGCGATGGCGCGAGCACATACGTTTCCTCGGGCTCTGGTTACGGTTATGGTTACACTTTTGGCATCGAGGAAGAGGAGAGACGTGTGGGAATGCACAAAGTTCTCCAGAGTCTCAAGGATCACATGGATGCTTGGCCATTCATCGATCCCGTTGACGAGGAATGGGCACCGCGGTACGATTGGAAGAAAATACAACATTTTTACAACTAAGTTGCACATTGCTTTCTAATTTTTTTAAAATAAATTCAGGAGAAAGTACGTTGATTAATTTTCGCTTCCCCATAAGGGAACCTTTGCGAGAGGGTAGTTTTGTGGGAGTAATATGCAATGAGGGGTTTGAAAAACATGTTAATTTTTTATTGCACCTCCAGATTTTTTGTAGCTCTTGAAAAATCGCATCAATGTTAAAATTTGGCACAAGTAGCGCTTGAGCGAACTTCAAAATTCAAATGTCACATAACCCTTCATAATTTTTTGCGAGATGCATCCTAGTTCAAAAACATATGGGGCGTTCCATCCCAAATAGGGCAGTTTGAAAAACTTGTTTTTTTATTTCCTCAAACGTTTTATATTTTTCAGTACCCATCAAAAGACTTCTTGTTAAATTTTAAGATTTTTTTGATTACCCGTTCACAAGATAGTAAATTTTTTTTTTAAACCGCTCTTTTTTCCGGTTTTTTTGGTCATAACTTCTTTAATCATGGTCCAAATTAAGTGTTTTTTTTCAAACATTTTGGTATTTTATGGCCTTTTCAGAAAAAAAAAAATATATATTCAACCCGTTTTTGAATAAGTTTTTTGAGTTTCAAAGTGCATATTTTGATTTAATTGAAAATTTTTATTTTTTACTCCTATTTATTCGACAACTTTTAAGACCTGTCCGGTCGTAGGCCCTTCGTAATTACTGTTTTTTTCTATTTTTGAAAATTAAATAAAAAAAATAGCCATCAATCATTATGAATATCATTTTTTTGTTACTGTATACAGTGTATAGTCTTTTTTTTTCATCTTTTAGAATTTATTTTAACATTTTTTTATTATTAACAGTTTTTTAAAATTAATAATTAATCGTTAATTCTGTTTATGAACAATAATAACTACAGTTTTCATTTATTCACGTATTCTTTTGAAAATCTTACGTATACGATTATTTCTCGAATTAGAATATTCCTTTGCCGAAAGGTTTCCGTCGCACATTGGAATAATTGAATGAAATTTTGGTGTCTTTGTGATTGACTTATTGTTAGCAGTATTGTATCGCAAATGAAATGTTCCTTTTGCATCTAAACTGTGTTTCTCAGATGAAAATTTGACAGCAATATTTGGTAACGTATTTGGGTTCGATGCCCAGTAATATAATTCTTGAACTGTTGTTATTTGTTCATCGATTTATTAGTATTTATTAATTTTTTAAATCTGTTAACAATAAAAAATTGTCAAAATAAAGTGTAAATAATGAAAAAAAGACTACACACTGGATACAGTAACAAAAATTTATATTCATAATGATTTATAGAATTTTTTTTCTTCTAATTTTCAAACATTGAAAAAAAAAATAGTAATTATGGAGGACCACCGACCGGACTGGTCTTAAAAGTTGTTGAATAGAGAGAAGTTGAAAATAAAAAAATTTCCAAAAAATCAAAATATGCACAAACTTGTGAAAACACAATTCAGGGTTAAAAACTCAAAAAACTTATTCAAAAACACGTCGAATATTTTTTGTATTTTTTGCTGAAAAGGCCATAAAAAAACAAAAATTGTGAAAAAACAGACACTCAATTTGGACCACCATTAAAGAAGTTATGACCAAAAAACCGAAAAAGAGCGGTTTTTCAAAAAAATTTAATATCTTGTGTTAATATCTTGTAAATTCTTAAAATTTAACAGGAAGCGTCTTTTGATGGGTACTAAAAAATATAAAAATATCGAGGTAATAAAAAAAACGTTTTTCAAACCGTCCGATTTGGGAAGGACGCCCAATATGCATTCTGGGTAATTGTTTCCTTCAACTCTAGTGTTTTTTTTTCATTTTTCTGTATGCAGTTCAAAAGTTGAAGGTACAATATCGTGAAAATTTTTGCAAAAAAAGATAAAAGTTGATAAACCGAAATTAACGAAGGCTATCTGTTGCCCAATATATGTGCCAAATTTTAACTTGACACCTCAAACTGTTCCCAATCATATCATGCATACATCCATCGGAACATTTTTCACCATGCCTAAAGAATTTTGAACTTTAGAAATTCATTGACATTGGAACAAAAAAAAATACATTTTTCAAAGGCGAAGCTTTTTTTATAAGAAAGCAAAACTATTATGCAAGAACATTATGCTTTATGCAAGAAATGAACACTGGAGAATTATGTGATGAGTTATTAATATTTTTCCCATGCATATTTTAATATTCGCAGATACTACAGCGTCGTGAGAAAGCCAATGGCTTTGAGCACGATGGAAGAAAAATTGGACGATGGCTTGTACAAAAATCTTAATCAGTTCAAGCGTGATTTCGGTCTGATCATCGATAATTGTCGTCAATACAACGGTTCCGATAACGGTGAGCGAATATAATTTTTCCGAAGCATCCCGCGTAGAAAAAAAGAATCTTCCGAAGAGTTTTGAAAGAATCTTTCAAAGATTCTTTGAAACAATGAGGTTTTCTCGAAACCCCAAGAAAAACGAAAAACTAAAAACTTACCAATTCGAGTCAATTTTCGAAAAAAAAAGGAAATTTGAGGAAATCGAAAAACTTTATTTAGGAAAAAGATAGAAAATCAAAAATAAAGATGACCATCATGGCCAACTTCCGTTTTAACACGGCGTTAAATCTTGGAAAAATTCATTCAAAGAATCTTGGAAAGATTAATTGGACGAATCTTAGAAAGATTCGTTTGAAGAATCTTGGAAAAAATCATTCAAATAATCTTGGAAACATTCTTTCAAAGAATTTTGGAAAGATTAATCGGAAAAATCATGGAAAGTAATGTAAAGAATCTTGTTGAAGCTGAGAGAGAATGTTAGAAATGATTTTGTTCTTTCCAAGATTTGCAAGATTCTCTAAATGAATCTTAGGAAGAACAAAATTATTTCCAACATTCTCCCGACCCCATCTTCTACCAAGATTTTCAAAATTCTGTAAATGAATCTTAGGAAGAACAAACTTATTTCCAACATTCTCCCGACCGATCAGCTTGTACAAGATTCTTTACATCAGTCTTTCCAAGATTTTTCCAATTAATCTTTCCAAGATTCTTTGAATTAACGTTTCCAAGATTCTTTGAATGAATTTTCCCAAGATTTTTTAAATGAATCTTTCTAAGATTCTTCCAATTAATCTTTCCAAGATTCTTTGAATGAATTTTTCCAAGATTTAACGCCGTGTTAAAACGGATTTTGGCCATGATGGTGATTTTTATTTTTCATTTTTTATCTTTTTCCTAAGTAAAGTTTTTCGATTTTCTCAAATTTCTTCTTTTTCGATAATTGACGCGAATTGGTCATTTTTTAGTTTTTAGTGAGGTTTCGAAAAAACCTTATTGTTTCAAAGAATCTTTTAAAGATTCTTCGGAAGATTCTCATTCGAAGCGACAAAAGAATCTTTGAAAGAATCTTAAAAAGATTCTCAGAATCTTGGAAAGAATCTTTGAAAGGATTTTAAAAATATTCTTAGAATCTTTGAAAGAATCATTGAAAGAATCTTGCTCCGGATCCTATCCGTGATTCTTTTCAAGATTCTTTCCAAGATTCTTTTCAAGATTCTTTCCAAGATTCTTTTTTTCTACGTGTGATTATAAGCAGCTGGATCGATGAGTGGCTCAATAAATGTTTTCTAATTTTTTCCCCTAGAGTACACGGAAATGGCGGTAAACTTGAAGGAGGCTTTCGATCGAGCGGTCGACCGTTATCTCGAATCTGAACCGTCCAGCGACGAAGGACCGTCCATAACGATGCCACCATCGGTGAGGTCCTCATCGCCTCGCGTATTGCGAACGACATCCCCGTCGATACAGAATACTCGAAAGCGTTACAAAAAATCAAACAAAAAATCTAAATCAAATAAGGCGGACAAGAAAGCGAAAAAATCATCGCGGTGCGATGATGACGACGATGTTGACGATGACGACAACGAGGAGGCAGATCGTGGCATCGTCGATTCAAAGACCGCGCGTGAAAAGAGAGGAAAGAAACGCTTGAAGAGAGCGAGAGAAGTCGCACTCGCGGAAAAAAACGACGACGATGACGAGAATGACGATGATTATGTTAAGGAAGATGAGCGTGAAGGTGCAATATCGGAAACTACTGTGATAAAATCAAAACGAAAAAAGTACAGTGATATCGGGCGTACGTTACCGAAGAATAAAAAATTGTCGGCCAAAGAGGAGAAAATATTAGCGCAGGAGAGCACGAAAAAGAGCACCAAGAGAACGGAAAAAGATCGATTGACAACGGTTCTCCGAGGCTCGAAGGAAACAAAGGATGGAAAGAGAAAGAAGGACGATTTTGAAGAGGATTACGAGACGTCACCGCGAAAAGCCAAAAGCCAGAGAATAGAGAAGAAAACGCAGAATCAAGAGAACTCGATGTCTCTCGAGCGTAACAAAAAGTCCGGGAAGCTGAAGAAAAACGATACGCGCGATGACGAGAGACTCGCGGATAACGACGAGGAGGAGGAAGAGAGCCCGAAAAAATCGTCGCCGGCGAAAACGAAAAAGAGTCGCAGGGACAATGCGGATGTGGAAGCAACAACGACGACAACAACAATAACAGCGGGAGCGTCGACGACGAAAAAAATAACAACGGGGACCAACGAAAAGTCGGAATCGAAGAGTTCGTCCAAGGACAAGAAATCGAAGAACAAGAGGATCGAGGAACGTCCTAAAAATGGTGAATTCAAGAAACAAATTTCAGTCGCGGACGCGAGCAGCGATGGTAAAAAGTCACAACCGGAAATGGACTCGGCCTCGAAGAAATTCGCCGCTCTCGTTAGCAACGAGGATCTCGAGTCTCTCGATAGCTTGAAGGATCGGATAAGTGAGAGAAGACGCGAGGATAAACTCAAGAATGAGCGTGAGAAACAGAAGAAATTGGCGAAGAACAACGGTAGTCACGGTTTACACAAGAAAAAAGTGCCTTCTAACGGTAGTACCTTCCACGAGGTTGGAAAGGGTATTTTAAAACGATCAAAGGTCAAGAAAATAACGAGGGACGAGAAGAATAGCAGCAAGAGCCCAACGAAAATTGCTCACGACAAGGAGATCGTCGAGACCACGGGGAAGAAAATCAAAAATTCACAGGGCAAACATACCAAAGGATCGGCTAGAGAAGAGAGCCCTGCGATACAAGCTCTCAATCAGGCGACGGAGCAAACTTTAAATGTGAGTGTTGAGCAACAAAATTCCTGTAAACTTTTTAACCATTTATTTTTTCCATTCATTCTTCACACTGAAAACTATTTTCTACAATTTATATGGGTCAATGTATATGGGCCATTCAATGTTAAACCACTTTTAAACCCGACCTCTTTCGATTTGGCTGATCTTATTTTTTTCCTTTTCTACCCCATTAGAAACATTTTCCAGGAAATTTTCAAATTTTTGTAACTAACCCAAAAAAAAAACTTTTTTCCAATAGCCATAACTTCTTCAAAAATAGACTAATTCGGACGTTTTTTTTTTTTGAAATTTTCCTCTTTAAATGTACTTTCCGAAAAAAATATAAACAAATTTTAAGATATAATCTATTACATTTTTCACTCTTTCGATAAAAATCATCTTTTTCTCGAAGTTAGCCATTTTGTATTTTTTTTTTCACTCAAAAAATACTTTCATCAATTCCGGAAAAAATGCCGCTCATATGGAGTGGGCCGACATTTCCTTCTATTTTTTGTTATCGATTGAAAAAAAAAAAATTTCCAGCTGGACTTATTTCTAACAATACCACTCTGGAAATTTTTTAGGATTTATAAAGGACCTCAGAGTTTGAAAAATTGAGAAGAAAAAAAAAATGGACAGTGGTAATCGTCGAAAAAGTTTTGATTTGTTTCAAAAAAGTAAAAAAAAAAGGAAATATTGGCCCGCTCCATGTTGAGCGGCATTTTTTCCGGAATTAATCAAAGTATTTTTTGAGCGACACAAAAAAATTGAAAATGGCCAACTTCGAGAAAAAGATGATTTTTCTCGAAAAAGTGAAAAATGTCATAGATTTTATTATCTTAAAATTTTTGTGTATTTTTTTCGGAAAGTATATCTAAAGACGAAAATTTTGAAAAAAAAACATTCCGAGTAGTCAATTGTTGAAGAAGTTACAGCTATTTGAAAAAAAAATTCCTTTCAGGTTGAGGAAAAAAATTTGAAAATTTCCTGTGGTTTTAATGGGGTAAAAAAGGAAAAAAAATTCCGCCAAATCGAAAGGGGTTGGGTTTAAAAACGGTTGTTTTGACATGGAATGCCCCATATGTAATTAAGAGGACAATATTATGATTTCTGGAACGGTTAAAAATGTCCGATTGATCGTCTATGAGGTTTAAATTTCTAAAGTACTGATCGTAAACCAGATACAAGACTTGCAAGTAATTTTCTTAATGCCACTTCACGTCACGTCACGTCATATTCACTATTCCCAATTTTGACTGCTTCATACTGGAACTTTCGTGAATGACAAAAAACGATCAAGCGATGTACGAACTGAATTTGTACGTTTTTTATCCTTTATTTCGTTTTGATAATTTTGAGTTTGATTTTATTTTTAGAAGTTGCAGATCGATCGCTGTAAAATTGCAAATTTTATAGCTTCCAATTGAGTACTGACAGTATTTTCTTTCAATTCCAAAATATTTTTGAAGGAAATCATCAAGCAATTCTTTCAAAATTCAATACCAACAATTATGATTATCACATATATTCATTAGTTTAAAAAATTTGAGCTTGAACCACAAAAATCTCGACTCACACGCTTTGATATGTCTGCAAATATTTCCCACAGATCATTTTTGAAATTTTGAGATGTTTTAAATGGAATGAGTTGGAAAACACTTTTTGTTCTCGAAGATAACGTTTTCAACTCGAGTTTTGAAACGAAACAAACGAATAAGATTTATACAGCGTAGCATAAAGCTTATTTTCATTTTACTGTTGATGTTTGACTTTGAACAAAGTTTTAAGAACTTTTGCGAGTTTCGAAAAAATATTCGCCCGCTTCATATATCAAATTGCCAAAGATCTATCTACTTGAGATGCATCAATCATATTTTTGCTTGCATCTAAATGAAATTGAATTTCACGTTGCATAAAAAATACAACGAAAAATTGAAGAATATAATTTTTTTCTTCTTCCAGGACATGAACAAGTGGCTCGACGATGCACCGCGTCTATCAGAATTTTCATCGGGCAGTAATTCACCGGTATTTCATCCGTCGACGAGTGAGCAAACGCGTGTCGGATCGACGAAAACCGAGTCTTGGAAGCGACCGAGCACGATGAAGCTCTTCGGTCCTCACGGTCCGAACAGACCAAAAAAAGTCCAAAGAACGATCGACAGATTGCAGCCGGGTAAAAGCAAGGGTAATTTGTTGTTGAAAAAGCCGCTCAATTTACCGAGCGGAGGTTCGAGCGCCGACGCGACGAGTGAACAAGCGAGCTCGGAGATTGAAAAATCAAGCAGAGAAATGGACGACGAGCCAAAATTGAGTCTCGGCAGTGTTCTGCGTAATGCCGAATCTATACAGTTAATTTGCAAGAGTCTCGTATCATCGCCGAATCCAAATATGGGGAGTGACGAAGACGACGATGATCGTTCCGACGTCCCAATGGCGCCGGCAACGAAGGACGAGAAAACAAACAGCAACAAGGAGGCTGCAACACCGACAACAGAGAGCGAAGAACCAAAGGACAATAATGTCACCGTCGAGGAGAAGACGCAAAAACCAAAATCCGCAACGCCAAATCTCAGCGCCTGGTTTAAGGCTTTCGGTGCACCAAAATCAAAGAAAAAAGACGACGATGTTGACGACATTGCTGCGTCAACAACGACAACGACAACGACGACAGCAACAGGAGCGGTAGCAGCATCAACGGCGACAACGACAACGACAACGACGACGACGACGACGTCGTCTTCATCGACGAAGAAAGAGGGCGAACATCAGCAAGAAATGTTGTCGAATCGTCAGAGACGAATGAGCGCTGGTGGCAGTAGCGTGAGTGAATCGGTGTCGAGTTTCTCGCAGGAATCACCGCCAGGTGTGCCAGGACGTTCTCCACAGAGTATACAGCCAGTCTTGACTCCAGCCGGTGTCGAACCGCCGATAAGAGGAGCAGGCTTTTATCAGGACGCTCTTTCAACCGGAAGCAGTCCTTACAACAGTCCCTATTATGCGACACCTCCTCGTTACAGTGCCCAATTGCCGCCGACGCCATCACCCCAGAATCATCCACTGTCGCCGGCTTATCCGTCATCAGCGGCTTACGATCAGACTCCCTTGTATCCGCAACAACCGTCGCATCTTGCGTATCAAAAGCCAACGACTCCGGACAACACCGGAGAGGCATATCGTCAATTATCATCGCCGACGTTCGCGCAACCATCGCCACAGAACAATTATCCACAAAATTCTCCGCAGAGCAACGAGCCGTATCCCCAACCCGTATCGTCGAGTCAACAAAAAGTCTCACCCATATATCCCCAATCTTCACCCCAAGCGGTTCAATCCAGCGTGTATCCGCAATCATCACCGCAAGCTCCGGGCTCGAATTACTCGCAGCCATCGCCGCAACCGCCGTCGGCGAATTATTCGGAAAATTCGCCGCAGCAACAGTCACCAACGCCGAACTATTCGCAACCATCTCCACAGCAGACAATAGCGGTAAACTATTCACAACCGTCGCCGCAGCAAGCTCCACCGCCGAGTTACTCGCAACCATCGCCCCAACAACAAACTTCACCTTATTCGCAAAATTCACCGCAGCCATTGCCGCCGAATTATTCTCAACCGTCGCCTCAACAGCAACAGCAACAACAACAACAACAGTCACCGCACTCTCCGTACTCGCAGCCGTCGCCGAAACCACCGCCACCGAATTACTCGCAGTTATCACCGCAAACACCGGCGAGTTATTCGCAGCCTTCGCCACAGCCGATTTCGTCCTTTCCGCAAGCTTCGCCACAATCGGCAAGTTACTCGCAGCCTTCGCCGCAGCAAAATTCCAACGGAGCTGCTTATTCGCAACCATCGCCGCAAGCATCGAGCAATTATCATCAACCGTCGCCGCAGCCACAAGCGAACTATTCGCAACCGTCGCCGCAATCCAGAAACTTTTCGCAACCCTCGCCCCAACAATCGGCAGGACAAAATTTCTCCCAGCACTCGCCGCAACCACCGCCAAATTACTCGCAACCGTCTCCCTCGAGCATCAATTATTCTCAGCCATCGCCGCAACAACCACCGCCCAAGTATTCGCAACCGTCGCCACAACCATCGGCGAATTTCTCGCAACTGTCTCCGCAGCCACCGCCCAATTATTCGCAATTGTCGCCTCAACAGCAACAACAGACAAATTCGAGCGGTTACTCGCAGCCTTCGCCGCAGCAAGTGCGAAACTACGCTCAAGCTTCGCCTCAATCTGCGGCCTGTCTGCCACCTCCCGTTTCGCGACAATCGGCAAGCTACTCGCAGCCATCGCCGAGACAGAGCGCTAATTACGTTCAGCCTCCGAAGACAACCGAGGATTATCCACAATCGTCAACGACAACGGCCTCCTATCAGCAGAGTTTCAAACAAAATCACACGACGTATCTGCAGCAACAAGCGGCATCGGCAGCGAGTAACGCGGCGATGAGCGAGGCTGAACGACGCGCCGAGTACATCAAGGAGGAGAAACTTCAGGAACAGCAGAGGAGCTTCGCCCAACAGTCGGAAGCCTCGTTGACGATAAACGCCATTCATCAAGTTTATCAATCGAGCAATCATTATCCGCCTAATTACGGTAACAATTTCTCCGCCAATGAGAGAATCGTCGCGACGAGTCAGGGCACGAGCAGCGCGAGCAACAGCAACAGCAGTAGCAGTAACAACGTTGACACGGCAAGAACGTCAACGAGGCTTGGAGCTCAAGATACTCAGCAGCAGCATCAGGTACAAACGCAGGAGAGACAGCTCTTTGGTGATCCGAATAATACGATAAACGCTCAGAAATACGCTCAGGCACGCTCGCAAGAGCCGCAATCGCAGTTACTGAGCTTTCAACAAAATTTGTCGGGTCACGAGACGCTGTACCAACAAGCCGGTGGTTTTCAGGCGCCACCCTATCCAATGCCAAATCCAAGCTTGAGACCCGTCTATCCGAGTCCTCATTACTTCGACGCTAGCAGCAAGAGCTCGGGAACAACGACCTCCTCCAGTTTACCACCGGTCAAGAAACGCATGTACAACGAGCCTTCGAGCGAGACCGTGCGAAACATCACGCAGGATAATTCACGAACGAGCCAGGAACCTCAGCAGACGTTCCCATTCGACGCGATGATGGGAATCGGACAGCCCGACTCCGTTGGAAGTCCTCAATTCGATCCTAATTTCGGTAGCATCGCCGATACCGTTGCCGCCAATCCGGCTTACGCTCGTCTGAGTCTCGGTCTCGTTGGTCGAGGTTCCAAGGAACAACAGCAATTACTCGCGATACCAAGACCATCAGGCAAAACGTCGGACGCTCTCGTTTACGCGCGTGCCGGTGGTACCGCTGGTACGGAACTTGATCTAAATTTATTGCAGAGTTTGCAAAACGCTGCTGTTGCGAAAAATATGCAGGGTATACAACAAGCGATATCGAGAAGAAGCGTCGAGACAACCTCGACGGCGGCACCGCCTCCGGCTAAACCGAAGAAAACTCGAAAGACCAAAGCCCAACAGCAGCAACAACAACAGCAACAACAGCAGCAGCAGCAACAACAACAGCAGCAACAACACCAACAACAACAACAACAGAACGTGAGTGCCTCGTTGGAGCAACAGACTACAACGGGTATGCCAGGATATCCGCAATATTCAAGTTCAACGAGCGATCCGATTGGTCTGAAAAATGCCGCGGTGGTGACACCCGGCGGAAGTGCTTTTAATTTTGCCACTCCCGCTGGCGCAGCCAACAATTCGTCTTTTTACGACAAGGACGCGTCGGCGGCGGCCGCGGCCTTTGCCTTTCTCGACGAATTTCGCAATCCCAATAGTTACTACAGCATGGCACTGAGGCAACAACAACAACAACAACAGCAGCAGCAGCAGCAGCAACAGCAACAACAACAGCAGCAGCAACAACAACAGCAGCAACAGCAGCAGCAGCAACAACAACAACAGCCGCAGCAACAATCGACACCGGTGACTGAGGCGACGCAGCAAGCTTGCAACAAATTGAGCAATCAACAGACGCGAAATTATCCGCCCCATCCGTTTCTTCACACCGCACAGAGACCAGCAGCTTATGGACCACCGGTAGCCGCTTACGTAACGCCACATGGACCAAATTTGGGGATGGATCCAGCGGCTTATCAGCAGTATCTTCATTCATTTTACGCGCTTCAGCCACCCTCGCATCATCGACCATCGTGGCTCTAGCCTCTGAGATCTTAGGGATTGAATAATAATAATAATAATAATAATAATAATGCGAGGTGACCTTCCCCCGCGTCGGACTCGCCAAGGAAACGCGATTTACGAAATTTTCGTGCGATCAAGAGGAATCCCCTTTCTTTCTTTTCTTCTTCCGGTGACGATGTTTCATTCACAAAGACTAAATCCCACCGGTTTTTGTTATTTCTTTTTTTAATCTCCGCTTTAACACGGAAAATTCGAACAATTGCAATGCTCTCTCGCTCTGTTCATCTATCTATTCCTCGACAGAGCGATCAATTTTTAAATCATCGTGATTCATCATCAAACTTTCTCAGTATCGATAGTATTTTTTTTTTCTTCTCCCCCTTTACTCTGTAAACAATTTATCTTTTTGTAATCTTCTCGCCTTCTTTCGAGCCTTTTTTTTTTAACGACACCTTTCCAAACAATTTTATACACATTTATCAGACGCTAGTAACTTAAAATATTCCCCGTATTATGTGTAGTAATATGTATATAATATACAAGAGGATAAAAGAGTACCCAAAAAGTGTAGACTCGTCGGGTTCGCGAATCACGAATGTCCATACCAACGAGGATTGAACATTTTTCTTTTTCTTTTCTTTTTTATTTCTCTGTACTTCTCGAAAGTTTTTGAATTATGAAAGTCTACCAAAGAGTCGAGTGAGCCACACGAGCTCGACTCGCGATTTGCGTCCCGGTAATCGAGAAAATCATTCGAGTTACAGTCAATGACTCGATTATTTTTTTTTATTTTTTATTTTTTCCTAATAAGTGTGATAGCACACTAACGGTTAATGTTTTTGACGATGTGACTCTGTGCGTAACGATATCGTGAGATCCAGAGTGAATCGGTGGAACGTATATCGCGGTTATAGATAAAATGCTATTCGTAGTTCCCCAGGAGCGTTAAGGTAGAATTGTTTCTTTGTACATAAAATACATATCCCCCCCTCCCCTCACCCGAAAACCCTTTCACCGAAAAATTCCCCTCACGAACAAACATTTCTCTCTAATCGACGCTGTTATACGTGTATAGTTGCTGGTTTTTTCTTTCTTTTTTTTTTGGAAATGTATAATTTCCGAGTCTCGCAGAGAGTTCGACCATTAGAGAAAAAGTCGCGTGTGTTTGTATGCGTGCTTGTTTGTATGGAAAAATCGAACGAAAGTTTGAGGCGAAAACGACCGTGAGAATGTGGAGAGAGTGAAAGAAAAATGTGTGTGCGCGAAAAATCTAAACATTATCCCAAAACCAATAGTATCGATAAAGATATATTGAAGAATTTAAAAAAACGAAAAAGCTATATACTAAGAACTATAAATATATACATATTATAAATATATATATTGTAAATGTGTATCGATGAAAGAAATTAAAACACGGTTTGTTACAACACGCGTGTTACGTGTTTTATACTCTCGATATTATAACGCCTTATTTTTATTAAAATATTTTGAACCGGGGTCAAGTGGCTATGGAGACTCGCCGAATTTGTGGCAGCGGTCAAATTTATTAAACCTCATTAGACACACGCGAGACGATTCTCATAGTTATTGAACGCTCAAAATTTAATAGACCGGGATTGTGGTTCAATTTTTTGTTAAAGATTTTTTTTTACTTCCCTATAAAAAAAAATTGTTTTATGATTTATGAGCAATTTTCGTGGTAACATTAGAGATTCCTGCAGCATTTAAATTTCGTTTGAAAATAGTTGACAATCGATTGACTTTCTGACATAACACGAATAAATATGTGATTATTTTACTTTTAAATAAATATGTGATCATTTTACTTTTAAATCTTAGAGAAAAATCATTATTTAACAAATTCGATTTGTCTTTATGTTGTCAAGTTTTTTGAACCAGTGATTACAATTGGGGTAGTCTGTTTTCTAGATTTCGACGATAAATTTGCGATAAGATATCGCCTGGATGCGATAAAGTTCGAAAAAGGAGTTTAAATTTGTGAAACCATTTATTTTGTTTGCTCCTTTTCATTTCAAAATTTTCCCGCTCCTCGGCGAATATGTCCGAGGACAACCGAAGAAACCCGAGTGCTGATTTCCAAGATGGCCGAAATTATCCGATTGTTGAGTCGGGATTTCCGAAAATTCCATTTTTCAATCGATGTGCGTTTTTTTCATTCGAATAATTTGTTTTTTTAGTTCGAATGGTTCAAATTATTCGATTCGAAACTCGATTCAAATTATTCAATTTAATTCATCTCGAATAATTCGTAAATTCAAATATTCGCACACCCCTAAATACTAGTAAAAAATAATATTGCAATGGCTGTTTATGATAAAAACCTCAATATTTGAAATGTCGCAATTATTGAATAAATTAATGTCAGTAGTTGAAAATAAAGCCAGATTTCCGAACGAGGAAGAAAAACAGTCATCAATCATAACAATAAAAAATCATTTCTTATTTACCATTGAATAATTGTTAAATCTGAAAAAGAGAAACTAAAGATAACGATTTTTTTATTTATTGTCGTTAAAATTTTTTCAAAATTTGGGACAAATATATTGCAGATAAATAAAAAGAGTATAACTTTTGAAAAACTCAATTCACTTGACTAATAATCAGCGTATTGAATTTATTTGTTAATTTTTCTAAGGATGTTTTTATATCTAAAAAAATATTTTTAATTTTATAACATTTCATTAAAAGGTTGGTAAAGAAATTTTCTTTTAAAAGTTATGTTTTATTAAAATTTGTATTTCAGTAGTGAACTATACAAAAATATTCCGATTAAGTTAAATATATGATAGAACAGCATAACTTCGTCTTCATCGAAATCGATTAGTTTAAGAGCAAATAATAATTATTCGATGAATTCGAATGGTTCGAATAACTCGAATATTCGATTCGCATTCTATTCGCACACCCCTATATCATATTATATATTCCCAATATTCCTGAATCTCGATAGTTTCAACGAGATAAACCTCTTTAACGCAGCCTACCTTACCGAGCTTTTTCGATGAATAGATTTCCTTGATTGCTTTGCTTTTTCTAGTATGAGGTGATACTAAAAAGACTATAGGGAGGTAAAAAAAGATGATTTCTCGCTTATGAGCACTCGTTGATTCTGAAACTTCCTGTAGCTCTCCGAAAATCTCGCTGTTGCTCGTGGCTTTCCGCGAGAAAACGAGTTGTCAGTTGTCACTTCGCAACCAGCTCCCAGCTGGGTCAGATTAGCTCGCGCGTGTGAAGTTATCCTGATAAAGTGTGCAAACACTGACACAAGCTCGGCACCGCGAATAATTCTGACATGATTCTGTACACTCGACTATTCTAAAAAAAAAAAAAATTTGCATCGTATGTGCAAACACTGTTTTTGCATGAAAAGTAAAAAATTGCGAACTTTTTTGCTCGACGGCAGTGAACATTTTTTGTACTCTTTTTGGAACCAAATCCTGTTACCGCTCGACAGTGAGTCACGGCGGAGGGGCGGTTTATTTACTTGCAAAATAGTTTTTTTTTCCCCAATGCATTTGTGAATATTCGATTATTTTCTTGAATTTCTAGTCTTCATCATTTTCTTATCAGGCCTCGTCTCAGTGAACAAAGGTCGAGAACGTTTAGGATTTCGTTATCTTATATCTATCGTTAGCAATAAAAAAATAAAAATTGTTCCTAGTAGTCAAATAAACGTTGTTGAACGTCGCTCGGCTCCAAAATCACGAGGAAATAGCAAATATGCTGGATCACGTTAACAGAGATCTAGTGCCGATAAAGGCTCATTATTTTCTCTTCAATGCGGGTAAGAATAATTGAAAAATAAATAATCCTTTTTATGGTTGAGAAAAATAATTAAATCAATTCAAATCCCATTTACCGATTATTGTGATTTTTCTTTACAGCAAGCGGTCCCGTCGTACCATTCTTACCCACCATAGCTAGACAATTAGGATTTTCCGTGGATCAAGTCAGCTTGATCTACACAATTTTGCCCATATCCGGTCTCATAGCCAAACCTTTGTTCGGTGGTCTAGCCGACAAATACAGACTGCACAAAATATTCTTTCTCATATTTCAAGCTGTACTAGCCATAGCCTTCTTTCTCATCAACTTCATTCCAAAATTGCACGTAACTGCACCTGTTAACGTAACGTGCGAGCATGCAGCTGCGTTCATGGAAGTTTGCACTCCAAATGGATTTTCCAAAAGCGTTCTTCAAGGAGTACTACCTGCCAATGCTACAGACTCAAAGTGCCACGTAAGTTTATCATACGAGTCCATGATTCACTAAATTCACACTTGGTTCAATATTTAATTTTTCCCGAACTAAGTTGGACAGTAGCGCATCATTTGTGAAACATATTTGATGCTTATTACAAATTACAACTTTAATTTGTGTAATTTTGTTCTCTAGATTATAATTTAAAAATGTATTTAGGGCAATCTTCCGAATTTACAAGCAGAGTTGTAAACAATGCATTATTTTGATAATGCGCATTACTGTATTCATTACCCATTACACTGCACAATGTAATGTGCAATGAATGCGTGTTCCATTAAAAATAAAAAAAAGTAATGTGTAATGGATGCATGCGCCATTACAAATAAAAAAAGTAATGTGTAATGGATGAGTGCTCCATTACAAATTACAATTGAAAAAAAAGTAATTGGTAGCGGAGAATATTCCATTACAAATTAGTGTGTTTCTACGACATTTTGGAGCAGGTACTATTTTGCTTCGAGGTAAATATATTAATTTTTCAATGAAAATAATTTGTGTGTATTAAGTTTTTGTTAACTTTACTATCGTAGTGGTAAATGTATGAGTCAAGTCATTTGTGAAACATATTTGATGCTTATTACTAATTATAACTTTAATATGTGTAATTTTGTTCCCCAGATTATAATTTTTAAATGTAATTTAGGACAATTTTCCGAATTTACAAGCAGAGTTGTAAACAATGCATTATTTTGATAATGCATTACTGTATTCATTACCCATTACACTGCACAATGTAATGTGCAATGAATGCGTGTTCCATTACAAATAAAAAAAAGTTATGTGTAATGGATGCATGCCCCATTACAAATAAAAAAAGTAATGTGTAATGGATGAGTGCTCCATTACAAATTACAATTGAAAAAAAAGTAATTGGTAGCGGAGAATATTCCATTACAAATTAGTGTGTTTCTACGACAATTTGGAGCAGGTACTATTTTGCTTCGAGGTAAATCTATTAATTTTTCAATGAAAATAATTTGTGTGTATTAAGTTTTTGTTAACTTTAATATCGTAGTGGTAAATGTATGAGTCAAGTCATTTGTGAAACATATTTGATGCTTATTACAAATTACAACTTTAATATGTGTAATTTTGTTCCCCAGATTATAATTTTTAAATGTAATTTAGGACAATTTTCCGAATTTACAAGCAGAGTTGTAAACAATGCATTATTTTGATAATGCATTACTGTATTCATTACCCATTACACTGCACAATGTAATGTGCAATGAATGCGTGTTCCATTACAAATAAAAAAAGTAATGTGTAATGGATGCATGCGCCATTACAAATAAAAAAAGTAATGTGTAATGGATGAGTGCTCCATTACAAATTACAATTGAAAAAAAAGTAATTGGTAGCAGAGAATATTCCATTACAAATTAGTGTTTTTCTATGACAATTTGGAGCAGGTACTATTTTGCTCAAAGCTAAGTCTATTCATTTTTCAATGACAATAATCTGTGTATATCAAGTTGTTGTTAACTTTACTATCATAGGGGTAAATGTATGAACAGTGATTTGTTGGAGTAATTTTTACTCCATTCTTGTAAAATTTACAGTTCAAGAAAAACTTATATGTGTCATCGTATATTAACTTAATATACACTGACACCTATGAACAGTTATTTTTTTGAGTAATTTTTACTCCATTGTTGTAAAAATTACAATTCAAGAATGGAGTAAAAATTACTCCAAAAAATCACTGTTCATATATTTACCACTTCGATAGTAAAGTTAACAAAAATTTGATCCACACAAATTATTTTGATTGAAAAATTAGTAGACTTACCCTTTAAGCAAAATGGTAATCTCCAAATTGTAGAAACACACTAATTTGGAATGGAATATTCTCCACTACAAATTACTTTTTTTCAATTGTAATTTGTAATGGAGCACTCATTCATTACACGTTACTTTTTTTTTATTTGTAATGGCACATGCAACCATTACACATTACTTTTATTATTTGTAATGGAACATGCATACATTAGACATTACTTTTTTTATTTTTAATGGAACTCGCATCCATTACTCATTACTATTTTCATTTGTAATGGAACATTCATTCATTACACGTTACTTTTGTAATTTGTAACGGAAAACTTATCCAATACACATCGTTTAAAGTAATGGGTATTGCGTTACTTTTACATGACTATTTTCACAACTCTGTGTACAATTTACTTTTGGAAACTTACAAATTCAAGATTTAATTTTAAAAAGTCCTTCTTAAATCATGTAAATTAGAAATTCGGTTACTTGGTTACTCTTTTCTTCTTTGCTTAGTCTCCTTTACAAGGAAGTATATTCATATGTTTTACCTTTACATTGAAAAAAGAAATTTTTAGTAAAAGTCATTGTCATCTAGAGCTTTTGTGCAAAAGTTTCAGCTCGACAGCTGCAAAACCACGAAAGTTCACAAGCATTTTTTGCAACTTAAAGTTTTCTTTAAATCTGAATTCTCTAAGAAACTTCAATAATTTTTACATCCAATTATTTTTATGATTTCTATGATTCTCCTACATTTGTGAATATTTCACAATTGTTTATGCACCGAACATTTTAATTGATTCTCTTCGAATACGATCTCTCAATGCTTTAGTAAATGTATAACACACTGATTTGAAAATTTCAGAGTTTGATATATCAAGAACAAAGTTTCTTTTACAAAAATAAAATTTCGTATGTAATGTGTAACACAGTATTGAAGTTTGATAAGACACAAATGTAATTTACAAGTCCTAAAAGTCATGACAAATATAAACTTGCTGCAGTCACAAATAACGCCCATCTCTGTGTAATTGAATCCCTGATTCGAATGACAACATTTTTTTTTTTTTCGAACGAATATAGTTGAGCTGCAACGCGACGTCGAGAGCTTACAAGGAATTATGCAGCGGTTGGCAAGCGATCCAATATTGCGGACTCGTGAATACAGATATCCCGGAAAATACAAAATTCGATTTTGACATCGAATTCAGCATGGATCAGGATTTGTCAGTCGGTAAATGCGTCGACGTGCGTTTGCGAAACGTTACATTTGCCGATGGTATACTTCACAGACCTATGTGCGATTCGATCCTTCGATTATCTTGCATCGCCGAGTGTTACGAGGATACAGCATTGAAAAAAATGCTGCGAGAAGTCGAGGGAGTCGCTGAACCATCCATCACTTCGACCTATCAGTTTCATCAATTTCTTTGGGCCGCAATAGTTAGCTGGATCGGAATGGCAGTGGTCGTCAGCATAGCCGATGCCATTTGCTTCGACATTCTAGGTCAGGATTTTATACATGTTTGCCACTAAAACGGTAAAAAAAAAATGACCTAATTTTTTCCCTCCGCTGAGGGCCACCTGGGTCTACAGCGACCCAGTGCCATATTTTGAGTCCTGTGTGCAGTAAGAGGAATAAACGAAGGCCCGCGCTTTTGCTCGGTAAATTAGACGAAAAATATGATCTATCGAGCAGGCATAACGTCTATCTCAGTTGGCCTCTGGTGTTCGTACGAAACAGCGCTTTCTGGGTCGCTACAGACCCAGGGTGGAATACTTTTCCGAAAAATCATGAAAATCTTCACCATCTTGTAGCTGGAAGTCTCTAGTTTGCAAAACACTATAATTAAATATATTTAGCGCGATAAACAAAGGAAGAATCGTTAAAAACGTCCGACAAGTCCTACAGGCCAATTTTCGGACTTTTTTGCATTTATGCACAGTTTTTGAAAAAGTGAAAATATCAATTGCGGTCTTGCATATTTCTTATTCCTCAGGTTATAACGATTCGATTTCACTACTCACGAGTTAGAAAATTTTGTTTTAAACGTGTTTATAAGCAAAAGAAGTCGTGGGTCGTTATAGACCCAGAGTGGACCGGTCCAGGGAGCCAGAAAATGGTGGGCCTAAGCGGGTTAAATTTTAACAAATAGTGCTCTCACTAGTGACTGGTTAATTATGCTCCTAATTATCAATGATAACAAATTACTTCTAAGTAATTAAACCATATGTTAACGACAAAATTAATTTTTTACATGAGAGCACAAATAATTCTTTACAACTAACGATTCCCAACTTTCCTATAATTTATGCATAGAAAAGCCACTGGAGTACAGTTAAAAAATGATCGAAAATTTTTTTTGATTGTGTACGAATTTCCAAAACGTGAAAACAAAAATTTAAACTTTTTTCTCTCCAGAGAAAAATTTGTTTTTTCGTGGTTCGTAGATTCGCTCATTTTCCCTGAAGAAAACAACAAATTCCCTGCATTTTTCTTCACTATTTTCACCCTTAACGGTCACTAGGGGTCGAATAGACCCCAGCGATTTTCAAAAGTCTATGACTCAGACAAAAATAGAGAATTGGACTAATTTTGCTTCCTCATAAAGGAAGTTTTGTTTTCGTAAAAAAAAAAAAAATTTCGAGTTTTTTATGCCAATGTGTTCGAAATATCGCAAAACATCGAGAAATCGTATATAGAAAAATGTATCTTGAGTTTCTGATGTAAATAATTAATAACTCAAAAACGCTTCGAGATATCGAGCTGAAATTTGGCACACTTGTCCAGGACGAAATGCCCTTCATTATCAAAAAATTTTGTTTTAATTCTAACGGGTGTTCAGATTTTATCGACTTTTTTCGTTTTTGCAATAATGGCGTAAACGCTCTAACTTCTGCAATTTTCAAGATATTGTACTCCAATTTCGTACAGAATTAGTATAGCTATTAAGGTTGTTTGGTATTGAATTTGACAAAAATCGATCGAAAGATTAAATTTTTATCAAATTTGAATTTTTCGCAAAATAGCGTAAACGCTCTAACTTGCACAATTTTCAAGATATTGCAGTGAAACTTTGTAAGGAACTAGTGTAGCTATCAAGGTTGTTCGCTATTGAATTTAGCAAAAATCCATTGGATTGAAAATTTATGAAATTTTTAATTTTTTGATAAATAGCGTAACCGCTCTAAATTGTGAAATTTTTAAGATATTGCACTGAAACTTCGCACAGAGCTAATATAGCTATCGAGGATGTTTGCTATTAAATTTGGCTAAAATCGATCGAATGATCAAAATTTTATCAAATTTTGTTTTTTTTTCAAATAGCGCTTTAACTTCGGCTATTTGCGAGATATTGTACTGAAATTTTGTACACATTCAAAATAGTGATCAAGGTCGCTCGCTATTGAATTTGGCAAGAAGTAAATTTGAAAGAATTTGGCAAATTTGTACATTGATTACTCATGTTTTTCATTAGCTAACAAAGCTTCCTTTATGAGGAAGTCAAATTTGATCGCCGCCCTTTGTGATAAAGAAAGCTGTGTGAATCATGGACAAAGATGAGGAAGCAATGTGCAAATGTCCAATTTGCAGGTTTTTTTTCATATATTAAAATTTTTATTTTCGTTCAAAAACCAATCAGCCCTTTTTTAATGTTCTTGGCGTCTACTAGTATTTTTTTTAAATTCAAATATTAGTGTTAGTATTTGAATTGTAGACAATTTTTCTCGTGGGGTTTAACGGACCCCATGGGACCGTTATGAAATTGCTAGATAGTGGGACCGTTAAGGGTTAAAATTTCCCGATATTTTCAGATTATTTTAGACCACGAATAATCCTTTACAGCTAAGGATTCCCAACTTTTATAGAATTTATGCATAGAAAAGCCACTGGCGTACAGTTGAAAAATGATTGGAAATTTGTTTTGACTGAGTGAGAATTTCTAAAAGTTGAAAAAAAAAGTTCAACTTTTTTCTCTCCAGCAGAAAATTTGGTTTTCCATGGTTCGCATAACCGCTCATTGTCCCTGAAGAAATAAAAAAATTCTCCAACTTTTTCTTCACTATTTTAAAATTTCCCGACGTTTCCTGGTTCTCTAGATTTTCCCTGACCTCTAGACACTAGATTATTAATTAATTCCACTCACGACTACATGTTGCGCTCTCCCGGGGACTGGGAATAATTTATTTCTGTTTCAGGCGACGAGCGTCGAAAGGAATACGGCAAGCAAAGAATGTGGGGCAGTATAGGATTTGGAATATTCAACATCAGCGCGGGTTATCTGATCGATCTTCTGAGTCGTGGCTCGTTCGAGAAAGATTACACCTGCATATTCTACATTATGCTTATCGGCATGCTATTCGATATAATGGTATCAGCGACGTTGAAGAAGGTGCTGATTCGCGGTGAAACATTCCTTTTTAACCGGTCCTCAACATCGAAACGTTGTGATGAATATGAAAAATCATTGATATTCCAGAAAGCAGTTGATTCTTCGGAAAACGAACCATCAGTCTTGTGGGAATTGAGTGCCGTTGCGAGAGAAGGTCGCGTCCTCGTTTTTGGCTTCTGGTGCATCGGCGCCGGTATGTGCACCGCCGTTGTTTGGAATTTCTTGTTCTGGTACATCGACGAATTGGCAACCGGACACGATTCGACATGGCTGAAGACACTCCAGGGTTTGATCACCGGTATTCAATGCTTTCTCGGTGAATTGCCATTCAACTTTTTGTCCGGTCGCATACTGAAGAAGCTCGGCCATGTAAACGTGATGAGTCTGGTATTGCTCATTTATGCGGTAAGATTCATGGCGTACAGTGTCGTTTCCAATGCCTGGATGATACTCATCGTTGAGCTTCTTCACGGTCCGACATTCGGACTCTGCTGGCCGACGATGGTGTCTTATGGTGACAAAGTTGCGCCATCTGGCACAAAAGCAACGATGCAGGGTTTCGTGGGTGCGGTTTTCGAGGGCATCGGTTTGTTCAAAATTTTTCATAATCTTTTGATCGAAAAAAATCGAGATTCCTTGATGAGCCGTGTTGATTTTTGGTCCAGGTGTCGCTTGCGGAAGTCTCCTATGCGGCAAACTGATGTACGCTTACGGCGGTGACGTGATGTTCCGTGTATTCTCAGCCGGAGCTCTCGTTTGGCTCAGTATCTACTGGATACTGCAATTGTTGCTGCGAAAAGCAAAAGCGTATCCCATACATCAGGGACACAGTCGTGAGTGAACGAGGATTTCGTTTTAATGGCTTCGTGGGCTAAAGATCGAAAATCAAAAGACCGACGACAAAATATCCTTAAGACGGAATATTCGTATTCGTCTTTTTATTTTAGTATCTGCTGTAATAGTATTTTAGTATCTAGTGACGACAGAGGTCTCCAAATTATGGCCCGTGGGCCAAATCTTGAAAAGAATCTTTAAAAGAATCTTGAAAAGAATATTTGACAGAATCCTGGAAAGAATCTTTGAAAGAATCTTGAAAGCAGGGTTGAGCAAATTTGTAATTAAAATTTTGAGCATTGTAATGAAATTTGAATTCCTGATGGCAATTATTTTCAGCATTCTATTTAGTACAGAATTCCATTACAATGCGGGATGTAATTAGCATCAAAATAGAAATGATGCCCGAAAAAATCGTTGTTCAATATAATTTACTTACATCTATGTAATTTAATTATCAAAATGTTTGAAGCGTTTCTGCATTTTTAAATACATCAAGTTTTTCGAGCATCGATTATAGGTAACTGAATTACTTTCGAGCATTACTTCTAGCATCAATTACATGTAATTGTGTGATATGCTTCTGAATTACATGTAATCAAAATGCATTCGGTGATCGATGACCGAAATAATTAGCAATTGAATCCAATTCAATTACATGGCTCAAAATGATATGTAATTTAATTGGAAATGTAATTGATGCTGCCCAACTCTGCTTGAAAGGAATCCTTGAAAGAATCTTGAAAAGAATCTTTGAAATAATCTTGAAAAGAATCTTTGAAAGAATCTTGAAAAGAATCTTTGGAAGAATCTTGAAAAGAATCACGGATCGGATCCGGAGGAAGATTCTTTCCAAGATTCAATGATTTTTTTCAGATTATTTCGTAGATTCTTAGAATCTTGAAAAGATAGAATCCGAAGATAGAATCCGGAGCAAGATTCTTTGAAAGATTCTTTAAGAATCTTTCCAATAATCTTTTGTCGGCTCGGACGAGAATCTTCCGAAGAATCTTTGAAAGAATCTTAAAAGGAATCTTAGAATCTTGGAAAGAATCTTTGAAAAAATCTTGAAAGAAATCTTGCATCGGATCCTATCCGCAAATCTTTTTAAGATTCTTTTAAAGATTCTTTGAGAGATTCTCGTCCGACGCGACAAAAAATTCTTCAAAAGGATCTTTAAAAATGTCTTCGGAAAAATCTTGAAAAGAATCTTCGGAAGAGTCTTTCAAATATTCTTTCACAGATTCTCGTTCGATATGCGACAAAAGATTCTTTGGAAGATTCTCGTCCGAGCCGACAAAAGATTATTGGAAAGAATCTTCGAAACAATCTTGCTCCGGATTCTATCCGTGATTCTTTTCAAGATTCTTTTCAAGATTTTTTCGAAAATTCTTGGAAAGAATCACGGATAGGATCGGGAGCAAGATTCTTTCAAATATTCTTTCCAAAATTCTAAGTTTCTTTTCAAGATTGTTTCAAAGATTCTTTTGAAGATCCTTTTAAAGATTCTTCGGAAGCTTCCCGTCCGATCCGACAAAAGATTCTTTCCAAGATTTTTTAAAGAATTGTATTTAAGATTCTTTTTTTCTACGCAGGAGCGAATGGCATTTTGTTGTAAAATTTAAGGTTTTTTAGAAGCTATGAAACCTTTGAATGTTAATTTTTCAATAAGTAGCTTCTCAATTATAGTGAAAGTTTTACACGACCTCCTGAATCCTTCATGTAAGAACATACCAAATTTTCAGAATTCTATCATCATTACTTCAACCTCCTTAAAGGTTAAAATAAAAAACAATGAGTAAATTCTGAAAATTTGGTATGTTTTTGTATAAGGTATTTAAGAGGTCATGTAAAAATTTCACGACGATTAGGAAGCTCGCTATTAAGAAATTTACGTTTTCTTAAAAACAATTTTTTAAACAAATAAAAAAAATATTTATCAGTAAACTTCGTTTTCTTTACGTTGCTGTCAGTATATTGTGGATATTAAAAAATTGAGGTCAAAAAAAAAACTTATCGTAAAGTTATATCAGTTTCCATAAGACTACATTTTATTTTATTTAATTTGTTAATCTCAATTATTCGATAACGAGTTTCCAAATCGTCGTGAAATTTTTACACGACCTCTCAAATACTTCATTGAAAAACGTACCAAATTTTCAGAATTTTCTCATTAAACGTGATTTGCTTCTAAACAACCTTAAACGGTTTTGGCCGTTGGAACTTACTGGAGTAATCAGTATGGCCCTAAGGCTGGAAAGTTTGGTGACCCCTGATCTAGTGGAATATTATTTTAGTGTCTTAATCAAAATAGATAAAGAAGTTCACCTCCGTTGCTAGATATTTTGTCGTCGGCTATAAGTACTCAAACCCAGCTTAAGCAAACAATTATAAAGATTTTTTTTCTTTTTTTTTTGTCAATAAACTGAACAATCTCAGAGCAAAAACTCTTCGTGCATGTTACTCACACACACGCCTCTTCCTCGTGTCACAGTTGCGTTTCTTTTCATTGCAGATCTCGCGAGTTACGCAACACCGAGCGACGCAATTTTGATGACAATGAGCCAGGAGCTTCAGACTTATTGAAGTAGAATCAAGAAAGGAGACCATCGTAGCTCCTCGTTCGTCCCATTTTCTAATTTAATTTCAACTCACACGACAGAAGAGAATCGACGTTTTCGTTTTTTTTTCTCTCACCAAAGCGCAGGAGCGAGACTCGGTGTCTCGTCTCTCGTATGTAATACGAAAATGGCGAGAGAGTTCCTCGTTGATTCGACAAAGTCGATCACACTCGTTATGAAATATGAAGAAAAAAAAAATGAAAAAACGGCACGAATAAAACTCGTGCACGGACAAAATCGAACGCACCGCATGACAATTTTTAAAAAACTTTTTTTCTTCTTCGCTAAGCATTAACCCTAGAACGGTAACCTGGGGTGAAAAGCGACCCCAGGCGAGTTTAAATCTCACGAATTTTTACAAATTTTTCAAGTTTTTCACCCTTTTGCCTCATTTTTTATTAACTTTTCGTACTTCGAGCGGAATCGCCGTAGGCCTACGTGATTCTGCATTAAAAAACAAAAAGAATGAGCCCAAGTCGAACCCTTTTCGTCAAATTTTACCGGAGATATGAATTTTTCAAAATTGCGGTCGTTTTTCACCCCAGGTTATCATAATAGGTCAAAAAAAAATTAAGGTTAACATTCTAGGGTTAATATTCGAATTCTTTGGGTGTGATAATGTCGGATTAAACTTAGTTGTTCAGTATTATGCGATGAAAATAATTGTAATCGTTTTACGTTAATTATATACCACAATCTCGTTATACGCGATACAAATAAATTTGTTTTTTATACCTCGACTATTTTCTTTGTTTCTCCTCCGTTGATCATCACATTCGTTTGTTCGTGGACGGAGCAGGACGATGAAAATTCACAATTTCGTAGATGTTAAAATGATTCCTGTAACGCGTCTTACGATTGCTCACAAAATATTTCAACTTTTTATTCAGATTGAATTTGTCGTTTTTAAGAAGCTTCTCGAGCCGACCGCGACGGAGTCAGCGCACGAGAAAAACAGAGAGAGAGAGAGAGAGGGAGAGAGAGAGAGAGAGAGAGAGAGAGAGACATGAAGAGAGAGAGAGCGTGAATGAAAAGATATATATCACGTCGGAAAATCGTCCGAAATTCGCGAGACGCTAAACTCATTTTTTGTTTAATCGTTATCTTTTTTTTTTAAATTCATGATGATTTTCTAGATTCGATTAGAAGCTACTAAATAATAACTTTCCTCCGATTGGCGCGAGGTACGTGCCTCGTTGCGCGTGTCTCGTGAGACTCGTGAACGAGGCGGAGAGGCGAGCGCGGCACGAAAGGCCAGATAAATGTACAATTCATTTTTGTTTTCCACCTTTTTTGTTTGTTTTTTTTTGTTTGATCACGTTCTGCGATGTCGCGTTCCCATTTAACTTCTCGTTTTTTTTTTTCATTTAGTCTCGTCTTGATCGCGACGGCGTTGTCGTCTGACTCGACGAGGTAGGCGTTGGCTCGACGATTGCCTGGAGATTTGGTATCTCGCCGACCGAGTCGCAACAATCGCTCATTATACCACCGCCGGAATGAAAGGCGAGACTTCCCTCGCTCGATGATGCGAGGCTTCCGGACAACGGCGGCGAGCGCTCTTTCGGTGATGCCGATGACGTCGCGGCCTCAAGATGACCGTGCAATTCGAGAATGCGACCCTCCAGTAAAAGATTTATCTCAACCTGCGCCTTGTACTTGGATTCGACCGCTCGTAACTCCGATTCGTGACGTTCTTTCACCTCCTGTAAGAGGCGCTGCTGATCAACGAGTTGCGCTTCCTTTCGGGCTTCTCGACCCTCGAGTTCACCCAGACGAGCTCTCAGGGCTTCGTTGAGAGAAGCTCGTGAGTCAAGTTGACGACGTAAATCTGAATTTAAAAAATATATATATATATATATATATTTGACGATCATAGTTGAGATAATATAAAGTGAAGGCCATTGCAAATTTTACTCACTGGACAATTCTTCCGCGTAGGAGCGTTGTATCTGCGCCGCTTCTTGTCTCGCCATTGGCACAGGACCCACGTTTCGTTCTTGAAGTCTTGTTTGCGCCTGCAATTAACAAAATTCTTCTTACAATCGTGAAATAATAAATTTTGTTGCAACATTTCTAAAAACTTTCGTGAAAATTCCCTAAGGCCTAAGAATTTTGTAAGATATAGGATTGTTGGACAGAGAAAATAATTTCGCAAAACTCGCTTGAAGGATTCGGATTCTGAACATTTTGAGATTTTTTAAAATAGAGACTTATCGAATGAAATTCTGTGGCTTTCCCGCAGAACGAGATATGTCCATTTTTTCGAAACATGACTTAACAACGGGAATCAGTCAATTATTAGATCTACTTTTATCTCAAATATTTGTTACCCAGGTTTATTTGATTTGATAAGAGATACAGCCATATTGCATAACCAGTTAAGTCCAAATATCCCGGCATAACGAGTTAAGTCCAAAGATCCCGACATAACAAGTTAACTCCGCATATGGAGTATGATAATTAGTGATACATTTGAACAATTATTATAGTTTAATTTTTAATTATAGTTTAATTTTTTGTACAGTTTTATTAATTTCTTGTTGATTAAAAGTCCAAATAGATCATAAAATAGTAATAAGCGATTTTGCTGTTTTCAATACAAGTATCGATTTCAAATTGATTTGAAGGTACGAAAAACGTATTAAAACGACCCTAAATTAAAAATATCTCACAAGGACAGCAATAAACAATTTTTACAGGGAAAAATGCTAAAATCAGTTGATGAAAAAGTTCAGGAACGTGAAAAATAAAAAAAAAAAAAAAAAACGACAAGTTGAAATCATAATTTCAACTTTCCATTTTTCACGTTCCTCAACTTTTTCATCAACTAATTTTAACATTTTTCTCTTAAAAAATTGTTTATCTGTTTGAACAATTTTTTATTGATTAAAACTGCAAATAGATCATAAAATATTAATCAGCGAATGTGCTGTTTTCAACACAAGTATTGATTTCAATTTGACTTAAAGGGATCGAAAAACGTATTAAAACGATCCTAAATGAAAAATATCAAACAAGGACATCAATAAACAATTTTTAAAGAACAAAATCTAAAAATTTTAGGAACGTGAAAACAAACAATTTCGTTTATAAACAATATTTAAAAATAATTTTTAAAAAGAAAAATGTTAAAATTTGTTGATAAAAAAGTTTAGCAACGTGAAAAAAAACGAAAAGTTGAAATTATAATATCAACTGTTCGTTTTTTTGTTTTTTTTTCCCCACTATTTTATGATCTATATGCAGTTGTAATTAATAACAAATTAATAAAACAGTACAAAAAATAGTGAAGCTATAACCATTATTCGAATGCATTACTAATTATCATTCTCCATATGCAGAGTTAAATTGTTATTCCGGGATCTTTGGACTTAACTCGTTATGCCGGGATATTCGACCTTAACATGAATATTCAATTATTATAAACAATTAGAATTATTAAAATTATTAGAATTTGTAATTTTATGGTCAGAAATATTTGAATCCTGAAGTATTTCACCTGTATTGACGTGTTATTGAAAATCGAATCTGTCAAAATAGAAACCGCGATTTCGCGGAATTCTTTTTGGTGACTTAAGGGGAGGCTAAATACCGACATTAGCACCTTGAAAATGGATTCCAAACTTGCTCTGGCACGAATGGATGGAAATCAATAAAATTTTGACGGTATCATCAGAATTATTGCACAAATGGAGCCCCACTAAAATTTGTTCGAAAAGAAAAAAATAACACATATGATTATCATCAGGACTCTGTAATTGAAAATATTAAATTATAATGTTTCTAATGCATTTCGGCTAAAACCAAGAGTGGGGCTCCATGACGAACACCAAAGTACGAATATCGATACGTCTTCGACATTATTTTATGAAGATACCGCGACGTAAGTTTGGAATTCAAATCGCGAGATAAATGTTGATAAATTTAGTGTATTATCGAAAAACAAAATGACGAATTCAAGTTCACAGACATCCTAAAGAGGGCAGCTCCATATGGAATTCTCATGAAATAAATATTTTTCTCATCAGATTCTATCCAAACTGTCTGACAATTCAGTGGCAATTAACGAAAACGTTGATTTATGTCTCGCATTTGCATTTTGCAATTCATTCATCACCCATTCATAAAGTTAATTGATATTCATCCATCGGTATTAGAAAAAGTTTGGACAGCGGTTTTGAGTCGATAATGTAGGGCTTCAGTAATAATGTCGGTATTTAGCCTCCCCTTAACTCGTTATGCTGGCAAGCCACAGAATTGTTTGAAGTGTTGACGTTTTGTAAAATTTCAATTTTTCAAAGTACGCTTTTTCATTCCTGATGAAATATGCGTACAATTTTTTTCTTATTAGTGTTACGAATAAGCTTTTTCATACAATATCTAAAATCGAGAGATCTACATACTCATAGAGGAATATTTGGGGATGTGTAAAAATTATGCAACGCGTGCAACGTTCAATTTTCATCGTTCATTTCTTATTTTTATAATCGAAAATTTGCTCTCACCTCGCCGAAAAGAAGATATCTCTTTTGTACGTTGTCGAGAACACGTTTGAGCTCTTCACCCCTACTCGCAGCTTTAAGGGCGCCTTTAAGCTGATGCGCGGCATCGAAAAAGGCAGCTTCCGCTGCGCGAGTCTGTTGTTCACACTCTGTGATCTTTTTTCTCTCGTTCTTTAATTCTAGCTCCAGCGTTTCCATTCGACTGCGTTGAGTACGATTTATTTGTTGCTCTTCCACACACTGAGACAAAAATGACGTCATGTTTTCTTCGGACCATCGTTGTTCCATGGAAATCTTTGATTCGTTACAAAAAAAAATTACCTTCGATTGCCAGTGACGGAGAGCCTCGGCGGACCTATCTTCGGCAAGACGAGCTTCCTTCTTCCCTCTGTCCAGCTCGCTTCGCAATCCCTCGACTTCTTTTTCCGCTATTCGCAATCGATCAGTCTGTCTCAAAATAACGTCGGTCTTAGTTAAATCTTTCTCTCTCTTCTTCACACACAGGGTTGCAAATAATGCATTACTTTTTTAAAATGCATTTACATTTTCAATAACCATTAACACTTATTGATTAATGGAAATAGGTTCCATTAAGCATTAACATTTAATGTTTAATGGAATTCATTTCCATTAACCATTAAATGTTAATTAACTGGTTAATTAAATGGTTAATGGTTAATGAAAATTATTTCCATTAACCATTAAATGTTAATGGAAATTATTTCCATTAATATATAAGAGTTAATGTTTGATGAAAATTATTACAATTAACCATAATGCTAATGGTTAACGGAAATTATTGCCATTTATCATTGACATTGCATTCAATAAAAATGGTAGTAATCGATATTCTAACGAACTCTCTTAGTTAGTGTTTAGTAAGTAACATTAGCAAAGTTGACTTGTTTCGTTTCAGCAATGAACTTTGCAGGTATCATCTTGGCAAACGCTCTCGGTGAGCTTTAGCAAAAATTTATTTACTTTTAACTATCACCGCTGGTAAACCACTTTCCCCAGGGTTGAAAGGCTAGAGCCATGGTGGATACTTATCGCTTCCTCATAAAGGAAGCTTTGTTTTCGTGAAAGTTTTTTTTTTCGCGATTTTTATGCCAATATGTTCAAAATGTCCTAAAACATCGAGAAATCATATTTAGAAAAAATGTACGGATGGATGTGTGTGTGTGTGTGTGTATCCTGAGTTTCAGATGTAAATAATTAATAACTCAAAACGCTTCGAGATATCAAGCTAAAATTTGGCACACTTGTCGAGCACGAATTGCTCTTTATTATGAAAAAAAATTTGTTTCAATTATAACGGGTGTTCAGATTTTATCAAATTTTTTCGTTTTTGCAAGAATGGCGTAAGCGCTCTAACCTTTGCAATTTTCAAGATATTGCACTTAAACTTTGTACAGAATTAGTATAGCTATCAAGGTTGTTTGGTATTGAATTTGGCGAAAATTCATCGAGGGATTAAAATTTTATGAAATTTTGAATTTTTTGAAAAATAGCCTAAACGCTTTAACTTGTGCAATTTTTAAGATATTGTACTGAAACTTTGCACAGAGCTAATATAGCTATCGAAGTTGTTCGCTATTCAATTTGGCAAAAATCCATCGAGGGATTAAAATGTTATGAAATTTTTAATTTTTTGAAAAATAGCGTAAACGCTCTGACTTGTGCAATTTTTAAAATATTGCACTGAAACTCTACACAGAGCTAATATAGCTATCGAGGATGTTCGTTAACAAATTTGGCGAAAATCGATCGAATGATTAAATTTTTATCAAATTTTTTAATTTTTATAAAAGAAGCGTAAACGCTATAACTTTTGAAATTTTTTAGATATTGCAATGAAATTTTTTGAAGAGCCAATATAGCTATCAATGTTATTCGCTATCAAATTTGGCGAAAATCGATCGAATTTGCACACTGATTACTAATATTTTTCAATAGGTAACAAAGCTTCCTTTATGAGGAAGCCAAATTTGATCGCCATATTGTGTGTTAAAGGAAGCTATGTGAACTATGGATAAAGATGAGTTAGCAATGTGCAAATTTCAATTTGCAGGGTTTTTTTTGTTGCGACACGGAAAAATCGTAATCTCTATATCATGATCGTTGGTCGAATCGAAAAAAATATCGAGTCATTTGAGCGACCGCTCAAATTTTTTTTTCAAAGCTCAAATTTTGAGAGTTACTTTTTTGATAAGTACTAACAGCTATCACACCCAATTGAAAAAAAATATCGATCTTATTTGCATCACCCTAATGTACGGTTGCGAAAATTTTAATTAAAAAGTAATGCATTAACCATTAACATTGAATGGTTAATGAAAATAAATTCCATTAACCATTAACATTTAACGGTTAATGGGAATAATTTCCATTAACCATTAACTATTAATGGTTAATGGAAATTATTTTCATTAGCCATTAAAAAAAGTAATGATTAACGCATTACTTTTTCATTAAAAATTTCGCAACCCTGTTCACACAAAAACAGGTACAGAAAATCTACGAGACATTTTGTGAGTATATCTTTACCAAAGCGGAATTGTGTTCCTCCTGAGCCCGCGAGTCTCTTAATTTTCCAAGCAATCTTCTATTACGTTCTGCATGCACTTCTCTTCGTTGACGTTCAAACTGTAATTGCATTTGCATAAGTTGTAACTGTTGATTAGCCGAATCGGCGTCGAGACCAGGATCCTCGATAGTCTCGTCGTTCGCGTCATCATCGAGGCCCTTTCTTCGAGGTTTCGGTCGCGATTTTTCTACAATATGCGCAATTTTGTTCCGTAACAATTAGAGAAAATTCACAAGTGAAATATTCGTAGGAAAATATTTCGAATAATTACCACCATTGGAAGAGCCAGTGAAACGTGCACAGGCCTCGACGTAACGATCAAGCATCGAACTCGGTGATAGTCTGGAATCGGAATTCTGTCTGAGAGTTTGCGGCTGCTCGGTGTTGCGTTGAGCAAGAATACCGAAAAGCAAATGCTCGTAAGGTATAACGGCGCATGTTTGCGTACTAAACTCCCTCGTTCCTTTTATTCCTGATTCGTCGCTCGTGTTTTCCATTCTTTTTTGAATGTTCATACCAGGAGATTTCGCTCGACAGACCTGCGATATTAGTAGAAGTGACCAATGAGAAATCTTCGGTTGTAAGGTGCTATGAAATTATTGAACGACGAAAATAGCGACGCATTTTGTGGAGAAACTTCAATAAATTTTACCAATAATTACAAAGTACAAGAATTGTTTCCAATATTATAACGATTGCAAATGAATGAAGGCTTAGAGAGTAAATGGGGCATTCCATCCCAAATCGGACAGTTTGAAAAACTTTTTTTTTTATTTCCTCAATTTTTTTTATATTTTTGAGTACCCATCAAAAGCCCCTTTCTGTTAAATTTTGTGATTTTTTTGATTACCCGTTCAAAAGATATTAAATTAACAAAAAAACCGCTCTTTTTTTATATTTTGGTCATAACTTCTTTAATAATGGTCCGAATTAAAAGTTTTTTTTTCAAAATTTTTGTTTTTTTATAGCCTTTTTAGAAAAAATACAACAAAAATATTTGACGTGTTTTTGAATGAGTTTTTTGAGTTTTAAACGTTAAATTGCGTTCTTAAAAGTGAATGTCATTGTTGATTTTTTTTTTTATTTTTTGTTTCAAACATCTATCTATTCAACAATTTTTAAGACTAGTCCGATCGTGGGATCTCAATGAGTACTATTTTTTTTCAATTTTTGAAAATTGAAAAAAAAATTTTTGTACATAAATTATTATGAATACCAATTTTTGTTACTGTATAGTAGTTTTTTTAATCATTTTGAATTAATTTGGACACTTTTTCATTGTTAACAGATTTTCAAAATTAATAATTAATCGATGAGCAAATAACAACAGTTCAAGAATTGTATGAGTGGGCATTGAACCTAAATAGTCTACCGAATATTGCTGTCAAATTTTCACATGAGAAACATTATTCAGATGCATAAGAAAGATTTTATTTGCGATAAAATACTGCGAAGTCAATCACAGGGGGACACAAAAAGTTCATTCAATTATTCCAATGAGCAACGGAAATGTATTGGCAAAGGAATATTCTAATTCAGGAAATAATCGTAAATGTAAGGTTTTCAAAAAAATACGTGAATAAATAAAAACTGATGTTATTATTGTTCAGAAACAGACTTAACGATTAATTATTAATTTTAAGAACGTGTTAACAATAAAAAAGTGTCAAAATAAATTCTAAATATTGAAAAAAATACTATACAGTAACAAAAATTGGTATTCATAATAATTTGTAAAAAAAAAAAATTTTTTTTTAATTTTCAAAAATCGAAAAAAATAGTAGTCATTGAGATCCCACGATCGGACTAGTCTTAAAAATTGTTGAATAGATAGATGTTTGGAAAAAAAAAAAAAATAATAAAAATAAAAAATGACATTCACTTTTAAAAACGCGAATTTGCGTTTAAAACTCAAAAAACTCATTCAAAAACACGTCGAATATTTTTGTTGCATTTTTTTCTGAAAAGGCCATAAAAAAACAAAAACTTTGAAAAAAAAACTTTTAATTTGGATCATTATTAAAGAAATTATGACCAAAATACCAAAAAAAGAGCGGTTTTTTTGTTAATTCAATATCTTTTGAACGGGTAATGAAAAAAATCTCAAAATTTAACAGGAAGCGTACTCAAAAATATAAAAAAATTGAGGAAATAAAAAAAGTTTTTCAAACTGTCCGATTTGGGATGGAATGCCCCAAATATTTGTAGAAAATATTGTAAAAATGCTTTTGGCTCTTCAGGGTGGTCTTTGCGGTATAATCAAGCATATGGAATACAGAGGCGTCAAAAATTGTTTGTACGATTTTCAAATTAATGAGCTGCTGTGGATTCGAATTAAAGAGTTTCTATTAAATATGAAAAATAAATGTAAACAATGTCTTTGCAGCAGAATTACTGTTAGCTTCAATAAATTTACAAGGATATTCTTTTGCAACTTTCGCCAAGTTAAATTTGTAATCATAGTTGGATCATCATGAATGAAACCTGTTCAGTTTAAATTAGTTTTTTTTTTTGGAATGACCTTTTATAAATTTTATAACTACAAAAACGAACAAAAAATAAGAAAGAACCAAATTTGAAAATGTATGCCACGATTTGTTGAGAAGTTTTGCAATATTGATAAATGGGTACGCACTTCTTGATCCTCGTTCCAGGAATCATTCTTTCCATTTTGATTCGGACTTGTTTCCAATAAATTGGCAATACCGTCGTTGTGGAAGGACGGCCTCTGCGATTGTTGAAGTACAGTCTGTCTCTCGGCAACGAGTTTGCCAATTTTTTGTGAAAGCGCATTACCGTCTCCGCCGCCGATTCCCGTAATCGTGAAAGCGGAGCCCGTTGAATTCAGCGGCGTGGGTGTCGATGGCCGTGAATTAGTCGAGAGAGCACCGTTACCAAGAGCACTGAGGGCTCGCACGGCTGTCGAGCCAACGGGTGGTTGTCTCGACCCTCCTTGTCGCATATCCTGAAACAGAAACAAAAATAAAAATATCCTCCTAATTGAAAAGTCAATTTTCTCAAAACCATAAATTTTCCGCCTTTAGTGCCCGCGTTAGACCCGACTAAGATCGAGTAAACTTCTTTTTTCAAAATTTGATGAAAGGAAATGGCAAAAATAAATTTTTGTTGTAATTTCATTTAATATTGTGTACTACTGGCGAAAAGTTTCCGGACAAAACTTCAAGAAAGGTCTGGAACGTTTTTTATGCCATTTCGCCGGAAGTCCACGTGAACTAATTAGACAAACGCCATTTTAAAGGGGAAGAATTCTGCTTCATTTCCTGTTTTTTAAATTATTTTTACAATTTTTTTTTAGATTTGGACTCTATTTTGAAAACAACTGTTTTTCGCCTTTTTGCACCTCTCTTCAGGTGCACACATCTTCTAGAAAACTTTTTTAAAATACATCTTTACGATTGGATTAATAAAGGGGAATGTTGAAGCTTCAGTTTCCTTTTTTTTAACTTTGAGCGATTTTTTTTCCAAAGTTATTGTTTTTTTTTGTGAAAAAAGAGGAAATTTGAAAAATCCCGTATAACACGAAAACAAAGAGGATTCATGAAAAACTTCAAGATTGAAAAAAACTTCAAGTTGCGTCTGTTTTCATTGAATTCAAAGGAATTTTTTCAGTTTGTTTTTTTTCAATTTTTTTTCTCACTTCCTGGGTCGGAGCTCCGATCATTCAATTACCATAACTCGAGAACTATGGGATTATTGATAAAATTTCAAGATGGGAAAATACTTTATTTGACCATTTTCAACACATTAGAATTTTTCTCCCAAATTTTGTTTCCAGCCTCAACATGAGAAAAAAAATGTTGGAATAAAAATCTGAAAAAATTCCTCTGAACTCAACGAAAACAGACGCAACTTTATGCTTTCTTGAAGTTTTTCATAAATCCTCTTTGTTTTCGTGTTATACGCGATTTTTCAAATTCCTTGTTTTTTCACAAAAAACAAAATAACCTCGGGAAAAAAAATCGCTCAAAGTTTTTAAAAAAAGGAAATAGAAGCTCAAACTTTCCCCCTTATGAATCCAATCGTAAAAATGTATTTAGAGAAGAGACAAAAAATTTTGGAAACGAAAATCTGAAAAAATTCCTCTGAAATCAACGAAAACAGACGCAACTTTTTGCTATCTCGAATTTTTTTATGAATCCTCTTTGTTTTCGTGTTACACAGGATTTTTCAAATTTCCTCTTTTTTAACACAAAAAACAGAATAACTTTGGAAAAAAAATCGCTCAAAATTAAAAAAAAAAGGAAATTGCGATCAAACTTTCTCCTTTATGAATCCAATCGCAAAAATGTAGAAAAGAAATTTCCTCTGGAAGATGGGTGCACCTGAAGAGAGGGGAAAAAGGTGAAAAACAGTTGTTTTTTAAAAAAAAGAGTCTAAATCTAGAAACAAATTGTAAAAATAATTTAAAAAACAGGAAATTAAGTCAAATCCTTCCCCTTTCAAATACCGTTTGTTAAATTAATTTACGTTGACTTCCGGCGAAATGCCATGAAAAAACGTTCCAGAACTTTTTTGAAGTATTTTCAAATATTTGTGAAAAAAATCCTCTCCCAAAAAACCGTACGCATTTTAGACAATTCTAAAAAATATTTAAAAAACATAAAAATTAGGATGTAAGATTAAAATACTGTATTGAATCGGGAAAAGTAGTTGCGTCACCTTCACGGGTGTTGTCTCAGGAGTAGCCTCGACTGCGGCTTCCGGTGGTGAAGCGTTGCTTCTGTTGTTACTATTGTTGTTACTGTTGCTGTTATTGTTGGGTGTCGAGGGTGCCGAACGTGGCTCGTGTCCCGATGCTTGCAGAGGTGGTGAGCTCTGAGGTTCGATCGCCATGCTCGGTGACCAAAAAGTTTCCTCCTCGCAGTTGTTCGTTCCCGTAACCGATAATCCAATGTTACCCGTGCCCGGTGTACACGTCCACGAATGATCCAGAATTGGGGTTGCACGAGGATTACCGACCCCGAGAACTTCCTCGCGGCTACGATCAACGGCGAAACGTTCGCACTCAGCGACAACGTCGTGATGCTCCATTTTTTTCCATCTGGTCGCGTTGGTCTCTTGATCTTTGGAAGCTGTCACCAGGAGCGGATGCATCCTCACTGACTCGACCATTGGTCTTATCGTGTGCGTAAAAGTCGCTAGCTGATCACGCTGGGTATATTGATTTCTCAGATGGGTGATAAAATTGCAGGGGTAAAGTGCGTACAAACGATGAAAGAGACTGTACAGTCCGACCTGATGAAAACAACAAAGAATTTAACTTCTACGATGAAACGTTGAAATTTATTTCATTTTTGAAGATTCTTTTCAGTCAGGGCTGGATTCTTATGGAGAACACTTTTTTTGAGGGTTTTCAGGATGGTTTAACATTTAAATTACTCGCGGTTAGAACAGTTAACAGGTTATTTTGTCCTAAAAAGTACAATACTGCCTAGGGTGACAGTTATTTGAGCTTTGGCGAAAAAAGTTCGACGCTACCCCAAAAATATAATCAAGGTATATAAAAAAAAAAAATCTGTGTAAAGTTTGGAGGCGCTCGGAAAATTGGAACACGCGCCACCGAGCGATTGAAATTTGAAATGTAAAATACATGTATTTATCCCACCGATCAATGATTTTTTTTTCGAGTATAATATTAATGAGAAAAATTTGAAACTTGGTACACTTATTGTGCATAGTATGGTCTACAAAACCAAATTTTTTCAATTTTTTTCGTTCATAATTTTCTTCATGACAATAGAGATGCCCAAAAAACGAAATATGGGCATCTCTACCAGGGATCGGCAAGAAAAAAATTACGATTTTCCATTTTTCAATTAATGGAAAATCGATAATTTTGAAAGATAGAATACCAATTGATGGAAAAATTGAAATTATCCGAAATTGTATTTTCAATTATCCAAATAATCAGTAATTGGTCGAAAAGTAATATCAATTAATCATAAAATGAGTAATTGGTCTGAAAATATTTTCAATTATTCGAATAATCGGTAATTGGTCTAAAAATAATATCAATTAACCAGAAATAGACGTAATTGGTTTGTAAATATTTTCAATTTCCCAGAAAAAAATTAATAATTTATTGGAAAAGTGTTTTTGAAAAAATAGGAGTGATTAGAGATATATAGAGATATATAGAGATATATAGATCTATATCTCTGTATATGTCTATATACCTTCATATGCTTGTATATGCCTGCAAATACATTTATATGCCGATATATGACTGTATATGCCTGTATATACCTCTATATATCTCTACATATCTCTTATCATTCTGATTTTCAATAAATTATTAAGTTTTTTCTAAAAAAATTGATAATATTTTCCGAAAATGCGCCTGAAAATATCATTACTGCCGATCTCTGATCTCTACAGAGCTTGTCATTCACAAAATTATGAATGAAAAAAATTGAAAAGATTCGGTTTTGTACACCATACTATGCACAATAAGTGTACCAAGTTTCAAATTTTTCTCATTAATATTATACTCCGAGTGATTGAAATTTTAAATGTAAAATACATGTATTTATCCCACGCAGCAATAATTTTTTTTCCGAGCATAATATTAATGAGAAAAATTTGAAACTTGGTACACTTATTGTGCATGGTATGGTCTACAAAACCAAATTTTTTCAATTTTTTTCGTTCATAATTTTGTTAATGACAAGCTCTGTAAAGATGCCCAAAAAACATTTAAAATATCAATCGCCCGGTGGCGCGTTTTCCAATTTTCCGAGCGCCTCCAAACTTTACAAAGATTTTTTTTGATACACCTTGATTATGTTTTTGGGGTGACACCGATCTTATTTCGCAAAAGCCTAAATGACTGTCGACCTAATACTGCCTTAAGCTTACCTGCAAGTGTCGGAGATAGAGTTGCTCCATGTTGTTGGAGCTCGACGAAGCTGTCAGGTTTGACGATTGATAATGATGATAACTTGCCAAACGGCCGAAAACCTCGAATATCTCGTTAAGATGAGGACCGAGAGCTGCCGGTAGCATCGGCAAAAGCGTGACGAGCAAAAGAAGCGCGCTCATCAGTGACAACGTGTCGCCTTCGCCCTTGAAATGACAATTTAAGTTTCTCACTCTTTCATTCGACGGCATATTCGGAAGACTTTATTTGGGTTATTTTGACCTAAAAAAAGTTCTTTTATTGCACTCCGTGCGTAAAGTGCCCTTTTTACGCACACTTCGTGTGCGTAAAAGGGCACTTTCCGCACTCGTGCAATAAAATTTTGTACGAAACTCGTGCGAGAAACATTTTTCTGACGAGTGTGAGTTTCAACGCACTCGTATCGTAATGTACTATTTTGTCCGTAATATACCTTAAGGAGTTTGAGCAATTCTTTGAAGAGCGCGTGATGCGCGAGCTTGTAGAGCCACGTTGGTTGCTTTCGTGCGACATGACCGAGCAATGTGAGAGCCTGCACTCGAGGTCCATGTCCGCCTGATTTTATGAGAGTCTCAGCCAAACGATCGAGCAGATGTTTGTCGTGAGGCTCGCGTACTCCGGCCACCACCTCTATTGCTCTCAGGGAATTCGTCGAGAGATAATAGTCGAACAGTCCGTTTACCAGCCAATTGTCTTTTGCTGAAACGAAAAATAAAACTCGTAATTTTTGGCAAATCATAAACCACGATAATATATTTGATTTAGTATTTACTTTGGAAGACGTTATCATGGAACAGATACTGTGAAAACATTAGACTGGTCGTTAAAAATTAAATTTTTGACGACGCCCCCTAAAAAGCTTCCGTTCAATGAAAAAATGGGGGTAAATTTTTTTTTTTTAAATAAAAATAACACGTGCCGCAGACGATCTAAGTTGATTTTCATCAAAGAACAATTTTTTTTTACATACGGCTAGACCGATTTAAATGAAATTTGGACACGTTACAAAGGTATATAATGGCTAATTAAAAAAAAAAAATGATAGCACATAATCTTCATAATAACTAATGAAAACAGTTAATTTTTTCGGTAATTTTTTTTTCTCCAGGATAACGTTCTGGCACAATTATGAAAATAATTTTTTTTTGTGATTCACTATCTCATATAATGTCTCCAAATTTCAAATTGATCGCGGAGGTACTTTATATTTAAAAAAAAACCCCATTTTTTACTGTAAAATTTTTTTATTTTTTAAAATATGAAGTACCTCTCCGATCAATTTGAAATTTGGAGACATTATAGGGAATAGTAAAACACACAAAAAAAAAAAATTATTTTCATAATTGTGCCAGAACGTTATCTTAGAGAAAAAATAATAATTACCGAAAAAATTAACTGTTTTCATTAGTTATTATGAAGATTATGAGCTGTTATTTTTTCTAAAAATAGCCTTTATATACCCTTATAACGTGTCCAAATTTCGTGCAAACCAGTCCAGCCGTTGGTAAAAAAAAATTGTTCTTCGATAAAAATGAACTTAGATCGTCTTGCGGAACGTGTTATTTTTAATTTAAAAAAAAAAAAATTTACCTCTCATTTTTTCATCAAACGGAAGATTTTTAGGGGGCAAAAAATTTAATTTTTAACGACCAGTCTAGAAAACATCAAAATTGAACTTAATTGTTTTGTACATTGGATTTAGTATTTTTGTTTGTTTAGTATTTTGTAGTTTGATTTATTATAATATATTGAATTTAGTATTTATTTTGAGTGACTTTATGATGAAACAGCTACTCCCGAAACATAAAGATTGAGTTTCATTTTTTTGTGAAGATGAACAAGAATGGTTGGTATAAAATCTATAACCAATAGCTAAAAGGCTTCATATTTGATACAATTTTGACTATTCCGAAAAATGCTTGCCAACGTTTCAAGTTTGTAATATGGCCAACAAGCTAAAACTTTTCCTCGAAGGAATACAACAAAGATTGTTGAATAGACTGATTAAAAAAGAGCGACTATTTTTTATTTTTCGAAATAACATTAAATATTTTCGGAGAGGTGAAAAAAGATGTCTGTTAAAAGCAGAGCTCTTAATATAAATATTTAGATATGTCTCATCGCAAATTCCTATTTCCCATTTAAATAACAGAACAAAAATTTCATATTCTTGTAGAGAATTGAACGCTCTACAAAAAAGATTTCTTATGATTTTTCGATAAACTCACTTCTTCAAAAGTTATTCAAGGTTGAAGTTAAATTTATAGTAAATTTCACTTTTTTCTTAGTTTCCGGCAAATTGTTGAAACTTATTACTAAATATCGTAAAATCTTCCTTGAAACAAAAGTTTAAATTGCATTAACATAAATAACCTAATTTTTAAGGAAATTACCCATATTCACCCATATTCACAGTCTAATAAACATATATATTAGATCGTGAATAACTTTTGAAGGAGTGAGTTTATCGAAAAATCATGTGAAACCTTTTTTGTAGAACGTTCAATTCCCTACAAGAATACGTATCGTTCAATTCCGTACATTGACTTGAAGCCGAGGTATAAAATTTCAAAGTTTGAAAAAAAAATTTCCTGTGTTATTTAAATGGGAAATAGAAATTTGCGATGAGACATATCTAAATATTTTTATTAAGAGCTCTGCTTTTAACAGGCATCTTTTTTTACCTCCCCAAAAATATTTAATGTTATTTCGAAAAACAAAAAATGGTTGTTCTTTTTGAATTGTTTAAGGATTGTTTAAGGTGTTTTGTTGTTACGAATTCTTTTTTGAATATAAAACATTTCTTCTCACCTCCCTAATTTTTATAATTTTGCAGTTATCAAAGTAGAACTCTCAGCATAATTTTTCACATGTTTCGTGATAAAAATAATTCATGTTTAATTTGAAAGTAACTGTTGAGGAGATTCTGATTTTATAATTTTCGAATTCATAAGAAACGACAAAAAAGTGCAAGTTGGCAATTTACAAAGAACTTTTGTATTTTTCTTCATTGTTCATTGAGCTTTTTTTTCAAGAAAACTAAAATTTAAAAGCATAATTGCTCTTCAGGGATGCAAATTTCTAATTGGCAGGATTTTTACTTATGTACGGATAAAAATCTTTTGCTATCCCCAACATTTTGTATTAAAAAAGTAAATGTAATCATATCCAAACACAATATAAGGAGCGAATTAATGACACCGGGTCATGAAAAAGATGGAATTTTTCATAATTCCTAATTCGATACACTAATAGTTTCGAGGCAAATTTGAATTTTGCCACCTTTTTTTTCTATCTTGTCATCAAAATTTTGAAGCAAATGTATCTTACTGACAAAAAGTGACTCACTGGACAAAAAGTGTTCGTGAAAGACCTTCTTGATCTCCTCGACGTCGCTGAGTTTGTTAGATTCTAGCAGATGAAGTAAATCGGCAACGCCGGCACTGCTGCTATTCATTACGAACGGCTGCAGCGTCTGGACGCTTCTTTGCGGCTCGACGCGCCTCTTTGACGGCGCTGCTCACAGCTCGGGTGGCTTGTTTGCTCCGGACGAAACACCCGCTCCTCCTCCGGCCATCTGACGATCTTCATTCAAGATCGCCGCCAGCTTTTCGAAACAATCGACTTGGCCACGCTGCAAAAAAAAAAAACAGAGAGAAGACGTCAGAGAGAACAATGAGAAAAAAACAAAAGAGAAAAACAAGTTTCGACACATTATTGACAAGTGTATAAAAGCGGGAGGCGAAAAATTCGAAAATGTTAAGAAAATCAATGATAAATCTTGATTCGATTATTTTTATGGTGAAATCACAATGAATCGAGGGGATGAAAAAAATAACGTATGAAAAAACAAATACTGTAAGAAAAATAGAAAATTATTTCAGAGCACAAACGGCGTGGCACGATCGGATTGAAGTAACGTTTTGCTCGTCGAGTCGGCTGTCAGATATTCGTTTATATCGGAGTTTGGGTGGGAGGAATGAAAATAAAATAAAAAATACAATGTATTTGTCGGATCGGAGCGTGTGTGACGAAGTTTAAGCCCATCACACACGCGTTCGCATAGCATATATAGCATAAGAAATTTCGACCAATCACGTAGCCGCATTCCCGTATATATAACACAACGCAAAAGAAATGGAGCTACGTGATTGGTCGAAATTTCTTGTGCTATGCTATGCTATGCGAAAGTGTGTGATGGGGCTTTAGAAAGGATCGTCGTGTCCGCGCGCGCGCGCGCGCGTGTGTGTGTGTTAAATCGTACGCGCGTGTGTTGGTCTATCGTCACGACGAATAGAGGATAAACCCGGTGCGAGAAAACACTTCTCCACTAGAAGATAATCCTTATCTCACTCGAAACGGCTTCGCCTCTTTCCCCCACCGTCAGCCTTATTTTTTTGCGACTCCCGTCAATTCATTGCGATTTATTCTCGTCTCACAACCGTTTTCGACGATTCAACTTACCCGAGGTTCATCGAGTGCCACAGCGACAGACACTTCCTCGGGGGGGTCGACGAGCGGCACTGTCGCGAAACAACGGCGCTTCTTCTCCGTCCGTCGAGCACCCCCGCAGCCGCCATTTTTAAATCGACTAGAGGCGGGAAATCGTTGAATTTTCAAAATTAGTATTCGATTTCTTTTCTACCCGGAATAACGTGAGAACATATCCCATTCATTGTAATTAATGAGATCAATTCAATCCACAGTTGGGCAGCATCAATTACATTTTTATATAACAGTTTAGTTTTTTGGAGCGTTTAGCAAAGTTCGTACATGGTGAAATTGAATTCATGGGTAGCCAATGTGAGAAAAAAAATTATTTGAGAATTTGTCTATCTTCAAAAACTACCCCTAAATAAAAAAAACCACCCCAATCACTTGAGAACATCTTAATTTCTTTCCCATCGTTCATTTCTGCCAGAAATTGAGGAAAAGTCATTCCAGAACACGTAGTGCGATTCTGAAGAACTTACGAATCAATCAACCCTTATGAACTAGCCCTCAATTGAGAGAAATTGACCCCTCAAGGGATAAAATGTCATTATCGCATTTTCTGTTATTTTATCCTGATCTGAATTGAAATATGAGTGTTTCAGAACTGAACATCAATGAAAGTGCACTTTTGGGCGTATCACCATTTCTATGATTGGTTTTTGATGTTTTGTTACTGTTAGGGGTAGTTTTTGAATCGGATGTTCTTGATACACATTTTCCATGGGTTTTTGAAAATATATATATGAACTGAACATCAATGGAAGTTCACTTTTGGGCGTATCACCATTTTTAGGGGTGGTTTTCGATGTTTCGTTATAGCTTAGGGGTAGTTTTTCAATTGGATATTCTTGCTACAAATTTTCGATGTTATTTCAAAGCATACACCTGAGATCGCGACTCTAAAAAAAATGTACCTGAAAGTTATGCTCATTTCTCATTTTTTCGCAATTTTCGCACTTTTTGGCAGAGTGTGAAACTGAAGGGGTGCAACCCTTGCGTTTGCCGAATTTTTCATGATTAGATGCATCTTTCATCTTCAAAATGCGACCTTAAGAATGTCGATATGTTCATTTCTATAGAAGTTCTGCGTTTTCAAAGTAGGTGGCACGTATGTGTCCCTCCAGCCGTTATAGGGTTAAATTAAATATTTAATTACATATCATTTTGAGCCATGTAATTGAATTGGATTCAATCGCTAATTATTTCGGTCATCATCAACGAATGAATTTTCATTACACGTAATTCAGAAGCATATCATACAATGACTTGTATTTTATGTTAGAAGTAATGCCAGTACTTGTAATTGATGCTCAAAGTAATTCAATTACCTATAATCGATGCTCGAAAAACTTTATGTACACCCCAGGCCAAAAGTTTGGGTACAACCCATGAAATTCCGAGCCGCACTAAAAGTTCGATAACTTAGTAAAAAAAAAAAGATAATCAAATTTCCAAAGCGGCATTTTAAAAAGGACATATCAGGCTTCATTTTGCTTTTTAAGAAAAATTTTTGCGATTTTTTTTATCCCGGTGCACTGGGTTAAAAATGGCCGTTTTTTGACTTTTGTTTGCTGTTTTCACTCGGTTGCACAGCTTATAAAAATTTTGTTCGTCAATTTTTGTTGGAATATCCTTGAAACGGTAACCAATAGCTTCAATTTCATTTTTTAGAATATTTCGTGCGATTTTTTTTGAGGGAGTTATGATTGTTTTTACCTAAAAACGACCATTTTCAAAAAAGGCAGCGTAACTAAAGAACTTTAAGGTTTAAATAAAATTGTCAAGAGGGAAAAAAGTTGCGTACAATCATGCTGAATCGACTAGAATTTTTTCAAAATTATCCTTCGAAACTTTTTTTTCACTATTTTTGGGTCGAGACTCTAATGATTTAAGTGGCTCAAACTCGTAGATTATTGAGTTTGGGCACAATCATCACGCGAGAAAATCTTCTTATTTGAACATTTTGAGCCTTTTATAAGGTTTTCAAAATTTTTTTGTCACATTTTTTTGGTCGAAATTTGAAAAATTGTAAAAAAACCGAGAAAGAAAAACAAAAGGCGGCTTTTTCGACGAGAAATTCGTTTAAATAAAGTAAGATAATTAACATAAATTTGTTTTTCTTTCTCGTTTTTTTTTTACAATCTTCCAAATGTCGATTTAAAAAAAAAGTGGCAAAGAAATTTTGAAAACCTTATAAAAGGCTCAAAATGTTCAAATAAGAAGATTTTCTCGTCGATTTAATTTAATGAAATTCGTCATTTAATTCAATGAAATTAAAATGCTCGAAGTAATGGATAATTATATTCAATTAAAATTCTCGAAGTAATGGGTAATTAAACTAAATTAACTTAGAAATGCTCGAAGTAATGAAGAATTCAATTTAATTACGCATTACTTCGAGCCTTTGTAATTTGGTAATGGGCAATTACAAATTTGCCCATCTCTGTATTGAAGTAACAAATCAAGTGACCACAAATTAATTTTAAAGTCCGGAAGGAAACAGCCTTGCAAAATTGAACTTCATTGAAAAATATAAGCAGGCTCAAGAAGTGAAATGCATCGAAATAATTTTCAAACTAAACGGAATTGGGTAGATCCCCAAGTTGATTCTAAACCGTTGATAGAAATAAAAGAAGTACGCACAGGTTTAACGTAATTTTGTAAGAAACGTCATTCAGAAGAAAAAAAATCTTTACATTGGCAGCTGTCAAATTGCCCGACGCAATTTGAAACTGCTGCGTCCTTTGGCTATAAGAGAGATTGTACGAAAAAAAAATATAACAAAGAACAAAGATCGTCTCTGTAAATACTATTTTATTAGATCCGAGGACGTTGCTGTTTCGAAGGTAAAATAATGAAGGTAAACCGGAAATGGTGTGTTCATACGCGAAATTCATCAGATCGATGCCTCTGGGGACGGAGAAATAGTACATTACATCACTCTGCGTAAAAACATTTTCTGACGAGTGTGATTGCAGGACTCGCCTTCGGCTCGTCCTGCAAACTCACACTCGTCAGAAAATGTTTTTACGCAGAGTGATGTACAATATTTTATATCACGAGGTGTAATATGGACGTTTTCACGTCCGCTTGCGGACGTAAAAGCGTCCATTATTGTACTGAGTGATATAATAGTACATTACGATACGAGTGCGTTGAAACTCACACTCGTCAGAAAAATGTTTCTCGCACAAGTTTCGTACAAAATTTTATTGCACGAGTGCGGAGAGTGCCATTTTACACACACGAAGTGTGCGTAAAATGGGCACTTTACGCACGGAGTGCAATAAAGTATATTTTGGGTCTGAGAATTAAAAGCCTTGTTTTTTTCAGAGGCGAAGGCCGTGTATCAGAAAACAAACTCGTTCACCCGTAAATTCTCCGAGAGCGGCTGTCAACTCCGTCACCGCGGATATAAAATTTTTGCGAAGCAAGAGTTACAAGGATTTGAAAAGATTGCAGCGTGAAAATGATGCGAACAAGAAACCGAAAAGACTCAAAGATTACAACGATAGTGTGAAATTAATCGGTGCGAAGAAGAAGGATGTTTATGGCTCGCTCGAGTCTCTCTTCGATGTCAAGAAACCACTGAGACTACCGGAAGTACCTTTGTATTTTGCTCGTGAGAATCAGCCGAATGATTATTCGAGCTCAGAGTCCGACAGTTTTAAAAATCCACAACCTCTGATAGTCAATTACTACGGCGAGTCGAAGAGTCTCGGGCAAGAACCCGATATTCGTGCGGATGCTGAAGAATTCTCGGCACTTTGTCACAGGCGAGAAATCAGCAAGCTCGAGGAACTTGAACTCGATATATTCGAAGAAAATCCAGCGCAGTCGGACGTTGACGACATCTCTGAATCCGAGACGAGATCCCTCGAGGATATGGACGATGATCTTGATGAGAATCCGGAAACTGAGGTCGAGGATGATGATGAAGAAGAAGTGCCAGAGCCATCTGCACCTCCGGAGGAAGAAACGGCAATTGCGTTTCCGGTCCCTGAAGACAAATCACTGGAGATTATTGAAGAGGCGAAAATCGACGATGGGATTGATGCGGAAAGAATGCCCAAACCACCGGAATATCCACTTCCACCAGGAGTCGGTGAAGGTAATACAAATTTTGTATTAGTTTTCAAAAATGCAAATGGCAAACTTGCACGTCGTTTTGTTTATTTATAATTATTTGTCTATGAATATGCAGCGATCTCCATTATATATTTATAAATTTTTAGGGAACAATCAGGAAGTTTTCAAATGGCACGTTTTTCTTCCTCATAAAGGAAGCTTTGTTTTCGCGAAATTTTTTTTTCGAGATTTTTATGTCAATGTGTTCAAAATTTCCCAAAACATGGAGAAATTAGATTTACAAAACATGTCCGGATGTGTGTGTGTGTGTAGCGTTCGTTTCTGATGTAAATAATTAATAACTCAAAAACGCTTCGAGTTATTAAGCTGAAATTTGGCACACTTATCCAGCACGATGTGCCCTTCATTATGAAAAATGTTTGTTTCAATTCTAACGGATGTTCAGATTTTATCAACTTTTTTCGTTTTTGCAACAATGGCGTAAACGCTCCAACTTCTGCAATTTTCAAGATATTGCACTCAAACTTTGTACGGAATTAGTAGCTATTAAGGTGTTCGGTATTGAATTTGACAATAATCGATCGAAAGATTAAATTTTTATCGAATTTTGAATGTTTTTAAAAATAGCGTTAACGCTCTAATTTGCACAATTTTTAAGATATTGCAGTGAAATTTTGTACACATTCAAAACAGTGATCAAGGTTGTTAGCTATTGAATTTGGCAACAATCAAATTTGGCAAGAAGTGAATTTGAAAGAATTTGGCAAATTTGCACATTGATTACTCGTGTTTTTCGATAGTTAACAAAGATTCCTTTATGAGGTAGCCGAATTTGATAGCCATACTTTGGGATAAAGGAAGCTGTGTGAACTACGGATAAAGGTTAAAGATGAGGAAGCAATTTGCAAATGTCCAATTTGCAGGTTTTTTTTCTTACGACCTCTGAATTATTTGTATTAAAAAAAACTGATCAAAATGTTATAAAAGTTGAGGCCATGAGCGTTTCTCGTACAATTGAATACCAAACTCTTCTGAACTGTCAGAGTAAAAAATTTTCATCCCGTTATCTGAAATTTTTTCGAAGCTAGAACGATCCAGTTTTTTGAAAAACCTGAAATTTTTGAAACTGAACCTCAGGAATCTTTTCAAATATAAATATTGTTCAAAATATTTTAAGGCGAGGAAGTTAGGGAGAACTTTTGAATAAAAAAACTGGATGTTATCTAAAAATTGAATGGCAAAGAAGTTTCTGTTTAAAAACTGAAAATTTGTTTATGCTGACATTGCGAAATCTGTAAAAATTACAGCTTCTGAAAATTCTTAATGTCACAATACCCGCACTCCTTGAGGATTTAAAACTAGAAGTTCAATAAATTTCAACCCGATCGCTTGAAGAGTTTTCCAATAACGAATTTTTCTAGACTATAGCCTACACTAACATAGATTGACAATTTTTTTTTAGACATGTATTTATTCGACGTTCTAAACAGAGCTGTAAATAATGCATTACTTTGATAATGCATTGCTCTATTCATGACCTATTACACTATATAATGTGAAATGGACAAGTGTACCGAAATACAAGAGTAATGTGTAATGAATGCGTGTTCCATTAAAAATAAAAAAAAATAATGTGTAATGGATCCATGTGCCATTACAAATAAAAAAAAGTAATGTGTAATGGATGATCGAGCGCTCCATTACAAATTACAATTGAAAAAAAGTAATTGGTAGTGAGAATATTCCATTACAAATTAGTGTGTTATTTCTACGGCAATTTGCAGCAGGTACTATTGTGCTCAAAGGTAAGTGTATTAATTTTTCAATGAAAATAATTTGTGTGTATAAAGTTTTTGTTAACTTTACTATCGTAAGGGTAAATGTATGAACAGTGATTTTTTGGAGTAATTTTTATTCCATTCTTGTAAAAATTACAATTCAAGAAAAACTTATAGGTGTCAATGTATATTAACTTCATATGCACTGACACCGATGAACAGTTATTTTTTGGAGTAATTTATACTCCTTTGTTGTAAAAATTACAATTCAAGAATGTATTAAAAATTACTCCAAAAAATCACTGTTCATACATTTACCACTACGATAGTAAAGTTAACAAAAACTTGATACATATAAATTATTTTCATTGAAAAATTAATAGACTTACCTTTGAGCAAAATAGTACCTGCTCCAAATTGTACAAACACACTAATTTGTAATGGAATATTCTCCACTACAAATTACTTTTTTTAAAATTGTAATTTGTAATGGCACATGCAACACATTACTTTTATTATTTTTAATGGAACCTGCATACATTACACATTACTTTTTTTTATTTGTAACGAAAAACTTATTCAATACACATTGTTTAAAGCAGAGTTGTGAAAATAGTAATGTAAAAGTAATGCATCACCCATTACTTTAAACAATGTGTATTGGAGAAGTTTTCCATTACAAATTACAAAAGTAATGTGTAATGGATACGTGTTTCATTACAAATGAAAATAGTAATGTGTATTGGATGTGTGTTCCATTACAATTAAAAAAACAAAGCTTCCTTTATGAGGAAGCAAAAGTAATGCGTAATGGATGCATGTCCCATTACAAATAAAAAAAGTAATGTGTAATAGATGCATGTGCCATTACAAATAAAAAAATTAATGTGTAATGGATGCGTGTTCCATTACAAATAAAAAAGTAATGTGTAATGTATGCATGTTCCATTACAAATAAAAAAAAGTAATGTGTAATGGATGCATGTTCCATTACAAATAAAAAAGTAATGTGTAATGGATGCATGTGCCATTACAAATATAAACGTAATTTGCAGTGGAGAATATTCCATTACAAATAAAAAAATGTCGTGCTCGTATTAGAAACTTGCACATTGCTGTCTCATTATTTTATTTCGCTCACTAAAAGTTCATCCAGAATTATCACAAATGATCCATAAAGTTAAAAAAAAAGAACATGCACATTATTTAGGAATTCAATAAAGCGACAAATTTTGTATCAGTAACTTGTAATTTTTATTAGATTGCTTATGAATATGGGTAACAGCGGGTAACAGCAAGTTCAATATAAAGTTGGATAATTTTTGGGGTTGAGTACATTTTCGTACTTCATATTTAACGATGAACTGTCTGTTTTTTTGTTTCTATTTTTTAACTTTATGGATCATTTGTGATAAGTGTGGATGAACTTTTAGTGAGCGAAATATAATAATGAGACAGCAATGTGCAAGTTTCTAATACGAGCGCGGCAATTTTTCTATTTGTAATGGAATATTCTCCACTGCAAATTACTTTTTTATTTGTAATGGAGCACGCATCCATTACACATTACTTTTTTTTATTTGTAATGGCACACGCATCCATTACACATTACTTTTTTATTTGTAATGGCACACGCATTTATTACACATTACTTTTGTATTTTGAAATGGTACACTTATCCATTTCATACTATGCAGTGTAATGGGTAATAAATACAGTAATGTATTATCAAAGTAATGCATTATTTACAACTCTGGTTTAAAGTAATGGGTAATGCATTACATTTACATTACTATTTTCACAACTCTCGTTCTAAAATATTCACAAAAAAAAAGATTCCTTAATGAGGAAGTAAAAAAATTAAAAAAATTAAATGGTCAATCAAAACTTGTCAAGGGATTCCCATGAAGCCGGGTGGTCATCGTGATTCCGTGTTAAGCACAACTCCCTTGACCGACAGCGAGGTCATAAGAGAGATGATCGATGCCGAGGAGAGATGCAAGATCGTAGAGCAAGATATTAAAGAAACGAAGGCGCAGATCAGCGAGTTGAAGCACGTGAGTGTTGATCATCCCTCGGCGCAATATTTACCAAAAAAAATTCCGTAACTCAGTGATGATCCCCATTGTAGAAGGAAGATTTATCGGAAGAAGACACGAGGATGCTGCAGGAGAAGCAGGCTTCGTTGCTCACGAAGATACAGGAATTCGACGCGATAACGAGAAACATTCAGCGTATCGTTGGCCTCGCCGATCCTTCGAGTAGAACATTCGCCAAGATGTTTGACACGTTGCCCTATCCTCACACGAAAACGACGATTCTGGAAGAAGACGAAGAGACAAAGGATAAAGAGCTCGAAACGAAAGAAGACAAGATAATCACGGAAAAATTCGAGAAGGATTATGACGAGGATGATCATTTCGAATTACCGCAACCAGAATATCCCGAAGACAAGTGAGCTTCGATAATCATCAAAAACGTTCCTCCATTTCTAGTTCCTCTATTTGAACGTTTTTCAACCGTTATTTCATGCAGTCATGTTAAAAACACGATTTGGGCCTCGAAATCGCGTTCTCACCGGATTTCGACGTTTCACGCCACAGAAACGATCGAATCGTTCAAAAACAGGGCTTTTCATGAATTTTGAGTGATTTGAACGTGTTTCGACCGTTATTTCATGCAATCATGTGAAAAACACGATTTGGACCTCGAAATCGCGTTCTCACCGGATTTCGACGTTTCACGCTACAGAAACGATCGAATCGTTCAAAAAGAGGGTTTTTCATGAATTTTGAGTGATTTGAACGTTTTTCGACCGTTATTTCATGCAGTCATGTTAAAAACACGATTTGGACCTCGAAATCGCGCTCTCACCGGATTTCGACGTTTCACGCTACAGAAACGATCGAATCGTTCAAAAAGAGGGTTTTTCATGAATTTTGAGTGATTTGAACGTGTTTCGACCGTTCTTTCATGCAATCATGTGAAAAACACGATTTGGATCTCGAAATCGCGTTTTCACCGGATTTCGACGTTTCACGCTACAGAAACGATCGAATCGTTCAAAAAGAGGGTTTTTCATGAATTTTGAGTGATTTGAACGTTTTTCGACCGTTATTTCATGCAGTCATGTTAAAAACACGATTTGGACCTCGAAATCGCGCTCTCACCGGATTTCGACGTTTCACGCTACAGAAACGATCGAATCGTTCAAAAAGAGGGTTTTTCATGAATTTTGAGTGATTTGAACGTGTTTCGACCGTTATTTCATGCAATCACGTGAAAAACACGATTTGGACCTCGAAATCGCGTTCTCACCGGATTTCGACGTTTCACGCGACAGAAACGATCGAATCGTTCAAAAAGAGGGTTTTGCATGAATTTTGAATGATTTGAACGTTTTTCGACCGTTATTTCATGCAATCATGTGAAAAACACGATTTGGACCTCGAAATCGCGTTTTCACCGGATTTCGACGTTTCACGCTACAGAAACGATCGAATCGTTCAAAAAGAGGGTTTTTCATGAATTTTGAGTGATTTGAACGTTTTTCGACCGTTATTTCATGCAGTCATGTTAAAAACACGATTTGGACCTCGAAATCGCGCTCTCACCGGATTTCGACGTTTCACGCTACAGAAACGATCGAATCGTTCAAAAAGAGGGTTTTTCATGAATTTTGAGTGATTTGAACGTTTTTCGACCGTTATTTCATGCAGGCATGTTAAAAACACGATTTGGACCTCGAAATCGCGCTCTCACCGGATTTCGACGTTTCACGCCACAGAAACGATCGAATCGTTCAAAAAGAGGGTTTTTCATGAATTTTGAGTGATTTGAACGTGTTTCGACCGTTCTTTCATGCGATGATGTGAAAAACACGATTTGGACCTCGAAATCGCGTTCTCGCCATTTCCTTGTCTTCGATAATCATCGGAAACGTTTCTCCATTTTTCGTTGATTTCCCTTTTCCCATTATCGCAGATTGCCTCGAGCCATTGTCTGCGGTTTTACCGAGGACAGGATACCCAAGATTGTCATACCAGACAGTCGTCCGAAGGGTACTCGATGCCTGAAGAATCTGACCGGTAAACTTAGCGAGTCATTGAATATGCAGGAGAGGCTCGTGCATGAGAATGCAAAGCTCGAGGGTGGCAGGTACTCCATTGTATTCCATTTCTGAAATATAAAGAAAAAGAACAGATTGTAAATGGGTCGTTCCATGTCAAATCGACCACTTTTGAACCCATCCAGTGAACACGTTATGTTGCAGCAATGTAACATGGAAGTCACATGTAATGTTACAATGGTATTCCTATGTAACATAGGTGTTATATAACGTGCAAGTAACATGTTATGTAACATTTGTTACATGCAGGTTACGTAACTGGTATATAACTTTGTTACATTACAGTAATGTAAACAAGTTTTGTAGCCGTTATGTAACATGCTTGTAACGAAGTGACATTACAGTAATGTAACATACGTTATATTGCGGCAATATAACATGGAAGTTACATGTAATGTCCAATGTTATTCTTGTGATACATAACTGTTATATAACGTGGAAGTAACATGTTATGTACCATTTGTTATATGCAGATTACATAACTGGTATATAACGTTTTTACATTATAGTAATGTAAAAAAAAATTGCAAAAGAATAATATTGCAGTAATATAATTTCGATATTTCAGTTGTATAACTGCAATATTGCAGTAATATAACTGAAATATTACAATTATATGACCGTAATATTGCTGTTATATAAATGCAATATAACAGTTACATAACTGTTATATAACTGTTATATAACAATGTTATATTCCTGAGTAGGAAATTGTAACTTACATGTAACGTCAATGTAATATTACATGTTACAAACATTGCCGTTCCATTGCTGCAACATTACTGTATCCGCTGGGCGACCTTTTTCGATTTGGCTGAATTTTTTTTCCTTTTCTACCTTATTAAAAACATTTTTCAGTAAATTTTCAAATTTTTTTACCCAACCCAAAAAACAATTTTTTTTCAAATACCTATAACTTCTTCAAAAATTGACTGATCGGGACGTTTATTTTTTCAAAATTTTCGTCTTTAAATGTACTTTCCGAAAAAAAATACAAAATTTTTTTAAGATATTAAAATCTCTGAAATTTTTCACTTTTTCGAGAAAAATTATCTTTTTCTCGAAGTTGGCCATTTTCTATTTTTTTTTCTTCGTTCAAAAAATACTTTGATCAATTCCAAAAAAATGAAAAAATGAAAAAAAAATGAAGGAAATGTTGGCACCACTCCTTAACATGGAGTGGTGCCAACATTTCCTTCTATATTTTTCACTAAAAAAAAAAAAAATTAAAGAAATTTCCAGGATTACCACTTTCAATTGTTTTTTTCTTCTCTGAGGTCCTTTATAAATCCTCAAAAATTTCCAGAGTGGTATTTCGTGAAATAAGTCCAGAAGGGATTTTTTTTTTTCAATCGAAAGAAAAATTGAAGTAAATGTCGGCCCACTCCATGTTGGGCGGCATTTTTTCCGGAATATATCAAAGTATTTTTTAAGTGAAAAAAAAAATTGAAAATGGCCAACTTCGAAAAAAGATAATTTTTCTCGAAAAAGTGAAAAATCTCAGAGATTTCAATATCTTAAAATTTGTTGTATTTTTTTTCGGAAAGTACATTTCTAGATAAACATTTTGGAAAAAAAACGTCAAAATTCGTCAATTTTCGAAGAAGTTATAGCTATTTGAAAAAAAGTTTTTTTTTTGGCTTGGGTGACAAAATTTGAAAATTTCCTGAAAAACGTTGTTAATAGGGTAGAAAAGGAAAACAAAATTTCAGCCAAATCGAAAGGGGTCGGGTTGAAAAGTTATTGATTTGACATGGAATGTCCAAAATTCATGTGAGAAAAAAGGGACGATCGTTATTCGAGAAGTTAGTAACGAATTTCGTGATAAGAGAGAAAAGTTTGAAAATCGTATAATTTTCGCGATGACAGGGGATGTTTTCCTCACTTAGCGAGCCCTCGGTTCGCTCTCTATTTTTATTTCCATTTTTTTTTTCTATCTCTTTGATATCACTCGTCGGGTGTATTTTTTCTCTCCCGCGACGTACGGTCAAAAGTTGTGATCGCAGCTTGTCTCATCAAGGTACAAACTCGAGGAGGCGCTTCTCGAAAAGGACAATACCCTCGACAGCCTGCAGAGAAAGGTATGCGGTCTTCAGGCTGAGATGCGAATAGTCTTGAGGGAAAATACGGATTTGAATCGTCAGCTGGCCTCGTTTGGTAACAATCAACGCTCAGCCGATTCTCCGGCTTGCGGCTTCGCGTGTCCCGCGGAAAATTCACCGCGTTCGACGAATCGTCAACAGAGCTCATTTTCGTACGGAAGTTCACCGCGTCGTGACGACGAGTCCTGTCATTGTGAACGTTGCTTGCGGGAACAGTACGATTCCAAGATACGTCAGGGAAGCACCTTTTCTGGTAATGTGAAAAAAAAAACAAATTAAAAAAAGAAAAATGTGGGTATCCAAAAGGGGGGGTCTAAGATAAATCCGCAAGAGTAAGCGAAAAGTCTTCTGAATCTTCCTATCGATTATAAGTGTACTTTTTAAATTATATTCACCAGTTGAATAACGAAAAACATGATCACTTTAAAGATTTAGAATTATTCCAACAGCAGATTTTTGGGATTTCAAGAAATGAAGATATTTTGATAGGCTCAAGAGATCGATTTTTAGGGATTCTTAAATTTTTCTCACGGTGAAAATATTTAAGTTATTGATATAAATCCAATGCCATTATTCTACTCAAGTCTACCTGCGGCATTAAAAAAAGAAGCCCCAATATGTTCAAAGGGAGCAGATTTCTGGACTCTCAAAATATCAGTTTCTTGCAATTTTCGATAAATCAATCGAATAGAGCAAAGATTTTTTCTTATTTGTGCGGAACGTTAAAATGGTCAAGGGAAGTTCTCCGCGAATTACGAATTCTTCATTAAAAAAATCCAATCTCCATGATCACATAGTTAAGGTACTACTCTACTTTAGAAGGCCAAAAAAAGCAAATTTTTAAGATTTTTTTTTTCAGCTCCTTCATTAGATATGACTATAAAACTGTTATTACAACCAGAATTGTGAAAATAGTAATGTAAAAGTAATGCATTATCCATTACTTTAGACAATGTGTATTGGATAAGTTTTCCGTTACAAATTACAAAAGTAACGTGTAATGAATGAATGTTCCATTACAAATGAAAATAGTAATGTGTAATGGATGCGTGTTCCATTACAAATAATAAAAGTAATGTGTAATGTTTTCATGGTACATTACAAACAATCAAAGTGACGTGTAATGGTTGCATGTGCTATTACAAATTACAATTGAAAAAAAGTAATTTGTAGTGGAGAATATTCCATTACCAATTTGTGTGTTTCTATAATTTGAAGCAGGTACCATTTTGCTCAAAGGTAAGTCTATTAATTTTTCTAGGAAAATAATTGGTGTGTATTAATTTTTTGTTAACTTTACTATCTTAATGATAAATGTATGAACAGTGATTTTTTGGAGTAATTTTTACTTCATTCTTGAATTGTAATTTTTACAACGAGGGAGTAAAAGTTACTTCAAAAAAAAAACTGCTCGTATGTGTCAGTGTATATCAAGTTAAGATACACTGACACCTATAAGTTTTTCTTGAATTGTAATTTTTACAAGAATGGAGTAAAAATTACTCTAAAAAATCACTGTTCATACATTTACCACTACGATAGTAAAGTTAACAAAAACTTGATGCACCCAAATTCCTTTCATTGAAAAATTAATAGACTTACATTTGAGCAAAATATTACCTGCTCCAAATTGTCGTAGAAACATAATAATTTGTAATGGAAAATTCTCCACTACCAATTACTTTAAAAAAATTGTAATTTGTAATGGAGCACTCATCCATTACACATTACTTTTTTTGATTTGTAATGGCACATGCATCCATTACACATTACTTTTTATTTGTAATGGCACATCATGCATCCATTACACGTTATTTTTTTTATTTGTAATGGTACACTTGTCCATTTCACATTATGCAGTGTAATGGGTAATGGATAGAGTAATGCATTATCAAAATAATGCATTATTTACAACTCTGATTACAACATTAATTCATCCTTCGAAAGTACAGAACAAAAATTTATTTTTTATTTCGATTCTTTCTTTAAATAATTTATAGAAGCTGCCAAAGTCGAAAATTTCTTGTCTCATGGCTGACAGTTAATCTCAGGATTGGCAAGTCTGAAACAAAAAAAAAGCATTTTAAAGAGGAAGGTTTCTTACACAACAATTTACCACCGTCAATGAATAATCGACACAAAAAATGGCGGATGTTCGAAATAAATTGTGAAAAATTTAATTTTTCATTTCAAACATCCGCCATTTTTTTTAATCGATTTTTCATTAACGGCGGTAAATTGTTGTGTACAAAACCTTCTTCTTCAAAATGCTTTTCGATTTTTTTTCTTTAAAAATGCCAATCCTGAAATTAACTGTCGGCCATGGAACAAGACATTTTCGGCGTTTTCTATAAATTATTCAAAGAATCGAAATAAAACAAATTTTTGTTTTGTATTTTCGAAGCATGAAACAATGTTATATAACAGTTTGAACCTGATAAAGAAGCTGAGAAAAAATCTTGAAAATTTACTTTTTTTGGCCTTCTAAAGTAGATTAGTACTTCAAATAACTTAAAAATAAACTGATAAATAAAATTCACGTTAATGTAATAATTTACGTAGACAAAAATTGTAACTAATTCAAAATTTCTGACTCTATCATAGTCTTAGATATTAGATCTTGTTTAGTAGCCACTTAGATGTGTATGAACACGTTGAAAAAAAAATCATCAACACGATCCAAAAGATTTATGTAATCTTCGAATTTCCATCAGCGAATCAGGAAGATCTGAATATTTATCAGAAATCGTGTTCAACGACACCAAGACTCTCTGGCGGCGGGTCTCGCGAGGGTGGCTGTTTTTTTCCAACTGCAACGAACGAACGAGGCCCGACAATGGCTTGTCGTGGTCCCGCAAACGTTCAAATTCCGGCATCATCTGGACGCTTCGTTCCATGCCCAGCGGGAATGGAAAATCAGCCGTCGAATTACGGCAATAGTACAAAACAACTGGTAAGTCTGTTTCCATGATAGTCAATGTTTGGCTTTCCTCTGTCATATCTTCACTAGACTGTTTCAAATGAAATGACTATTTTTGTTTTTTCAAAGAACATTGATAAATCGTCGGAGTATCCCTAAAAAAAGACCCTGTCCAAATGTGAGCCCTTAATATTAATATTTAGAGGTGGCTATTTTCAATTTTCTTTTTCCATTTAAATAACATGGGCAAATTTTTTCTGAACTTTGGAATTTTATTACTCGAAAACGAATCACTGTACAGTAATAAGAACTATGGATTTTTGTAGGAAATTGAACGCTCTATAAAAAAAGTCTGAATGAAGATTTGCGTGAGGCGAGCCGTTTCGGAGTTATGAAATCCTAACCATTAAACTGTTGAAAATAATGATGTTATTTACTTATAAATGCGACAAAATCCATTCATATCACTTCAATACCCAATATTATCATCTTTAAAACAACTATCTGCAAACTTTCAATAGAATGTTGATAAAAAAAATGAAATTCATCAACGATGAATGATTAATTTTATTGTTCATTAATAAAATACACGAGTATATCACAAATATATGATGAAATTTCATCAGTAATTTTATACTGTTAAATAGATTTTTCATCGAAAATTTATTTGTAATACACTGGTGGAAAAAATTAAAGGATCAACAAATTTTCCCAAATTTTTAGTGGTTTTTAATAACGCTGTATCTCAGTAAAAAAATGGTCGTATCGAGATCTAAAAACAAGCATTTTGAAGCTTGAAGTTTTGAGTTTTCAGATCTTTTAGCAAAAAAAATTTCGAAGCTGCAGGTGCCCCGCAATTCTGAGAAATACCGAGGAAAAAAAATGTGGCAAATTTGCATCACTTTTTTTTTTGGCTGTAGTTTTTGGGAAAAAATTCTCGCTAAACCATTACATGGACCGGATAGTTTGTTTATTTAGCTTCAATTTGCTTTTTTTGAGACCTCGCTGCGACCATTTTTCGCTGAGATGGCGGGCTTTTACGAAAAAAGATACTTTTCTGTTTGACCATTGATATCTCAGCAATCAATGATCGCACAGAAATCAGAAGGAGCGTTTCACAAACTTGAATGAATGCTCCACAAGGATTGATGATGGTTTTTTGAAAAAAAAAAAAATTTTCCATCCTTGACATGAATTTGAAAAAACAGGAGAAAAAGGGCTATTTATGGTTTTTTAGAAAATCAACGGCCAAATTCAAAATATTGACAAAACGACTAATGTTGAGCGTGACTTTTACAGCTCAATATACCTACAAAATCCCTGTAAAGTTTCAATTTGATCTATCGAACGGTTTTTTTGTTTCGAGCAATCAAATTTTTGAAAAAAATTAAAGGATCATGTTTATTGCCCCTTAACACTTCATAATCATTATGAAAATGAAAAAAAGAAATTTTTTGCCGGGCCCCCATTTCTATCACAAACAGCGTTTAAATTTATGAAAAAAAAATCAAAAATTTTTTTGTTTGAAAATTTTTGTTTTCAAAAAATTCAAGGATTATGTAATTATGTTTATTGCCCCTACACACTTCATAATTATTATTAAAAGGGAAAAAAATTTTGAGCTCTTTTCACATTTTTATCTTTTTTTTTCATTTTTAGCTTTTTTCACTGAGATACAGCATTGTTAAAAACCACTAAAAGATTTTTTTATAGAGCATTCAATTTCCTGCAGAAATCCATAGTTCATATTACTGTACAGCCAGCCCAAAGTCGCCTTTCGGGTTCAGTAACGGTAGCGTTTAGATTTAAAAATGTATACTATAAACTCGACATTCATGTAACATGCTCGGTCTGTAATATGCTGAAACTTGAAACGCTGGACCACTTTCTATTTGAATGTCCGTTGTACGACGCCGCTAGATCCCAATATTTTCCGGTAGCCAATTCTCTTATGGCTCTTGATAATTTAGACGAGGCGGGAACTCGAAACCTGGCTTTATTCATTATAACAGCATGTAAATTGCGAGCCTTTGCGCTGGGAAATTGATGTATGGAATCTGAAGCGTCTGTTTGTTTTTGTAACTAGGTTAAGATTTGAATTGTATAGTTGCCGCATTACCAACCCTCTTTGTAATAGATGTATTTACATCTCGACAAATAAATATACTACTACTACTACTACTACTACTACTACTACTACTACTACTACTATTACTGTACAGTTATTCGTTTTTGAGTAATAAAATTCCAAAGTACAGAAAAATGTTTTCCCATGTTATGTAAATGGAAAGAGAAAATTGAAAACAGCCACCTCTAAATATTAATGGCTCATATTTGACCAGGGTCTTTGTTTATTCATACTCTGACGATTTATCAATGTTCTTTGAAAAAACAAAAATAGTCATTTTATTTGAAACAGTCTAATCTTCACGGATGCACCTTGCGTTTCATGTCTTCAAGGCTCAGCAGCTCGACAGCATGGAATCAGAGGTCCGCAACATGCAGATGGAATTGGCGAATGTTCATCGCGAGAGACAGCAATTGGAGCAGCAGAGAAAATTGCTCAAATGCACAGGCCCCTGTGCACCTTGTTCTTGCAGTCCACCTCCGGGTATGCCACAATCTTCAGGGTCGATGCATCAGCCAATGATGGTTGCATGCGTCACTGGTGCATCTTCATCGGCAATTCCGCAAACTATCTCGTCGATTCCCGAAGCGACGATGAATCTTCCCGTACAGCACAAGGTGATCGCTGAACAAAGCTTCCTTTTCCCACATCGGGTTTAAATCTAAAAGGGTAACAAAAAATTATTGATCACCGCAAAAAGTGGTTTTTGTGAAATACAAAAAAAATAAATCTTACGAGAAGCAACGAGTGACGCGAGGACTGGTTGATTGATTGATTGATTTTCGAATCGCACGCAGATGGGACAGCAGCAGGAAGCACTACCGTGCTCTGGTATATGCGTCGACGCACCAATGGTGAGATTTTCGAAAATTAGTATCGTACGAAATTTTATTGTACTAGTGCGCAAAGTGGCACTTTGCGCACGGAGTGCAATAATAGTATATTACGATACTAGTGCGAGAAACTTTTTCTCAACTCGTGTGATTGCAACATTCGCCTTCGGCTTGTGCTGCAAACTCACACTCGTCAGAAAAAGTTTCTCGCAGTAGTATCGTACGAAATTTTATTGCACGAGTGCGCAAAGTGCCAGTTCGAGCACGCGCAGCGTGCGCAAAGTGGCACTTTGCGCACGGAGTGCAATAAATACTTTTTACATGAGGGTCAAAGTCGTTTTTCCATCACTTTCGCCAAATTGTTTCCTCACGAGAAGGGAGCGAGCACTTGTCCTCCGCAACAGCTTCGCGATCTTCGAGAGCAATACGCGAGGCTTCAGGAAGATTATAGGAACAAATTGTGCGAGGTATCGTGTCTGCGAACGGATGCAGAGAAGATGAAACTTGAGACTCGAGAGGCCAAGGAGGAACGTGAGAAAGCGGCAAATCGTCTTGTGGACTTGCAGGAACGTTTGAGGAGTATGGAATCTGACAAGTTGAAATTTCGCGGTTCGTAGATTTATCCAAACTTTGAATGTTTTTGAAAATTTTGAAAAAAACGGCAATTTTTACATTACTAATGGTTTTTTGCAACTGCCAAATCTTCAATTGGGCTTATTTGCAAAACTACAAAAATTAGAGGGATCTCGAGTATTTTATACGAATTATTTCTAGAACTGAATGCCTTAAGGGGACCTGCAAGTGAAATTCTAGTCTATGATACATATATGCCAAAAGGCTGTCGATTTTTTTTTGTGCACGGTTTTGGATAAGAAATGATGTCTCAAGTCGAACAATGACTCCGGCAAAATCTTCGCCATTTTCGAAATTTTTATTTTTGAATGACAAAGAATTTCACAAAATCCATGCTTGAAGTTGTTCGTAACAGTCAACGGGACATGTGCAAAATTTGGCATATCTTAAAAATCTTAAAATTGACTATTGTAGAAGATCAATTTTTATGTAAATAAAAATGACTGAAAGCCTTTTTTCGTACATACAAGCTGCTTAATTTTATTTAAGTAAATAAAGTAATGAAAATGAAATTAAGCAGAATGCATGTACGAAAAAAGCCTTTTCAGTTATTTTATTTCACATGAAAATTGATCTCGTTCTACAATAGTCAATTTTAAGATATGCAAAATTTTGCACATGTCCTGTTGACTGTTTCGAACGACTTCAAATATGGATTTTGTGAAATTCTTTTTCATTCATAAATAAAAATTTCGAAAATCGCAAAAATTTTGCCGGAATTATTTTTCGACATGAGACATCACTCCTTATCAAAAACCATGCACAAAATAAAATCGGCAGCCTTGTAGCATATATGTATCATAGAGCTAAAATTCCACTTGCGGGTCCCCTTAAGGTACTTGTCTACTTTAGAAGACCAAAAAAGAAACAATAAAAAAAAAATCTCAGTTCCTTTATCAGATATGGCTATAAAACTGTTTTTACAACATTGTTTCGTCTTTCGAAAATATAAAAAAAAAAACATATTTTTTATTTTTATTCTTTGAATAATTTATAGAAGTCGAGCCTTAAAAAATGTTTTGATTCATGACCGACAGTTAATCTCGGGATTGTCAAGTCTGAAACAAAAAAATAAAAAAGCATTTTATAGAGGAAGGTTTCAAAGAGGAAAAATCAATTTAAAAAAAATGGCAGATGTTTGAAATAAATTGTGAAAAATGAAATTTTCATTTTCATTCCAAACATCCGCCATTTGTTTCGATTTTTCATTAACGGTGGTTAATTGTTGTGTAAGAAATCTTCCTCTTTAAAATGTTGTTTTTTCTTTTCAGACTTGCCGATCCTGAGATTAACTGTCAGCCACGGGAAAAGACATTTTTGACTTTGGTGCCTTCTATAAATTATTAAAAGAATCAAAATAAAAAATGAATTTTTCTTTTGTATTTTCGAAGGATGAAACAATGTTGTAAGAACAGTTTTATAGTCATATCTGATCAAGGAGATGAGAACAAAATCTTAAAAATTGGCTTTTTTTGGCCTTCTAAAGCAGACTAGTGCCTTCTTTTGAATTAAATATCAACTGCTCTGGTTACCAAGTCTATACGTCGTTTCTTTCAAGTCTAGAACATTTTGGCTATACGGGCACAAAATTTTAGTTTTCCCACGAAATCAAAGCTTCATTTATGAGAAAGCAAAAAAAAATCCATTAAATTCAGGCGGCAAGGAGCAAATGGTGGAACAAGAGCAGGCACTTTTGGTGGCAAAACAGCGTTATCGCGAGGCGCAGGACGAATTGGAGGAGCTTAGATCACTCATACAGGATCAAGCTAATCAGCTCGAGGATTATCGTAACAAATATCTTCAGGCCCAGGAAACGGTCGAGGAGCAGCGTAGGCAGCTTGATCTCATGGAAATGGACAATGCGCGCATGAACGAGAACGTTAATCTTGAAATAGGAAGAGTCAAGGTAGATGAAAAAGGTTGAAAAGATTAGAGGCAATTTTTGGAATCATCTTTTCGTCCGTAGTATCAATTCAAGGAAAAATTGGCCGAGCTCGCGCCTCTGCCGGACATCCTGAAGCAGACTCAAGCGAAGCTTCAAGAGGTCCAACAGATGCGCTTGATAGCAGAGAGAAATTGTGAGGATCTATCTAGGGAATTGTTGACTTGCAAGGACAAACTTGGCATGTTGACGGGTCAATTGAACGCCATAAAGAGCGAAAATTTGTCACTCCACGATGAGAAAGGAATGGGTTCGGGACGCTGCGACGAATTAGAGAAGAAAAACAGCGAATTGAAGACCGAAAATGAACGTATGAAAAATTCAATTGCGAGATTCGAGGAACACGAGTCGCAGTTGCAGCAGAGATTCGACGAAAAGCTGCACGAGATTGTGCAATTAACGGCGATGCTGGAACAGGTCAGGGAAGATTCGGCTCGACAGGTTGCAAGAACAAAGGAGAGATGCGAAACCGTGAGAAGAACAATGCAGGGACAAATTGGCGAAATGGAAAAACAGTTGGCGCAGTGCAGAGCTACGGCTCGTGCTGCACAAAAGGACAGGGACGAAGTGAGCTGTTTTTTTAAACTTTTTTTCTCTCCCTCTTGATAAATGAAAAAAAATTCAAACTCTAACGTTTTTTCCATCTCATAGATACGACAAAAAATGCAAGGTGAGATAAACGACCTTAATGGGGCTTTCAACCAGGCTCAAGGTCGAATAAGGTCGCTTCAAGGGCAGGTGAATTATCTGAAGACATCTTACAGCAATATCTTCATTCCCATTGGTCAGGGAGAACCACCCGTTGGTTACATGCCAAACGAAACAGCTGGACAGGGTCAGGGTTACGATTCTTGCGATTGCAACTATTAAAAAAAATTTCTCGTCACGTCCCCTTTTCCCTTGTTTGGCGATTCTTCGTGGTTCAAGTCAACTTTCAGGGAAACGCCTTCAACGCAAACACGCATTTTCATCGGCCACTGTATATTCGCTCAATAAATCGACAATATATTTAGAGTCTTGACGCCTTAAAGGTTATTGTTTCTTTAAAAAAAAAAAAAAATGAAAATTGATTAACTTGTAAGAACTCGACGACGATTGTGATAATTATCGAAAATAGAAAAAGCGAGATTATTTACAGTAAAAGGGGGAATGAGATGCGACAACTGTTGTTTTTTTTTTCGTTTGTTTCCTTCCATCCTCGAATTGGCAAAGTTTGATTGCGTCGTTTGAGCACCCCGGTTCATCGCAATCGTCATTGTTTCCTAATGCGGTATTTCGTTTTTCGTTTGTTTTTGCAGTAGTCATTGTTTTGCGGTTCAGTCAGCATTAACCAAATTCAGCATTTCGAGAACGGCGTCGGAACGCGAACGCAAACGTTCCATATCAACGCGCAATATCTCGAGCTGATTCTCAATCTGAGCTTGTACATCGGCTCGGCGCGAACACGAATGGCAATGTCTGAAAATGAGGAAAAAACATTAGTTACGTCCGTTCGTTTTGGAAATTCCGGAGGAGGAAATCGCGAATTGATAACACAGACCCACAAACCGAAAGTTATTCAAAGATGCGGAATTCGTTTTAGTTATGAATAACCAAGAGAAGGCATCATGGTTAAGTTTTAAATTCTGCACTAAATTTTTGGGTAATATGAAAGATGCGATTACAAAAACATTGTGGCAACTATGATAAAAAAAAAAAACTTTCAAAATTCAGGTTGTCTGATGAATTTGAAAATGCACTTTCTTGATTTTCATCTTCGTCAATTCCCGGAGAATAACGCGGAATTTAGTGAAGAGCAAGGAGAAATATTTCACCAAGATCCGAAGGAATTTGAATGGCGATTTCAGGGACAATGGGGAGTAAATATGTTTGCAGATTACTGTTGGATGTTACAAAGAGAAACACAAGAGAGAGGGAAAGAGCGCAGCAGAAATCCATTGCATAGGGCATTTGAAGACAAAAGGGTCGAGAAACAACGAAAATTATAAGAATATTATCATCATACAGAAAAAATTTAGTAATTTTTATCAGTTTTTATGGATTTTCTCGAGAATTTGCTCATCGGCCCCTAATTCTGACTTCAGATTCGTGTTCAGCGGGAAAAAATACAAAATAAAAATATGGTCTGACCCCCAGCACACGCAACTTTTTTTTTGTTGGCCTGTGTAATTGTCTGCTTACTTTTCATTCACGTCGTCGTTGGAGTTCTGGTTGAAGTGAGACGGACAGGCATCCCGTCGCTTGGAGCAAGATGCTTGCCCAGTTGGCGTACAAGGAGTCACACGAATTTTTGGCAAGGTGCTCGTGCTAATTGGATCTCGACAGCCACCGCACCCTCGTAACAGATCCGTGAGAATTCCTCGCACTCTCTTGCCGCTGCTTCTTCGTCGTTTTATCTAGTAGCAAACGTAAAATCATAATGATTATTGTATTTGATTTAAATATTGTATTTGCTAGAGTTGTAAAATTGCTGATAGTTCCTAGACACGAAGCATTTTCCAATGACCTAGCAACTTTTATTTAGCCAGAAAGAAAATAATTTTCAATTCAATATGTAATTTATTGTACATGTAAATTATTTGAGACTTTGAATCCAGCAGATTTAGATTAATCTGGTATTGAAATTTCACAAATTGCAAGTATCAAAAATCTTCAAAAATGTTTTAACGAGCGTTCCTAGACATGAAGCATTCTCCAATGACCTTAGCCACTTTTATTTAGCCAATAAAAAATTGATTTCCAATTCTACATGTAACTTATTTGCAATTTATTGTATTTGTAAATTATTTCAGATTTTGAATCCTGTAGTTTCAGGTTAATCTGGTATTGAAATTTCACAAATTGTAAGTATCAAAAATCTTCAAAAATGTTTTAACGAACGTTTCTAGACATGAAGCATTTTCCAATGACCTAGCAACTTTTATTTAGCCAGAAAAGAAAATAATTTTCACTTCTATATGTAACTTATTGTACATGTAAATTATTTGAGACTTTGAATCCAGCAGATTTAGATTAATCTGGTATTGAAATTTCTCAAATTGTAAGTATCAAAAATCTTCAAGAATGTTTTAACGAGCGTTCCTAGACATGAATCATTCTCCAATGATCTTAGCCACTTTTGTTTAGCCAATAAAAAATTGATTTCCAATTCTACATGTAACTTATTTGCAATTTATTGTATATGTAAATTATTTCAGATTTTGAATCCTGTAGTTTCAGGTTAATCTGGTATTGAAATTTCACAAATTGTGAGTATCAAAAATCTTCAAAAATGTTTTAACGAACGTTTCTAGACATGAAGCATTTTCCAATGACCTAGCAACTTTTATTTAACCGGCAAAAAATTATTTACAATTCTACATGTAACTTATTTGCAACTTATTGTACATGCAAATTATTTTAGATTTTTTATCCAGCAGTTTTAGGTTTATCTGATATTGAAATTTCACATTAAAAATCTTTAAGAATGTTTTAACGAGCGTTTCTAGTCATGAAGCATTTTCCAATGACCAAGCCACTTTTATTCAGCCAGAAAAAAATTATTTTCAATTCTATATGTAACTTGTTTCCAACTTATTGTACATGTAAATTATTTTAGATTTTGAATCCAGCAGTTTTAGGTTTATCTGGTAATAAAATTTCACAAATAGTAGGTATCAAAAATCTTCAAGAATGTTTTAACGGGCTCCTTCGCTCATCAGGATCGAATTAAAATCATAAATTTGTCTTCAAACTGCGCACTAATATGTTCGCGATCTTGTATATGTGCGAGCTGAGATATTTTATTATAAAGTCATAATTATATACATTACCGGCGAAAAGTTTCCGGGCAAAACTTCAAAAAAGGTCTGAAACGTTTTTTTATGCCATTTCGCCGGAAATCAACGTAGACTAATTTAACAAGCGGCATTTTAAAGGGGAAGAATTACTTCATTTGCTGATTTTTTAATTATTTTTTCTTCCTCATAAAGGAATTAAATTTGGCAAAAATTGATCGAATTTGCATATTGATTACTATTATTTTTCAATAATTACCAAAGCTTTCTTCATGAGGAAGCCAAATTTAATCACCATACTGTGTGATAACGGAAGCTATGTGAACTATGAATAAAGATGAAGAAGCAATGTGCAAATTTCAATTTGCAGGGTTTTACAAATTGTTTTTAGGTTTGGACTCTATTTTGAAAACAGCTGTTTTTCGCCTTTTTCCCTCTCTCTTCAGGTGCACCCATCTTCTAGAGGATTTTTTAGAAATACATTTGTACGATTGGATTCATAAAAGGGAAAGTTTGAAGTTCAATTTCCTTTTTATAAAAACTTTGAACAATTTTTTTCTTCAAAGTTGCTGTTTTTTGTGAAAAAAGAGGAAATTTGAAAAATTCCGTATAACACGAAAACAAAGAGGATTCATGAAAAATTTCCGTCTGTTTTTGTTGAGTTCAGAGAAATTTTTTCAGATTTTTTTTCCAAAATGTTGTTTTCTCATGTTAAGGTTGGAAAAAAAATTAGGGAAAAAAATTAGAAAAAAATTCCAGTGTGATGAAAATGGTAAAATAAAGTATTTTCCCTTCTTGAAATTTTATCAATAGTCCCATAGTTCTCGAGTTATGGTGATTGAATGATCTCAGCTCCAACCCAGAATATAAGAAAAAAAAATGTTGGGAAAAAAAATTTGAAAAAATTTCTCTGCATTCAACAAAAACAGACGCAACTTTTTGCTATCCTGAAGTTTTTCATGAATCCTCTTTGTTTTCATTTTATGAGGAACTTTTCAAATTTCCTCTTTTTTCACAAAAAACAGAATAACTGTGGAAAAAAAAATCGTTTACAGTTTAAAAAAAAAAGGAAATTGAAGCTCAAACTTTTCTCTTTATGAATCCAATCGTAAAAATGTATAAACAAAATTTCCTCCAGAAGATGGGTGCACCTGAAGAGGCGGGAAAAAGGGCGAAAGACAACTGTTTTCAAAATAGAGTCCAAATCTAAAAATAAATTGTAAAAATAATTTAAAAATCAGGAAATGATTCCGGAGTATTCCCCTTTAAAATGTCGCTTGTTAAATTAGTCTACGTTGACTTCCAGCGAAATGGCATAAAAACACGTTCCAGACCTTCTTTGAAGTTTTGTGCGGGAACTTTTCGCCAGTAGTAGATCTCAGGTTACACTTATTTATATTCTGGAACATGTGTAATTTTTGAAATCCGAGTATCTAAATTCCGCCGACGGCGTCAAGGTGCCATTTCATAGACAGTGAGCAACAGCAGCAGTTTAGTAACTTACTAGGAAGTTACTAGAAAGTTCAGTAATTTTACGCAGCAGCAAAAACTTGCAGCGAAAGTTGCTAGTAACTTTCAGTGAATTCACTAATCTGCTGCTGCTGCTGCTGCTCACTGCTCATGAAATGGCATCTGTATATGAGGCAATCCACGCCATTTCGCTTGGCCGTGACCCTGACAATTTTTAATTTTTTTCATTTTCTTTTATAAAATAGTATACTATGCAAGGAGTATTTTGACCAATTTTTACATTTTTATCTCATATATTTCAGAAGTTACAATTTTTCGAAAAATCTGGATTTCAGACATTTCGGAAACGTTCTAACGCCGATATCTCTTAAATTAATCGATATATCGAAAAATGTTTGGGGATCGATTTTTTTCAGATTAGTTCACACTTTCATAAAAAGAGGAAAAAGAATTTCAATCATCGTTGTCAACATTTTTTCAGCGTGTAAAGTGAAAACTATTTTTTAAAAAGATAATTGCCTTTTTTCCAAAAATTCTCTAAAATAATATGACGAATTATATGAATTTTAACGCTAGTCCCATCGTCGGCCCATTTTTCCTTCTATTTAAAAAAAAATGAATTCAATTTTTTTTCAGACGTTTCGAGTTGTTTTACCTCGGGACTTTCGCTTTGATGATCGTTCGATATCAGTGGATGAGTCTCCTCGTCACATGAAATGTGACTGTAAGAACGACTCCTGTGCTCGCTGCAATTGTGATTATCCAATGGCAGTCGCGTATTACAAGATGGAATATCATCGGCACAAGAGGAAAACCGTTTTTTCGTCTGTTGACGGTCGTCATCGCGTACCTCCGCCGAATGGCGACGACAAGCCGTTTGATGTCGGCAATTGATCTCGTTCGCGTGAGTATGTTTCGTCGTTGCGTTGTGTAATGCGGTTGTGCATTTTTTGTAATTCGTCAAAATATTCGACATTGTTTCGTAGATCGCAGTGTCATCGTGAATTTCGCGACCGTCCGAGCAATCGTAGTCTCCATCGTTGACCTCGACATCGTGGAGACAGCAGGAATGTTGTTTGACTCTTGTGTTCGCGAGATGATCGCAACACGGCGGTTTAACGCGTTTCTGCTGCAAAACGCAGTGCTCGCAACCGCTTGTACGATTGTCCATGAGCGAAAAATCTGTGTATACCTCAAAATCCACGTGATTCTCCGGTGGAGTGGTTTTCGTTAGATGCGACGCGGCTTGACGGAAATACTTTCCCAAACCGGATCTCGCGAGTTGCGGTGACATTCGTGCCTTTTTATTCGTCGAGCAGACAAACGTGCTACCATTTTGACACTTTACACGAGGTGTAATCGGACAATTGTGCGAAGCTTTCGGATCGAAACTGAATTCTCCGCAAGCCGTTGAATCCTCCGTCTCAACATCAACGTCCGCATTCTCGTTCGAGAGATCCACCTGTGAATAATTGTTTTTAGACTTATAGAGAAATCATTTGAAAATTGAGGATAATGTTTTGTTGAAATTATTTAGAATATTTAATCTCGAACGAAACTGAAATTTCATGACTGTTAAGAATTGTCAGGAAAATCATAGATCTTTTCATGATTTTTTGTTGTTGATGTCGATTTGTTTATACCTGAAAAATAGTGCTATTTTGAATAAATGTCAAAGCGGCTCTACGCCATGTACTTAATTTTTACAGAAAATCGTTTCAGATTAACATAGAAAGTGAATAAATATTATGTTATGCAAATAAGATATTATTATTTGGAGAAGTGGTTATTTTTTTTATGGAAAAGTAATGAAATTGGGTGTTTTTTTAAAAGATGAATATACATCAAATGAAAATAAATGTATCTTTCACGGAATAAAACAGGCCATGATCTGGCGAGATTTGATCCATATTAGAGATTATTCTTGAAAAAATAACGGCACTGTAATAGTGTTTTATCGAAAATTTGTATAAGCAAGTCGTTTTGCAAATTCATTGTTCGTATAGTTTTTCATTTTGAGAATACATATTCCAGAAGTATTTTTAAAAATGATTGAAAAACTTTAGCACTTACACTACCGGCGAAAAGTTTGCGGACAAAACTTCAAAAAAGGTCGGGAACGTTTTTTTATGCCATTTCGCCGGAAGTCAACGTAGACTAATTTAACAAGCGGCATTTTATAGGGTAAGAATTCGGCTTTGTTTCATGATTTTTAAAATTATTTTTACAAATTATTTTTAGATTTGGACTCTATTTTAAAAACAGCTGTATTTCGCCTTTTGCGCCTCTCTTCGGGAAATTTTTTAAATATATTTTTACGATTGGTTTCATAAATGGAAAGTTTGAGCTTCAGTTTCCTTTTTTTAAAAACTTTGAGCGATTATTTTCCAAAGTTATTCTGTTTTTTGTGAAAAAAGAGGAAAAATTACAAAATCCCCTATAACGCGAAAACAAAGAGGATTCATGAAAAACTTCAAGACAGTAAAAAGTTGTGTCTGTTTTTGTTGAGTTCAGAGGAATTTTTTCAGATTTTTTTTTCAAAAATTTTGTTTTCCATGTTAATGACTGGAAAAAAAAATTGGGGAAAAAATTTGAAAAAAAATTCCAACGTGTTGAAAATAGTAAAATAAAGTATTCTCCCTTCTTGAAATTTTATCAATAATCCCATAGTTCTCGAGTTATGGTAATTGAATGATCCGAGCTCTGACCCAAAGAATGAGGAAAAAAAAATGTTGGGAAAAAAATCTGAAAAAATTCCTCTGCACTCAACAAATACAGACGCAACTTTTTGCTACCTTGGAGGTTTTCATGAATCCTCTTTTGTTTTCATCTTATACGGGATTCTTCAAATTTCTTCTTTTTTCACAAAAAACAGAATAACTTTGGAAAAAAAATCGCTCAAGGTTAAAAAAAAAAAAAAAGAAAATTGAAGCTCAAACTTTCCTCTTTGTTAATCCAATCGTAAAAATGTATAAATAAAATTTCCTCTGAAAGATGGGTGCACCTAAAGAGAGGGGGAAGCGAAAAACAGCTGTTTTCCAAATAAAGTCCAAATCTAAAAACAAAGTGTAAAAATATTTAGAAAATCAGGAAATGAAGCCGAATTCTTCCGCTTTAAAATGCCGCTTGTTAAATTAGTCGACATTGAATTCCGGCGAAATAGCATAAAAAAACGTTCCAGACCTTTGGTGAAGTTTTATCCGGAAACTTTTCGTCAATAATGTACGTGACTAAGACCGGAACAATATCTTTAACTCACGTCTCCAATTTCTCATTTTCGCAAAATAAATAATAGTAAACATCATAATTTTGTACTCTCTAATGATATCACATAAATTTTCGTAAATCCCTCAAAAAATTCTCCAATATGAAAACTTACCTACAAAGAGCGAATGGATGAACTTATCAGAAATAATAAAGTTTCAAGTTTCGTGCTAATTTTTCATTACTTTTTCAGGGTTGTATAAATTTTCATGACATTTGAAACGCGACACCTCGTTCGTTCTTGAAACCCACCTCCTTCCCCCATATATTGATCGTCCCGTTAGCCTCGGACATTCTTATTTCCACGTTACCGAGCAGATACGGTCCGCACTCTCGAAAATTGCCGCCTCTGTCGCTCTTGTCGATTTTGGTCGAATCCTCGGCCTGTATGAGAAAGCTGCGCTCCTTGCTGTCAGGTTCGTCATGATAAACGAAACACTTGACGTTTTCCGGGACATCCGTAGCACCGTTATCCTCGAGATAGTCGTCATTAGTTTCGGCATTATCGTCGGATTTACCAATATCGTTGTTTCTGCCCCGCGTTCGTTGCTGCTCGTCCATCGTTGCTTTGAACACTCCATCTGTGTTAGAATCCGAATTGATTTTTCTTCTCGCATCGGCACCAGGTTTATAAGGTATTTTGAACGGCTGCGAGGAACCCGATGTACCCTGCATATCCGAAGCTTTTCTTTTTCTCGATCTAGCGCAATTTTCATCGTTTCCCGACAAATTAGGAATGACATTCGTATGGCGCTTCGACTGACCTTTCTGTTCGGCTTCAAGACGAGCATCGTTTCTCGCTGAATCAGCGAGGTTCGACGATGCTTTTGTACGGCCCTGTGTTATGTTAGCGAGTGTCTGAAGAATACGGGAACTCGTGATGAACGATTGAGAGTTCACGTGTTTGCGAGGCGTACGCTGATCGTTGGGTAGGAAGCTATCGTCGGAATTCAATGCATTTTCCATGTTCGGCGGATCTATCGATATCGCCGGACTGCAATTGCTGTCGGTCCATTGATCGATCGAGCTCAGACCCGATGCAACGCTGCTGGACAATAATTTCGCCGCCGGCGGTTTCGCATCATCAATTTTTTCCGCCGTTTGTTCGTTCGTCGTTGCATCCTCCGTCTGTATCGAGGCCGTTTTTGTCTCGGGTCGTTGATGTTCCGCTCGACACTTCTCCATCAACATTTTCATCTCCTCGAGCTCACGCTTCAGGCTCATATTCTCCGTCAGGGTTTTCTGATACGCCTCTCGCATATTATCAATCTGATCGTTTTTTTGCTTCAACGATGACGACATCTCGTCCAGTTTGTTGTTCATCGTTGCGCGAAAATCGTCGCATTCTCGAACATCGTGCTTACGCGATGACGATCGGGATGTTTTGACATTTTTCGGTAAAATATCGCCTAGCGGATCTTCCTCGTCGTCAATTTCATCGTCCTCGACGCTAGCGAGATCATTGTTATCCAAAATTTGCGAACGTGAGACGAATTCAATATTACTCTTGGCACTGGAGGTTTGATCGCCGTTCGTATATTCTTCGTAGCTCAACGAGCGGAGATTCAATATCGCGGCTAACGGCAATTGACCGTTTACAGTACAAATTTCCATTGGTTCGATCATTTTTTCGCTGTCATTTTGCGTACTGTAGTCTACGAGTCCATTGGGTTTGATACTTTTTCCAGTATTCTCCGATGCCGCATCGATATTGTTGATTGTAGCGTCGGTTAGAGAATTCTTCGTTGTTTCGTTAACTTCGGTGATTTCTTCAATCACGCTCATTGTCGCTATCGGAGTTTTGTTATCAGTCGCGCTGTAATCGACATTATCAGTCATAATTGATTGCTCCTCCGCGATAGCCATTTCGTCAATTGCATTTTGAACGTAACTTTTGAGCGTTTTACTCCCCGAATTTGCTCCTGTCGATGATACATCGGTATTGTCATCTCTGTCGTTGGTCTCGTTACAATTTTTGTGTTCCGGATTCTCACGATTTTTACGTTCCAGTGAGAGCCTTCTTTGCTCCTTCATCTCTTGAATGTACATCTTAACTTTGCTCGGTACGTGATCGTATTTCACGGAACGCGGCATTTTTTTTCGATCCGCTAGAGGATCATTGTTGGATAGAATATTTTGTCGTGTAAATTCCGTCTCGCAAGGACCCATGATGTCTATGCTGCGTCTCTTGCCGACAAAGCGCGATAAATTGCCACGTGAATTCGTAAGATCTTGCAGAGACCTGCTCCGCTCCTTGTGATGCTTCTCGAGGCCACCGTCGTAACGAAGAACAAAGTCGTCCGAAGATCTTTCGAATTGTTCGGGCTCGATGTCGCCGTCGCTTTCCTCCTCCTCGAGTGGACCCGAATCGTCATCTTCGTCCTCTTCATCCTCCTCTTCCATGTCCATTTCTGCGTAGAAAATACAAAAACTCTTTAGTCCCATTTCCGAATTGTAGTTTTCATCACAGCCGAATATTTTTATTCCATTAATTCTATTATTGAAAATAAACAATTTTTCTTCAACTTTCATTAACGTTTTCTTTTAATTTTCATCTAACTTTGGTTTTGAAAGTATATTATTACTCACTGAAAAATTTAAATGGCAAAATTTCAAGGTCGTTGTAAGGTTTAACTAATTACAAAAAAATAGCACATCACTTTGGATTGGCACAAAGTTTTGTATTGTCATTAAAGGGATATTTGGTTATGTCACATAATATTTTTGACTGGAATAAAAAATTGTTACTCTTTTGAGCAATTCCATATTTTTATTTTCAAACAAAATTTAGAAGTTTTTCCATCATCAATATGGTTGCCTCTAACAAATTGGATTCCTTTTTAATGTTTTAGTTTATTATTTACCAATGATATGTTCTAAGAACATTTCTACGGCAAAGACTTGAGGAGGTTTATCTGGTACCGAGTAAGTCAAAACAAAAATTATTGTCCTTGCTTCGTCATTGAGCTATCGGACAATGACAGAAAACTCAACGAAGAAAATGTTATTCTGGAAAGGTGACCGTGTCATTGAAAGTTTATAATTCTTGAATACGACGAATGGAAGTAGGGAATATTTGGGGGAGTGTTTATGGATGCAGAAACAAAAAAACTAATTTCAAATAGAGCGCAGCTGAATTAGAAAAATTTGCAGGCCAATGTATTATGCACTTGAAGTTTCGAACGTTCGGTTGAACGAAAAATCAGGAAAAGTATTTGTTTAACAAAAAATTAAAAGAGCTGATAAATAATAATTTAAAAAATTTGCACATCGCAATGTGCAAATTTTCCTCATCTTTATCCATAGTTCACACAGCTTCCTTCAACACACAGTATGGTGATCAAATTTGGCTTCCTCATAAAGGAAGCTTTGTTAACTATTGAAAAATATTAGTAATCAATGTACAAAAATTCGATCGATTTTCACCAAATTTGATAGCAAATAACATTTATAGCTATACTGGCTCTTCACAAAATTTCATTGCAATATCTAAAAAATTTCAAAAGTTATAGCGTTTACGCTTCTTTTATAAAAACTAAAAATTTGATAAAAATTTAATAATTCGATCGATTTTCGTCAAATTTAATAACGAACATCCTCGATAGCTATATTAGCTCTCTGTAAAGTTTCAGTGCAATATCTTAAAAATTGCACAAGTCAGAGCGTTTACGCTATTTTTCAAAAAATTAAAAATTTCATAAAATTTTACTCCCTCGATGGATTTTTCCCAAATTTAATAGCGAATAACCTCGATAGCTATATTAGCTCTGTGCAAAGTTTCAGTACAATATCTTAAAAATTCCACAAGGCATTTAGGCTATTTTTCAAAAAATTCAAAATTTCATAAAATTTTAATCCCTCGATGGATTTTCGCCAAATTCAATACCAAACAACCTTAATAGCTATACTAATTCTGTACAAAGTTTGAGTGTAATATCTTGAAAATTGCAGAGGTTAGAGCGTTTACGCCATTCTTGCAAAAACGAAAAAAGTCGATAAAATCTGAACACCCATTATAATTAAAACAACATTTTTTCATAATGAAGAGCAATTCGTGCTCGACAAGTGTGCCAAATTTTAGCTTGATATCTCGAAGCGTTTTCGAGTTATTAATTATTTACATCTGAAACTCAGGACACACACACACACACACACACACACACACACACACACACACACACACACACACACACAGCCGGACATTTTATCTAAATATGATTTCTCAATGTTTTAGGGCATTTTGAACATATTGGCATAAAAATTGCGAAAAACAATTTTTTCACGAAAACAAAGCTTCCTTTATAAGGAAGCAAAAATGCAAAAATATTTCAAGAATTACTTTCAAAGGGTTAACAAATTCTCAAAATTGTTTTGTAAAAAAATAATTTTGGCAATTTTTTCGTTCATCTGAACGTTCTAAACTTCAAGTCCATACATTTAAAATCAATAATCTTGATCAGTGACATGCAAATTGGATTTATATTTTATGTAATTTAAATAATGTAATACTATTGAATGTAATTCCAAAAAATATGTGTTATTGTTCAATTTTCCATTCGCCTTGTTAGTCATCATTCAATTTTGCCACGATATTGTTCTCATGCGATGCGATGCGATAAGAGTACTGTCTAGCTTAACCTCAAAATAATCAGCATTATTAGATAGAAATTAATTTATTATGAATCTCAAAAGTACATGATCAATTTTATGAATCCCTACGAATATTCTTCAGCTAGTTTTTTTTTAATTCTGCAATTATCGTCAAAAACTATTTGTCAATGATTGTGAATTTAATGTTCATTCATGAAAAAAAATCAATGAAATCAATAAAGGGTTAATTTAAAGTCTTGAAATTTTAAGACATGACTTTTTTTATGGCTATATTCTGATTTTTATCAATATCTGTTCATTCGTTGACCAGAAAAACCTTCAATGTATTTTCAATAAAATTACAATTGCCAATTTGCCAGCAACATAAATGAAATTTTCATTGAATTTTCCAGCTCATGAAGTAATTTTGAGCTCCGATATCTTTTTACTTCATAAACAATATATAAATTGGACATTTTTTATCTCAAAACTATACAAAACTTTGGGCATGACCAAAAAAAAAGTTTTTACTGCTCGATACGTTACCTTCGGAGTCGTAATCTTCCATCCTTTGGTACGCTCTTCTGTCGCTCTCTTCTCCGGAGGAAAGTACGCAAATACTTTCTGCGCCTTGTTCACTGGCGTAAGGACTGGAGGCTCTCTCCGTGCCGGTGTCAATATTGTCGGCTTGTTCGGGAGCTCCGAGCTCCGCTCTTGACTCGTCCGGTTTTGAGGAACACGTGAGGCTCATGTAAGTCGGCATTTCCTCCTCTTCGAGCATCGCCGGCTCGGTTTCGGCGTCGCTCACATTATTCGATTCATCGACCGCATCGTCAACGTTGTTCTCGTTCGCGGTAACACCTGGATCCTCGTCAGCGGGTGATTTTCCCGAAGCCGACATCCTTCGCGCGTTTTCAATATCTGCGATGAAAGATTTTCACGTGATGTAATTAACAAGTATTTCTCAAGAATGGAGCTCGATTGATTCTCGCACTGTTTATTGTCAATACTAATCGAATTGTGCACGCTCAATTTTCCGCGAACGACTTGACGACGTTGTTAAGCCGCCATAATGGATGTCCCGGTTCGTCGAAACGCCGTTCCGCGGTGTCAAGCCGGCGTTTTTTTATTTTTCCAACATACGCCGGCCTGGCAAAGTATTTACGCCGCGGAAATAAAACAAAATTCTGTATGATGGAATAACGAAAATCAATCCTTTTTGCTTCTTTGCTTTCGTGAAATTTTTTTTTTCGAGATTTTATGCCAATGTGTTCAAAAGGTCCCGAAACATCGAGAAATCATATTTAGAAAAAATGTCCGTCGGATGTGTGCGTGTCGTGTCTGTGTGTATATGGATCATTCCATGTCAAGTCGACCACTTTTGAACCCGACGCCTTTAGATTTGGCTGAAATTTTTCTTTCCCTTTTTTACCCCATTAAAAACATTTTTCAGGAAATTTTCAAATTTCTTTACCCAACCCTAAAAAATTACTTTTTTTTTCGAATAGCTATAACTTCTTCAAAAATTGACTAATTGGGACGTTTATTTCTTCAAATTTTTCGTTTTTAAATGTACTTTCCGAACAAAAAATACAAAAAAAATTTGAAGATATTAAAATCTATGAAATTTTTCACTTTTTCAAGAGAAATAATTTTTTTCTCGAAGTTGGTCATTTTCCATTTTTTGTTCACTCAGAAAATACATTGATCAATTCCGGGAAAAATGCCGCCCAACATAGACTTGTCCTTTGATGTTTTTTTAACGTTTTTCAAAAAAATCAAAAAATGTTCGAGGATGACCACTTTCAATGTTTTTTCTTCTCAATTAAAAAAACTCTGAGATCCTTTATAAATCCTCAAAAAATTCCAAAGTGGTGTTTTGTGAAATGAGCCCGGCTGGGTATTTTTTTTGTTCAATCAATAAAATCAAATGGCAGGAAATGTCGGCCCACTCCATGTTGGACGGCAATTTTTCCGGAATTGATCAAAGTGTTTTTTTGTGAAAAAACAAAAATTAAAAATGGCGAACTTCGAGAAAAAGATGATTTTCCTCGAAAAAGTGAAAAATTTCTTAGATTTTAATAGCTTAACATTTTTTTGTATTCTTTTTTTCGGAAAGTACATTGAAAGACGAACATTTTGAAGAAAAAAATATCCCAGTTATTCAATTTTTGAAGAAGTTATATCTATTTGAAAAAAGCCTTTTTTTTGGTTGGGTAAAATTTTCTGAAAAATGTTTTCAATGGCGCAGAAAAGGAAAAAAAAATCACCCAAATCGAAGGGGGTCGGGTTTAAAAGTGGTTGATTTGACATGGAATGCCCCATATGTATCCGAAGTTTCAGATGTAAATAATTGATAACTCGAGAACGCTTCGAGATATCGAGCTGAAATTTGGCACACTTGTCGAGCACGAATTGCTTCTTATTATGAAAAAATTTGGTTTTAATTCCAACAGGTGTTCAGGTTTTATCGACTTTTTTCGTTTTTGCAAAAATGGTGTAAACGCTCTAACTTGCACAATTTTTAAGATATTGCACTGAAACTTTGTACAGAGTTGATAAAGCTATCGAGGTTGTTCGTTGTTAAATTTGGCGAAAATCGATCGAATCATTAAAATTTTATCCAATTTGGGTTTTTTGAAAAATGGCGTACTCCAACTTTGGCTATTTGCGAGAGATTGTACTGAAATTTTGTACACATTAAAAATAGTGATCAAGGTTATTCGCTATTGAACTTGGCAAAAAGTAAATTTGAAAGAATTTGGCACATTGATTACTCATGTTTTTCGAAAAGTTAACAAAGCTTCCTTTTATGAGGAGGCCAAATTTGATCGCCATACTTTGTGATAAAGGAAGCTATGTGAACTATAGATAAAGATGAGGATGCAATGTGCAAATGTCCAATTTGCAGGGTTTTTTAAAAATCGTCCGTTGTTTTTAAAATAAGTCTTGAAAAAACCGAATTGCTAATGAGCAGTTTTGATTATTAAAGTTTTTTTTTAGACATTTTGAACATTAGCCGATAATCACAGACCTAGAAGGTAAAGGGAAAGGAATAAACGTTGTTTTATTATATATTATACAGGGAAACAAATAATATATTAACAATCGTGAAATCATTTTCTTTTAAAACATATGTGGCATTCCATGACAAATCGACCATTTTAAAACCCGACCCCTTTCGATTCAGCTGAAATTTTATTATCATTTTCTACCCTATCAAAAACATTTTTCAGAATTTTTTCAAATTTGTTTGCCCAATCGATAAAAAGTTATGAATGAAAAAAAAAATTGTTTTTTTATTTTTCAAATAGCTATAACTTTTTCAAAATTTGACTTATCGAAACGTTTGTTTTTTCAATATTTTTGTTTTTTAATGTACTTTTTGAAAAAAAATACAAGAAAATTATAGAAACTCATCTTCATTGTTTTTCTTCAGATTTTTGAAAAAAATCGAAAATTTCTCAATGATTGACATTTTTTCTTTTTTTTTCTTTTTATTATATCAAACTTTGACATTTTCTGCAAATCCTCAAATTTTTTCAGAGTTGTGATTTTTTTACTTTTATTTATTTTTCCAATTGAAAAAAAAATTTTGAGGGTGTTCAGAGAACTTCCAAACTTGAAAAAAAAAATAAAAACAAAAATTGAAAGTGGTAATCATCAAGAAATTTTCGATTTTTTCCAAAAATTTCTCGATAATTACCACGTTCAATTTTTGTTCTTATTTGTTTTTCAAGTTTGGAAGTTCTCTGAACACTCTAAAAAATTTGCAGAATGGTGTTATGAGAAATATGGCTAGTTGGAAGATTTTTTTTTTTCATTTGGAAAAAAAAAATAGAAATCGAAAAAAACACCACTCTGAAAAAATTTGAGGATGTGCAGAAAATGTCAAAGTTTGATATAATGAAAAGGAAAAAAAAATCAAAAATGGTAATCATCGAGGAATTTTCGATTTTTTCCAAAAATCTGAAGAAAAACAATGAAGATGGGTTTCTATAATTTTTTTGTATTTTCTTTCAAAAAGTACATTAAAAAACGAAAATTTTGAAAAAAAATGTTCCGATAAGTCAAATTTTGAAAATGTTAATAAAAAATTAACTATTTGAAAAATAAAAAGCCAATTTTTTTGAAAAATTTATAACTTCTGATCGGTTGAGTAAGAAAATTTGAAAAAATTCTGAAAAATGTGTTTGATAGGTTAGAAGAAGATAAAAAAGTTTCAGCCAAATCCAAAGAGGTCGGGTTCTAAAGTGGTTGATTTGGCGTGGAATGCCCCATATATTGTATGGGGAAAAAAGCAACGCGCGGTTGCAGACGGTGGAATAGCGGAACGCCGGGAAGAAACTGCCAGGCTTTCTCCCTTCTCGAACGGGAGGAACGCGGAATATACAAAGATGAATGACTTGACATCCGAATAAAAATAATAGCGAGATTTATGTGAATTGATCGCGAGTTTACTTAACATTTTTGAAAAAATGGCGCCGTGTGTTGCGGAACTCCGGATAACCGTCGAATTTGGGTAAATAACAACGGTACGCCGGACTTCACAGGCATATCATTTTTTTTTCTTTTTCCTCACAGCGGCGGCGCAGAGTTGCTGTTTGGCAAGAAAAAAAAACACGAGGTGAATTTACCTGGATACGAGGAATGTGAGTGTCAATATAGCGTATTAGCTCGTTAATTGCGAATCATTGATGAACTTCGGTTTATTATTGTATTTTCTTCGATTTCAGGGACGTTGAAGAGGCTTCTCTGCTGGATCCGCGATAACTTATTAACCGAGAGAGAAGAACTTTTTCTTCAAGGCGACAGCGTGTAAGTTTAAACGTGACAAGTTATTACCGATCGCGGGAAATCGCACGCAAAATCTTCACTCCGCTTTTGTGTTTATTGTTTTTTATCTCTGAGAAGAACCGACGATAACTCACGCGGGATCGGAGTGCGTTATCACTAACAATGGCGCACGATGTGCGTTCGAGTTGATATTTACGTGCTCGTAATCCTTGTAGTAAAGATAGCGTCAGTCGAGGTTTCTTATAATGACGCGAGATGGCGCCACGAGAAATTTCCGTAAGTCGCCCGAGCGTGAAAAAGCTTCGCGCTACTCATGCTAGATGGCGCCACAAGAATTGTCGCTAAGTCACGCGAGATGGCGCCACCGACTTCTGACCGTTGACATTTGAGAATGTAAACGGATTTACGGGTTTTCTCATCGATAAATATTGTTCTACTGCTGAGGAAGATTTTTCGGTGCGATGAAGATATTATGGGTTGTAAATTATATAAATTTGTATCGTGAATCTTCCGTCATTGTAGGAGACCCGGAATACTCGTCCTGGTGAATGAGACAGACTGGGAATTACTGGTGAGGATAATGTTCGTTTATTATAACCTAATTGACAATATATTTTCATCCCTCCTGGCGACATTTTTTAACAATTTTTTTCGTAAAACCTTGCGCTCAACCGGCTTCCCTGTGTCTTGCAGCTGCTTATGGCGTTTGATAAATGTGATGGCCTGGGTTTTTTGTTCTTTTTTTTACAAACTTCTCGCGTTTTTGTCGCACGATTTTGCGCGGGCGCGAGAGAACGCGAGTTAGGAGGAAAAGCGTTTGCCAGGTGGAATGGGCGAGGGTGCAAATGACCTCGGTTCGCCACTCCTACTCGGAAAAATTATCATTTTAAATTTGTAAATGTACAAGCCTCTCCCTCCGCCGGTCGCTATTAAGATATCGCTCTGTGCGACGATGTTCCTCTTCGTCGAATGCCTTGAGAGAGAAGAAGAAAGAAAAGATAGGGGCGGCGTAGGGAACACTTTATAAGCAAACATATATCCAAGAAAAAATGTAAGAAAGAGTAAAACCAGACTTGAGAAAAGATTATGGCTATGGTCGTTATTATGATAATATTCACGTTTCAAGCACTTTTCCTATTAAGCCGCCTCTTGCTCTCTGCTGTATCACTCTTTTCCCCTCCATTTTTAATTTTTCTCTATTATATAACTGTACATACAAATTTTGATACATTATGAATCACCAATTACAAAATAAACCCTTAGCGATAGAAAAATCAAGCGATGAGAAAATCAATTGATGAGAAAATCTTGATTTCTGGTTCGGTTTTGATTCCTAATATAATTTCTTGTGACACAATCTTTATTTCAAGAAAGTTTCAATGCTTCACAGTTGATGGTAAATTTTCATGGCAATGGATTTACAAAAATAACTATTTGAGAACAATTTCTAGCAAGGTTTATTTTGATTAGTTTTTTCTGATTCATGACTATTTCGATTCTCATCAGTTGAATGCAAAATTACAATGAATTGTTTACCCTGGTTGAAAAAATGAAAGCACTATAGTCTTTGAATAATGATCATAAACATCAGTCCGAATAACCAGTTCATAGATGATGTTTCAAAGCACAAAATAGGACGAGAATCCTTGAAAGTAAACAAAAATTGTGAACTATGTGTCAAAAACATTGAATGAAAATTGGGCAGTTGGCATTAAACAATTATGGTGGTACAGCAAATTAATATTTTTAATCAAATTTTTTGCTTATACTCCTCAAGTAACACGCAAAATAAATTTTCGAAAGACTACAAATACAATGGCAAATTGTTAACAAATATTTACACTACTGGCAAAAAGTTTCCAGACAAAATTTAAAAAAAGGTCTGGAACGTTTTTTTACGCTATTTCGCCGGAAGTCAACGCAAACTAATTTAACAAGCGGCAATTTAAAGCGGAAGAATTCGGCTTCATGTCCTGTTTTTTAAAAATTATTTTTACAATTTGTTGTTAGATTTGGATTCTATTTTATAAACAACTGTTTTTCGCCATTTTCCCTGTCTTCAGGTACACCCATCTTCTAGAGAAATTTTTTTAAATCCATTTTTACGATTGGATTCATAAAGGGGAAAGTTTGAACTTCAACTTCCTTTTTTTAAAAACCTTGAGCAATTGTTTTTCCAAAGTTATTGTGTTTTTTGACAAAAAAGAGGGAAAAAAAATTGAGAAAAAAATGTGAAAAAAACCCCAATGTGTTGAAAATGGTAAAATGAAGTATTTTCCCCTCTTAACATTTCATTAAAAATCCCATAGTTCTCGAGTTATGGTAATTAAATGATCTGAGCTCCGATCCAGAAAATGAGAAAAACAAATGTTGGAAAAAAAAATCTGAACAATTTCTTTGAACGAAAACAGACGCAACTTTTTGTTATCTTGAAGTTTTTCATGAATCCTTGTTTTCGTGTTATACGGGATTTTTCGAATTTCCTCTTTTTTCACAATAAACAGAATAATTTTGGAAAAAAAAATCGCTCAAAGTTAAAAAAAAAAATTGAAGCTCAAACTTTCTCTTTTATGAAATTCAATCGTAAAAATGTATTTAAAAATTTCCTCTAGAAGATGGGTGCACCTAAAGAGAGGGGAAAAAGGCGAAAAACAGTTGTTTTCAAAATAGAGTCCAAATTTAAAAACAAATTATAAAAATAATTTTTAAAACTGAAAATGAAGCCGAATTCTTCCCCTTTAAAATGATGCTTGTTAAATTAGTTTACGTTGACATCCGGCGAAATGGCATAAAAAAACGTTCTAGACCTTTTTTGAAGTTTTGTCCGGAAACTTTTTGCCGGTAGTTTATGTACACACGTAAATACTTATTGTATATCATATAACAAATTACCATTGTATTTTTGGTCTTTCGAAAATTTATTTTAAGTGATTAGCCTCTATGAGGAAAACCCCATAAAATATACTCAAAAACTGTTCTTGTAACAATATCAATTTTTTTCCAGGGTCAAGGTGATTATAAGCTCTGTTCTGGGGACACCATTCTCTTCATCTCCACTCTTCACGGCGGATAACAAAGCTCCAAGTCCAATATTTACGAAAAAAATTACACATAATATTTAAAAATCCAGTCATGTTTCATGTTTCTGAATATCAAGACAACGAAAATATATAAGGCTGTTGAAACGTACGCATATATGGCCAAAAAAGGGAATCAAATGTTCTTGACTCTGGCGAAAACGACGTATATATTTCTGGATAAGTTGTACGTAATGGCTATAATATAACGGGTGTGACACTTTGGCCAGTTTCCAAGGAGTTTTTTCCGGTATTATTGCTTCAGCGTGCATTGCTGCTTTTCTGTCTCTGGGTGTAGTGAAGAGACCCCTATTTTCTCGCACACACGCTTTTGTGCGAGACACACCGTTTGCCATCACTTTTCAGCTCCTCCACCTCCGCCCTGAAAATTCTAAACGCCATTCCCCGTGTGTTTACTTCCGGTAAAAGAGTGAGCGAGAGAAGAGTACACCGTCACTTAGTTTGTTGGGTGTACTTAGAGGGTGTACAGCTTTACATATATTATGTTACAATTAACACGGCAAGACAAAAGTTTCGCACTTTTCCGACTTCTCTCCCTATACTTGCGTTATGCTTCATCTCACCCAACTTTCTCCTGTCTCACTTCCTCTCTCTATATTTTTCCCTCTTACTCTCTCATTCATTCACCCACGACCAAAATTTTCACGAATCTCTCTCTTTTCGCCAGTATACCCATACCCAAGTTCCCATCCTCCAACCTTGCTTTATTGCCTCGGAAAACTTGGCCCGTTAATTATAGCGAGGGTGAGAAAGAATTCATTTCCTGGCCAAATGTAAATCGAGCTCGGTGGCTCTTTCGCGAGGACCATGGGGGCAAAAAGAAAAAGAAAGAAGCTAGGTCTGCGCGTGTATGCTTTAGTAGAGCCTTAAATGGGGTATCTCTCTGGCCCTTGCGTTTGTCTCGGAGCAAAAAACATACAGTCGAATCTCGCTAACTCGGATTTCAGGGGCAGAGCTAATTTCTTCGATTAAGAGGGGTTTCGTCTTATCGAAGTTTTCGAGTTATAGATAATATAAATTTGCCAAATTTAGTGGAGATATTCTTCATTTTCGGACGTACTTATAGGGTTACCATCCGTCCGGATTTGTCCGGACAAGTTCGGACTTTCGGCCCTCAGTCCGGACTTTGTACGACTTTTTAATTTGTCCGGATTCTTGTCTTGGATGAAATTTTTTGAAAGAATATTTAATTTTTACATTAACCGACTTAAGGGGGGAAACCCATATAAATGGTCGAAGAGATGACGAGGAATTTCGGGATTTTTTTCCAACGCAACTACTGGACCAATCATTTTCAACTTTGGAGGCTATTTTATTGTACATTCGAAGAATTGAAAAACATTTTTTTAATTTTAATTTTTCTTTGCCCGAAACTTTAAACGAGATTTGCTCGAAACTACATTTTCGCAATTTGCGGCAGCGATAAAAAAAAACTATTCATTCGATTCAACCAAATATTTTTAGGCATCTAATTGCAAACACTCGTCGACAAACCTCCATTAAAAAAAAAAAAAATTAATTCAACAATCATTTTTTTGCATAAAAATGTTCGGTAAAAATTCAATATTTTTTCTTTGAGTGCCGCCATTATTACAATATTCAACTTTTGAAACATTTTCTTGGTTTATCGACAGTGTACGTTCATATGGAATGTAATGGTTTCTGATTTTTTTGTTTCGGATGAAAAACAGGCTCATCTCAACTTAAAACAATCAATGTTGAGTTCGAACATAAAATAATAATTTTTTTTTAATAATTAACTTGACTAGTTCAAACATAAATTGATAAACTTATTTTTATCAATCAACTTTACCAGTTCAAACATAAAATATTAATCTTTTTTTAACAATCAACGTAACTAGTCCAAGCATAAAATAATAATCTTTTTTATCAATGAACTTGACTAGTTCCAACATAAAACAATAATCTTTTTTATCAATCAACTTTATTAGTTCAAATGTTAAACAACAATCTTTTTTTATCAATCAACTTGACTAGTTTAAACATAAAATAATAATCTTCTTAATCAATCAACTTTACTAGTTCAAATATCAAATAAAATTTTTATCAATCAACTTCCCTAGTTCAAACATAAAATAATTATCTTTTTTATCAATCAACTTTACTATTTCAAATATAAAATAGGTCAGGGTATTGAAATTTCGAGTTATAGAGGTAGCCTTTGACTTATATAGAGGTTGGGTATCTTTAAACTTGAGTTACAGAGGCAAAATAATTATCCTTGATACGTTCGGAAAACTTCGAGTTATTCTCTGTTTTCTCTTCGAATTACAGAGGTTTTTGCAAGGGAACAGACTGAATCGTCGACATGTGGAGGTTTTGGAGTTATAGTGGTTCGAGTTAGCAAGGTTCGACTGTAGTAAAAAAATATATTTTATGAAATTTGCATTCCACATTACTCGAGGGAAAATTTTAATTCCCAAAAAAATTGACTGTTCTTCATGATTTATTACATGCCCCACATAGTTGGAATGTCTGTTTGATCTGTACAGAGGTATACGCCAAGTAGGAGGAAGAATTTTCATTTCTCTCAATTTTTCTATAACGACTCTTTCTCGTGTCAAGGTAGGAATCTTCCATTCTCATCATGTTTCATATTCTATTTCCTCATACTATTTTACTTTCCCAAAAGAGAATCGACTCGTCCTCATTTTTGGATACCCACTTAAGAAGACTGCATGGCTCCGCGGGCGATTCGCGGCATTGCGGACAAGAAGAATGGTCTTCATACAGCCACCGAGAACAATGGGAATCGATCAATCATACGCTGTGTTCGAGAAACGAAAAGCCTCTCTCCCTGTCTGTGGAAAGAAAACACAGAAATCGATGGAAAAGTTCCTAACGAGCTTCGTCACTGGAATACTGGAGTACTGAACATTCGATCACGAGAGCTGTAAGATTTTTTTTCCTCGACATAATATCAAGACGGAAAAAAATGATCAGTGAAAATTCATGTATAATATTTAAAAAATTACTGAATTCAAAGCAGAATATACGGTTCATGAACTTTAATTCGGGCGTTTTACTGGGAATCCATTAGAAAGTAATGAATTTAATGTGATTTATACTTTTCAAACAATTATAAATGCTGAATTAAACTGTAAAAAATGCAATGTTCACAGCAAAAAAAAAATGACAAAGTAGAAATCACAAGCAGAAACGAAGATATCCACTGTGTTTGAACTGTACAATTTACAATGGTCTCTGTAGAATATTCAAAGCACATAATTAGAAATTGCAGTGTTCCCAGTGAAGAATCAAACACGAACCGCAAAATATGTAACGTCAATTTCAATTTTTACAGTGTAGGGACGAACTGGGACCTGCCACGATCTCGGCGTTTTGCCCGAGATCCAGGTGGCGTCGGTCGGGGCGCCCTCTCGCGCCTGCGAGAGCCACCGAGCACCGATAAGGTCCGATGTATTACCTACATCGGCGTCCTCAATTAACATACAATTGTTGGAACATTACCCGCGTTCTGTGGTCGCGCAGTCCTATGGACCAAAGACTACATATTTTTATTAGATCAACATTGCATTTCGGTGGAGCTTGTGCTCTTTATGAGTGCGAGGTTAAACAAATTAAGCTTCCCTTAATGAATTAAGGATGTAGTCTGGAGGTTTTGCACTTTTTATAAGACTATTTCAGGAATTTTTTTCTACTAGAAAATAAAACTCAATCATTTCAATTTTTTTATATGTTATTTATGTTTTTGACGTCACAAAAAAACTTTTTAAAGTTTATTTTTGAATATTTAAATGGTACTTCATTTGGCCAAAGTGGACTACATTTTCCCGATCGACCCGGGCAAAAAAATCTGCGAAACCGATTGGGCTGAAATTTGGATATGTTATTGTATACATCAGTGGCTATCGCAGGTAGCAGAATTGTTAATTTTCATCAAAAATGTCCTATTTTTCACCCCAAATTTCGAAGAAAAAAAATCGCGATTGTTTTAATTTCTTTTTCACAAACCCGTAATTGGTTGTTTTTTGGCTTAAATGTCTAAATCTGCTACCTGCGATAACGACAAGCTTACAGAACAATAATCTTTTTTAGTTTTTTATTTCAGATTACCTGGACCGACGCTAGCGCCCGGGCCGGTCGCGTGCTTCTTTTTTTTGGTGTCCACTTTAGCCAAATAAAGCACCATTTAAATATTCAAAAGCAAACTTAAAAAAAAAAATTGTAACGTCAAAGACATAAATAACAACATATTAAAAAATTGAAATGATTGACTTTCATTTTCTAGTAAAAAAAAAGGCCTGAAATAGTGTTATAAAAAGTGCAAAACCTTCAGACTACATCCTTAATCTCACGATTAATTAGTTAGGTCAAAACTCTCGTAGCCATGAGCCTAGGCGAGGATGTATAACGGTTTATTGCAATATTTGAATGAATATTTATTCAAATATCGAAACGTTCCAGTACACTCTAATTTATTTTAGAAATTGCAGTATTCCCAGTGAAAAATAAAAAACGTACCGCAAAATATGTCACATTGTTTTCAATATTTACAAGTGTACACTAATTTTTTCACACTGGAACATTACAAGTACAGGGATCCATGAAGAATTTTTTTTACTGACCCTGGATATTTTCTACAGTGCGAAATGTGTAAAAAGTTCACCGGATACAACAGAAAAATATAACGTTTCACGTAATGTACTATTAACTGTTCCACACTGTAAAAATTCGTCTGATGGGCATGTATACTATGTCACATATGACATCTGTATATTGTATCAAAGAAACATGCAAATTTCACTGTTTGCCTTCCCAGGAGGCGCAGTTGATGGGGAAAACTGTAAAAAATAATGTCAATCTCAGCAGTTTTCACAGATCATTTTTTTCCATGAGCCAACCTTTTACATTCGTATTTGAAAAAAAATCGTTTAATCGTTATCCAGAAGTTCTGTTTTTCTTCGCCTGTTTTCACAGCTGTGCGATTCGTGCGTGATATCAATGCCTCGCTGTTTACTCAATATGTTGTGCTGCCTTGTGTCAACTTGGCAGCTTGGCTCGCAGCGGATCGGTTACACGGTCATCGCAACGGAGAAGCTCTGATGGACGCAACGGGAGAGACGTATTCCAGGGAATTGTGGCGAATGTGAGATATACCGGAGGAAGATAGATAGAGAGAGAGAGAGAGAGAAAATCCAGCAGACAGGGCTCCAATCGCTAATGGGTTGGCAGGGGCGGGATGCTCTGGTGATTAATTGTGTCACCTATGATTACATCACTGAGCTCTGTGTGTGTGTGTGTGTGTGTGTGTGTGTGTGCGCGTCGCGCACGCGCGCGTGTGTGTGTGTGTGTGCGCGCGTGTGCGCGCGCGTGTGTGTGTGTGTGAGAGAGAGAGAGATGGATGCATCCAGTGCACGCTCTCCGAACCCAGAATCTCTACTGTCCGCTGCCTATATATTATATACAGAAGGGGCTTTCTCGTCGTCATATCCTCTACGTGCTCGCGATGCGAATTGTGCGTTACGCCCGACCATGCGTGTTTACTGTGGATGATGGTATATGCTGGCCCTCCGATGCGATATATAGGGATTGTTTCCCTTAGTCTCCTCTCCTCCTCATTCTAGATCCTCTCATGCACATGCAGCGTTCGACCACGATGGAAAATCACATTGTAGTTGTTTGCAACACACACTAACATTCGGAAGATCGAGGGGGTAGTGGCGTCCGTTTGTTATACGTGCTTGGATGACGCAGAACGAACGAGTTAGAGGCGTGCACCTGAAACACACTCACGTACGAATCTGTTAATCGCAGTTGCGAGAAAACTGTTGTCCTTTGCCAAATGGATTTACGGCATGCGGGGCGCGTGAATTTTGTTATATTCATGCATTTGTCGTCGATATATTCTTTTTTTGTTGGCGGATGGAAAGAGGGATTGAAGATAGACCACAATGAATATCGATTATATTCAAGGTAGTGTTCTGGTCTAGGTTATGTCAAAAAAACAATATTTTCTAGAACATACACTACCGACAAAAAGTTTCCGGACCAAAGTTTGAAACAGGTCGGGAACGTTTTTTTATGCCATTTCGCCGGAAGTGAACGTAAACTAATTTAATAAGCGGCATTTTAAAGGGGAAGAATTCGGCTTCATTTTCTGTATTCTCCACGATTTTTACAATTTGTTTTTCGATTTGGACTCTATTTTGAAAACAACTGTTTTTCGCCTTTTTTTCCCTCTCTTCGGGTGCACCCATCTTCTAGAGGGAATTTTTTAAATATATTTTTACGATTGGGTTCATAAAGGGGAAAGTTTGAGCCTCAATTTCTTTTTTTTTTAAATCTTTGAGCGATTTTTTTTCCAAAGTTATTCTTTTTTTTGTTAAAAAAGGAGAAGTTTGAAAAATCCCGTATGACACGAAAACAAAGGAGATTCATGGAAAAACTTCACGATAGCAAAAAGTTGCGTCTGTTTCCGTTGAGTTCAGAGGAATTTTTTCAGATTTTTTTTCAAATTTTTTTTTTTTCTTATCTTCTGGGTCGGAGTTCAGATCATTGAATCACCATAACTCGAGGACTATGGAATTATTGATGAAATTTCAAGAGGGGAAAATACTTTATTTTACCATTTTCAACAGATTGGCATTTTTTCCCCAAATTTCTTTTCCAGCCTCAACATGAGAAAACAAATTTTTTGAAAAAAAATCTGAAAAAACTCCTCTGAATTTAAAAAAATCAGACGCAACTTTTTACTATCTTGAAGTTTTTCATGAATCTTCTTTGTTTTCGTGTTATATGGGATTTTTCAAATTTCTTCGTTTTTTCACAAAAACAGAATAACTTTGGACAAAAAAATCGCTCAAGGTTTAAAAAAAAAGGGAAATTGAAGCTCAAACTTTCCCCATTATAAATTCAATCGTAAAAATGTATTAAACAAATTTTCTCTAGGCGATGGGTGCATTTGAAGAGAGGGGGGAAAAGACGAAAAATAGTTTTCAAAATAGAGTCCAAATTGAAAAACAAATAGTAAAAATCATCAAAAATACAGTAAATGAAGCCGAATTATTCTCCTTTAAATTACCGCTTGTTAAATTAGTTTACATTGATTTCCGGCGAAATGGTATAAGAAAACGTTCGAGACTTTTTTAGAAGTTTTGTCCGGAAACTTTTCGTCGGTCAAAATAAAAAACTTGCAATATACACTATATTGCAAGTTTTTGATTTTGTTATGAAACATATTTGGAAAAGATTTGGTCCCATGCCCAAAATGCATTGAGTCACAACGAGATTAGTCAAGATTCCAATTCAAACTAGTCTCTCAATGATAACACCTTTTTATAAATCTTGTGGCCGTAAAGATGCATGAACTTGCTAATGAAAAACGTATAAACCTTTTTTCCTTAAAAGTAGTAATTTTTAACACTTTACATGCCAGGAATCGTTGTGGTCATTTGATGGGCTCTAAAAGTTTCTTCATGTGCACTCGAAGGGTTAGTCCCATCCCTTTTGGTCTCCCGCAAAGATGAGCCGTTTTCGAATGATTGTCTATAAATTCTAAGCAATTCGTAGTAGATTTCTCTCAACCATCCTGATAAATTAGAAGCATTTATTAAAAATATAAATATCTACAGAAGCGCCAGCTCAGTTGATTAGGCTCTGGGCTGCTATTCAGGCTTTCAGGATTCGAATTCCGTGGCCGGCATTAATCAACTTTCCCGAATGCTTTTTCTGCAAGCTCGGTGGTTTGTCCACTTTAAATCGATATTTATAGTGCTAACCGAATTTCGAGGGCGTGTGAAAAGATAAAACTTTATTTAATCGAGAGAAAGACAAATTTGAATTATACACCGCCATTAACGATTATTTCACATTTTCAGGTCTCAGTATACCAGCTCACAGTGGGTGCAAAAAATGTCTCATCTCTTCCGCTGGCCTTCCCGCAAAAGTGAGAAAATGATCGTCGTCGAGCTACAAGAGACACGAAATATAAAATAATAAGGGTTTGGAATGCCTACAACGAAGTTCACTACACCGAAGCAGCCGAAAGTAAGAAGGAAGAGAGCGCAAGGAGGAAGGAAGAAGAAACGAGCAAGTCTGGACGCTTGGATCTCCTACAGGAGGCAACTTTGGCTATTATCAACGAAACAATTTCGCGCTAACGGGTCTTGAACTTTTAACGGTTCTCTCGTGAACGCGGCTTCCTCTCTCGGACCCCTCTTCTGTTTCTTCCGGCAACGTTGCAAAGACAAAGACTATTCTCGATCCTCACGATCGTCCTTCTATAGCTACGATCTTTGGTCCTTCGTCCCTTCTCTCTTTTCAACAATTTTCATCTTGGTCTCCGGAGTACGAATTCTTGGCTTGTATTCTTCCTTACCTCTTCTTCGTATATATTCACAAGTCAACCAGCCACTTTCCCTCTAATTGCGCTTCTATATATATTTTCAATTATCCCACCAATTCGCCGGCTTGATTTTCAGAGCCAACGATTGAATTCACAGCGTTGAATGAATCTTGCCAGGTTTGCCGGTGCATCCAGCGAGACTTTACCGTGTTTAAGCTCGGAGCTTGCACACAGCCTCACTTCCGCAACGCAGCAACGAACGAAGTTAACGGAGCATAAATTTCTCGCGTCATGGACGTAACGAAGTTGTCGCTGTACATGGAAACAACGATACAGTCTCGATGAACCATCCATCGTGCGAATGATAAAAAAGCCGTATCGAGATTTTGCTCGACGTACGTAACAACGTCTTGTACGCCTTTCTGACTCGAAAAATCCACAGGATATATAGGAGAGGATGATTTTCCATCGTAATAGCAGTGTCAAAAGCCACTAGCCATAATCGAGCTTGCATAAGTTATCGATGAGCCGGGTCGACTTTATCCCTAAAGGCAAATCGTTTGATCGTCTTTATAGAGCAGTCTCATAAACGTTAGAGTACTCTCATATAAACTCATAAATCCTGTTTTAACGTTTTTTTTAACCCTCACTGGTCACCGCGGGTCAAGTTGACCCGAGCTCTCATTTTCAGCTCATATATACAATTTTTGCAAAAAATCTCTAAAACTGAAAGAGCGACATTTTTTTAAGTAAAAAACGCGATTTTTGAAAGGATTGTTCATGATTTTTTTCCTTGTAAAAATTTATAAAAAAAAAACAATTATTTCATATACTGAAATGTTCGAAGAAAATTCGTATATTTTCCAAAAAGTCGGTCGGGTCAAATTGACCCAGTGTGATCAACTTGGAATTATTCTGACGTGTGAACAACGAGGGTTAATATGAATTTCGATTTCATTCAGTCGAATGTGAGTAATTTTGTAGTTATTAGCAGAAACTTAGAACTTGCGGCGTGGAGACAATGAAGAATTAGCATTTAAAAAAATGGTCGTACACGACCTAAAGGCGTAACTAGTTTGAACTTTGCTGGATCTGGATTTCTGCTCGGTGCAGTATATTAGGCATATTTTCAGGCAGTTTTTGTGAAGTGACATTTGTAATTTTAGTTCGATCTGGAGGGAGAAAAGCTCATTTTGTTTGTCGGTAGAAATTATAAATTCGCCAGAAAACATTTTCGATAATATCCATCGCAATTACATATTAAAGAGAAAAATTGACCTACGCCGTTGAATAAATTTTCATTCTCATTGAGAATCTTGACGAAACAATTTTTTCAAGTAAGGTACTAGTCTACTTTAGAAGGCCAAAAAAAGCAATTTGAAAAAAACTTCTTAGCTCCTTTATCAGATATGACTATGAAACTATTATTACATCAACGTTGCTCCATCCTTCGAAAGTACAAAAGAAAAATTTATTTTTTATTTTCATGGTTTGTATAATTTATAGAAGACGCCAAAGTCGAAAATGTCTTTTCCCATGGCCGACTGTTAATCTCTGGATTGGCAAGTCTAAAACAAAAAAATAAAAAAGAATTTTAAAGAGAAAGGTTTCTTACACAACAATTAACCACCGTTAATAAAAAATCGATTAAAAAAAAAAATAGCGGATGTTTGAAATAAATTATGGACAATAAAAATTTTATTTTCATTTCAAACATTCGCCATTTTGTTAAAATCGATTTTTTATTAGTTAGAATAAAATTAGTCAGTCTGATAGTCTCGAACTAAAATTCAAAATTTGATTTCATATTCACTGCGTAAGAATATGCCCGCGGGTAGATTGGAGTGAAATGATTTATTTTGCTATTATTTTGCTTTATCAAAAGAAAAATATTTTTTTTACAATAGCTAGTTTCCACAAAGATTACCTGAAAAACAAAACAGGAAATGGCCAGTTTTTTCGGATAGAACTCTTTTTAAAAATATTTTTACCAAGAGGAACAGAAATCGGTCATACATTGAACGAACGGAGGAATTTTGTTTTCCACTGAATTGAGGAAGATATTGATCGGGCGAAGATCGCGATTAACTCTTGAACTTTCGTAATACGATTTGACTTCTTCGGTATCTTTCTTTTTCTCTGTTAGTTGTGGAGAGTGAGGGAAAGGCGCTAAAAGTCTCAGCCAAATCGAATCTTTGATCGACAACGAGGGACGAAGAATGAAAGAGAAAGAAGACGAAGAGGAAGAGAAAGATATATACATGCTGTTCGTTACACCTGTTGTTGTTCGACTTTCGACTTGAGGAACTGGAGTGAAAGCAAAGAGAGAAAAGGACGGACTTGGACATGCGAGAACATTCGGATCGAGGAGCTTCGAGTGAGGGGCACTTAGGGAAATTGTTTTTTTCCTCCCCGTATACTCGGCGATTTAGATATATACATTTATATCTGGCTCCGAAAACGAGAGATAACGATTTCTGGGCTTGCCAAACGAGAGTCTCTAACCGTTGTTCGCTGAACGAGAATGCAACGAGACTGAAAATCGTCATCCGTGAAAACGAAGAAATCTCAATGTAAGAGAATGGTACCTGACGTTTTTTCTTTGCTTTTGGCGACGTAGCCAAACAATTCACGATATTGAATCGAGTCATTGTAAAAGACGAGGAAAGGGAGAGATTGATTGATTGATTGATATATTTATTCATGCCTTGGATAAATCCTTGAGGCAAATTACCGATACATAATCGAATATTGACAGAATGCCGTTTACATCTACGGTATTTATAATGATGAGAGAGAGAATAGAATAGAATAGAACACATTCTTATGACACTAGGGTGGTTACCCATAAGTACAAAAATTAATACAGTGGCGAGTGTAGCAATAATTTGTTAACCTAAAATTATAGACTAGTTTGACACGCAGAGTAAGAGAAAAGCAAAGGAGAAATAGGCCAAAGTGCGCTTCGAGTTATCAGTTTTGATTTGCTTGACTACATCAGTTGTTAACTAATAGACTAACTTTGTAATAGCATAAGTAAGAATAGACTCATGTGCCATACGACCTACGAGCTATAGATACGAAAAAAGCTGATGGCGCCAAGCATACATAAGTTTAAGTAATAGTAATTAAGAAAAGAGTCGCGTAAGATAGAACATAGTAGAAAAGACTCCCAATCACGCTACAATTGTCGAGACAATGCGAATTCGAAGAGAGAGAGAGAGAGGAGAGATTCGACGAGGATGAAGAAAAAATAAAACCTTTCTGAATCGCCCATCATGATGTTCCGGTAGTCAGAAAGAGTTTGTCCCTTTTTTTCACAAGTCTCTTCGACCAATTCTCATTCTTTTCCGTACGTCCTTTAATTTTTCTTGTTGTCCCTCTCGTGTGTATGTTTTCCGAGAAGAATCACTTCTCTTCTCTAGTCGTGACAATGTCTCTTTGAGGATAAAAGACGGAGGGATACGGGATCGAGAAGAGAGTAAAAAAAAAGAAGCTTGAGCCATCAGCATAAAACGCCTCTGGTTTTATGAGCCGTGGCGAGAGGAGACAGCAGCGACGGTTTCGCGTTACATCTTCCTCAAACGTCTTTTCTCTACCTTCCATTTCCACAGTATTGCGCTCTTTTCACTTCGTTCCTCGCTCATTTTCTCTCTCTCTTCTCTCTCTCTCTCTCTCTCTCTCTCTCTCTCTCTCTCTCTCTCTCTCGATCTCTCAATCCTCCCTTCTTCCTCTTTTTCTTACTCTCGACGAGACTCGAAGCTCGTTGAAACCCCTCCGCCAAACTTCTGCCGAGAAAATCTCTTCGTTCTGTTGAAACTGATGCTCACTCGAGTTCCATAGAGATTCTATTCTCAACCGCCGCGAGTCAAAAACTCTCGAAACTGCAAAATAGAGTTTAAGATCTTGCCTTTCATCCACGTACAAATATTATCAAGCTCGTACAATCCTCAAGGGCGTGAAATTGTGTGCGAAGGTTCATTTCTAATTGCTTCGTATGAATATTATAATTGCAAGGGAAAATAAGTAATGTTATTTTGATTTACAGATTCATTATGAGGAAGCTAAAATATGTTGGGGAAATCCAACTCCTGTGCTTTTTCATCTTAATTGGCGATGAAGAACGAGTCGTGAAATAGGCAGGCAAACAGGAAATAGGAGAACACTTTGACAATATCAAAGTGTTCTCCGTATCGCAGTGAGGTATTCAATGCTGCTTTACTTTAATGGAATTTTCCGTGTGTCCGGTGTCGTAAAGAGAGAATCTTTAACACTTCAAATGACACTTCAAACTGTGAGTAAAGGACCACACACATACACACTGGGATTCGAAATCCTCCATCGTAAATGGTTTCACTGTCCAGTCTCAACGTTTATGAAACATCAGGCTTTCCTAGTCGATGATTCAAGAGCCCCTGAAGCTCGTTCCGTGAGCATGAGAAGCTTATAAACCTCGGCCGCTTTCAATTCTATTGAGAGAAGAAATTACAATTCTATACCATTTCAATCTCTCTCTCAATCTTACTCTCTATTCCTTTGTGATCATAGATTTCATAGACATAGGATGAAAATTGTATCTCCAATAACCCTTATTTCTAGAGCTTTGAGATTTTTTTTAAAACCAGAGCCAAAGAGTTTGCAATGTGTGAAAGTGACCAAAAATGAAAATCGTTGTACAATAATATTCACAATTGAAAACTGAATTTAAGTTTGCCCATCAAGTACCCATAGTTGGTAGATGTGAAAAATTCTTGTGGTCGTCCCACTTTTGTAATCTTGCAGCTATAGAATTTTAGATCAACGCAAAGATGGACTAAGTAAACAAGGGTATTTGGTATTGAATTTGCGAAGGAGTACGCTCAAGAGATTGAGCTTTGATGAAATTTTTAAAAAATACGTGAATAGCGCTCATAATTTTGCATCTATCAAGCTCAATGTTTTTGTATAAATGGATTACGTAATAAGGGTGGTTAATATTGAATTTGGTAAAAATAGTTTATGGGGTTCAACTTTTATAAAATTTGGAAATTTCAACAAAAAAATTGCGAATAGGGAAAGACTTGTGTGGCAACGGAAAAGAAAACATTGTGCTGATCAAACTTTGCACACGGCTTTATAATCATTTTTGCTTCCCCATAAAGGAAACTTTGTTTTCGTGAAATTTTTTTTTTTTTTATTTCAATGCCAATGTGTTCAAAATGTTCCAAAGCATCGAAAAATCATGTCTGGATAAATCAGTGTGTGTGTGTGTGTTTATGTATCCTGAGTTTCTGATGTAAATAATTAATAACGCAAGAACGCTTCGAGATATCGAGCTGAAATTTGGCACACTTGTCCCGCACAAATGGCTCTTCATTATGGAAAATTTTTGTTTTAATTCTAACGGGTGCTCAGATTTTATCGACATTTTCGTTTTTGCAACAATGGCGTAAACGCTCTAACTTCTGCAATTTTCAAGATATTGCACTCAAACTTTGTACAGAATTAGTATAGCTATTAAGGTTGATTGGTATTGAGTTTGACAAAAATCGATCGAAAGATTACATTTTTATCAAATTTTGAATTTTTCGAAAAATAGCGTAAACGCTCTAACTTGCACAATTTTTAGCTTAAACGCTCTAACTTGTGCAATTTTTGAGATATTGCACTGAAACTTTGCACAGATCTAATATAGCTATCGAGGATGTTCGTTATTAATTTTGGCGAAAATCGATCGAATGATTAAAATTATATCAAATTTTGGGTTTTTTTTAAATAGCGTACTCTAACTTCGGTTACTTGCGAGATATTGTACTGAAATTGTGTACACATTCAAAATAGTGATCAAGGTTGTTGTCTATTGAATTTGGCAAGAAGTCAATTTGAAAGATTTTGGCAAATTTGCACACTGATTACTCATGTTTTTCGATAGTTAACGAAGCTTCCTTTATGAGGGAGCCAAATTTGATCGCCATACTTTGTAATAAAGGAAGCTGTGTGAACTATGGATAAAGATGAGGAAGCAATGTGCAATTGTCCAATTTGCTGGGTCTTTCTAATTATAATCTAATCTATAGTTTAATAATTTTCGAAATTGTGTAAGGGACTCGTTCATAGAAAAAGATTCGGGAATGGCAAAAAAAAAAACCAAGATCAACCACTGCACAAATATGAATTTGTACGATTTTCTGTATTTTACACACTTTCTGTCAGAAAGCCGAAATCACAAAAGCTACTCGCTGATAGAAAAAATTACGAATGAATAAATGTGCAAGCCCCAATTGATGCGATCAATTTTTTGTTTTTATTGACCGTATATCGAGCGACAAATTCACGGCAGTTCTGGCAAATTGAATGAAGCTTCTTCATCCTCGCTCTCAATGCTTGAATGGTACGCGCAATCTGATGAAGAGATATTGCACAATGGTCGAAGATTTGGTGCATCGGGATTTCCCTCGCGTTTCACGGTCGGCAGCTATTACGATCACTGTGGACTTTTCTCCATGAATGAGACCGCGTGAACGAGGCAGCCAGGAGAAAAGGTTGAAGGACGAAGAAGGAGTGACGCAGGATGAAGAATAGATTTCTCGGACGAAGAAGAAAAATTCAAGAAGGAAAAGAAGAAGAAGAAGAAGAAGAAGACGACGAAGAGGAGATGCGGATAATTTGTCCCTTCAAGGATACCCAAGTCGTTCAGAAGAGTACTCCCAACACCCCCGTTGGTCAATTCCCGTCGTCGCATTTCGCCAGAGAAGCCTACGACCCGAATCTCAAATAGAGTCGTGTCGATGTGCCGGTGCTTATATTTCTATAGAAGAAGCTTTCTCGTGTTGCAAGTCGAGCTCTCACGAACGGACGTTTCTCCGCGGGTCACGTAGGTTCCGTTTACGTAACACTCATCAAGTCTGCTCTTCTGCGCAATAAAACATTTGGAATTCCCCATCCGGCGATATTTCGATGCACCGGGACTAATCTGTGAGATGCCTCGCACGGGGATTGAAATTTCCGCAAGACTTTGATAATCCATAATCTTGGTCAATTTGTAAATGAAAAGTTTCTCATAATCCTGTATCGAGTTTGTGCCCGGAAGGCACGGAAAGGCGCTACGACGGAGGAAATTTAACGAGAAAATTCGATTAATAAGGAGTGGGAAGTTTATGCGGGGCAGAGGAGGCTCTAAAGAATTCGATAATGGATGCGCAGAAATGCAGGCTTACGGCAGAGGCACATATATATGGGGCGTTCCATCCCAAATGGGACAATTTGAAAAACTTTTTTATTTGATGTCCTCAAATTTTTTATATTTTTTAGTACCCATCAAAAGACACTTCCTGTTGAATTTTCAGATTTTTTTTATTACCTGTTCACAAGATATTAAATTTTAAAAAAACCGCTCTTTTTTCGGTTTTTTGGTCATAACTTCTTTAATAATGGTTCAAATTGAGTGTTTTTTTTCAATGTTTTTATTTTTTTATGGCCTTTTCATAAAAAAATACAAAAAAAAATATTTGACGTGTTTTTGAATAAGTTTTTTGAGTTTTAAACTTTGAATCGTGTTTTTAAAAGTTAGTTCATATTTTTATTTTTTTGAAATTTTTCAATTTTCAACTTGTATTTATTCAACAACTTTCAAGACCAGTCCGGTCGTGGGCACTCCATAATTATTATTTTCTTCGATTTTGAAAAAAAAAATTCTCTATATCATTATGAATATCAATTTTTGTTACTGTATACAGTGCATAGTCTTTTTTCATTATTTAGAATTTATTTTGACACTTTTTTATTGTTAACAGGTTCTTAAAATTAATAATTGATCGTTAAGTCTTAAATTAATAATTAATCGTTAGCAGTATTGCATCTTAAGTAAAATCTTTCTTTTGCATCTAAATAGTGTTTCTCAGGTGAAAATTTGACAGCAATATTCGGTAGACTATTTGGATTCGATACCCAGTCATACAATTCTTGAACTGTTGTTATTTGCTCATCGATTATTTATTAATTATTAATTTTCTAATTCTGTTGACAATAAAAAAGTGTCAAAATTAGTTCAAAATGATTTTAAAAAATACTATACAGTAACCAAATTGGTATTCACAATTTATAGGAATTTTTATTTTTTTTTATTTTCAAAAATCGAAAAAAAAAGTAGTTATGGAGGGCCCACGCCCGGACTGGTTTTAAAAGTTGTTGAATAGATAGAGGTTTAAAATAAAAAAATTTCAAAACAATCAAAATATGCACTCACTCTTGAAAACACGATTCAAAGTTTAAAACTCAAAAAAACTTATACATAAACACATCGAATATTTTTTTGTGCATTTTTTTCTGAAAAGGCCATAAAAAACAAAATTGTCCAAAAAAACACTTAATTTGGACTATTATTAAAGAAGTTATGACCAAAAAACCGAAAAAGAGTGGTTTTTTTGAAAATTCAATATCTTGTGAACGGGTAATAAAAAAAATCTCAAAATTTATCAAGAAGGGTCTTTTCATGGGTACTAAAAAATATAAAAAATTTGAGGAAATAAAAAAAAAAGTTTCTCAAACTGTCCGATTTGGGATGGAACGCCCTATCTATATGCAAAGTTCTCGATGCGCGAGAAAACCGAGTTTTCCTATAGCTCGAAAGAGCTGCGGTGGAAGAAATTGCTAAACTTGATGGGCTTTGAAGGAAGACACGAGAAACGTACGCGCGGGAGAAAACGTGAAGGACGAATAAGTTCCAAGAAGAGAGGGAGAGAGAAAGAGAGAGAGAGAGAGAGAGAGAGATCGACGATACGAAACGTGACGAAGTGATTTTGTAATCAAAGTCGCTACCTCGTGACATTGGATCCGTTTGTGGGAAGGAAAAGCATTTTTCTGAAAAGTTACGTCAAAAGCAACCAAAGAACGGAGCAAATTTAATATTTCCGGTAAGGATTCGCGAACACGAGCATGAACAAATTACATTCGATGTCTTTTCGTTACTTTGATCATTTATCTTTTTTTTTCTTCTTTTCCAGCTATTTGGGGTCCGACTAGGATTTAGGAACGGTGAATTTTCCACTGGGAATATTATTTCTGGGATTTCTTCTTCTCTTCGAGAATTGCGGAGAATTCGTCGGAGGACTCCATTGAGGGAAGGTATAGAGAGGCACGAGTTTAAGGGGGTCTTCAGGAAAATTTGTATGTATGGGTAAGCCTCTGTAATTGCCGGGTTTTCCCCTCTATATCTAACCAGCCGCAAAACGCGCGTCTTAACCGTCGTTCCTGTGGAAAATGTGTGTGTAGGTTTCTTCCTTCTAACATTTTCCCTCCTTCTCTTCATTCGCGACGGTTTACATCCGCTCTCTCTCTCTCCCTCCCTCTCTCTCTCTCTCTCTCTCTCTCTCTCTCTCTCTCTCTCTCTCTCTCTCCCTCTCTCTCTTCAATGCTGAATTTACATATTATAATTTATAGACGGAAGATAGGCGCTGAAGAACGAGAGAGACGTATCCCGTGCGTCGTTACTATCTCACCCCGCAGTTTGGAGTCCTGAGGACGTCACCATCACTACCAATGCGCTATTCCCTCGGGAACGCCACCTTAAACTTTCGTTGTACACGACTGGGACGAAAAAATTTTCATCGTTCATCTCCTCCGGTAAGAAAAAAAAAACTAACTGTGTATACACGGCATATATTATAGATTTGATCGCATGTTTGAGATGTCTCTGTGTCATGTAAAATCTCTACAGAGTTAGGAAAAATAATTCATACACAAACAATTTACATTGATAATTTTTTAGTTTACAGAAGAAAGATAAATCTTGAGGAGAAACGCTGTCATTTGTAACCCTGGACTTTTTAACAGTTTAATCGCGGATAGCTCATGAACTCGCCGACGCTGTAATTTGCATCCTTCATTCTCTTTAGGTAAATATGAAGCTTTTATCCAGTTCATTTACTGGGGTCACTTGTCTTCGAATTTTTCATTTTTTTTTGTTATTTGAAGAAAGTGTGATGAATATTTGTAATAAAATATTTCTAAACAATTACTTGCCTTTAAACTTGGTGTGCATCTTTGACAGATGTTTTTTGATCGTGTGAACCTCGCAAAATTAACAACTATTTTTTTAGTATTTAAAAAAAAAAACTGAAAACGAAGAAAAAAAGGTAAAAATGAATTTTTTCTGGACAGTCGCCATGTCTATGTTTTTGGTTTAGATATACGAAAGGATTGCAATCGTAGCGACCAGATCCTTTCTTATGACATTATATAACATTGTCAATTTTAATTTTTGTCTCCAACATTTTTTTGTTCTCTCTTCAAACATCAATAAATAAACAGTAAAAACGTATAGTGAAAATATTTTTTTGTTTTTGCTTCCTCAGTTTCGTATGTAAATAATTATAACTCGAGAACGCTTCGAGATATCGAGCTGAAATTTGGCATATTTTTCAAGCACGAATTGCCCTTCATTATTAAAAATGTTTGTTTTAATTCTAACGGGTGTTCAGATTTTATAAACTTTTTTCGTTTTTGCAAAAATGGCGTAGAGCAGTGGCCAAGTGGCTAGAGCGCGGGTCTCGTAATCCGCGGGACCCGGGTTCGAACCCCGGTGACACCGCTGAAAAATATTCCAATTTTTCAAGTGCTGTTTATCAGCTGCAATCCCGGTGGGTTGGGACCCCACCTTAAATAATGGAATCCTAAAGACCTCATTGCGATGAGTGGGCGGTTAATTGTACGGTTTCGGTGAGACCTGCCGACGTGGTTCTTATTGCTTGGATGGTGGTTCACTTAACTGTGCAAGCGACTGACTCACTGGATCGCAATGGAGGAGGTAACTACCTAACCGACCGACGATAGTCGTGCTAGAGCGTGCTCGCATTGCTACCGACGGTCTCTTAGGTAATTTAGCGTCTGTATCAGTGAAGGTTTTTCTGCAGTTTTCCCTTCACTCTCGGCAGAATTGCGATACAGAATGGAAAAGGTGTAGGGTGCGGGTGCAGCCACGGCCTTACTAGGAAAGGGGGGGGGGGGTGGATAGTATAAAGCAATGCTATACGCTGGTAACAAATAAATTTTGAAATTTTTTCTGATCAAGGTTATTCGCTGTTGAATTTGGCAAGAGGCAAATTTAAAAGAATTTGGCAAATTTGCCCAATGATTATTCATGTTCTTTAATAGTTAACAAAGCTTCTTTCATGAGGAAGCCAAATTTCATCGCCATACTTTGTGATAAAGGAAGCTATGTGAACTATGAATAAAGATACGGAAGCAATGTGCAAATGCCCAATTTTTTTTCTATTCAGTTTTGAAAAACGTCCGAAAACCAGATTTGTCTAGAGTAGAATGCTGCCTTTAAATAAATTGATAAGTTTGAAAATGAGCCTCTCGTAAAACGTCGATTCAGTTATAAAATTAAATATACTATTATACAGTGGCCTGAGATGAATTTCAAGAAGTTAATGCACGAGTCTTTCAAGTATTAATGTCGTCGTTAAGTGAATAAACAATACATGACCTCGTGAGTTTATCGCTTATTCTGATGGCTTTAATTGAATTACAGAAGCACGAACGGTTGAAGGACGTGATGAAGCGTGTATGTTACGTTGGTCCACGTATTCACACAAAAGAGAACGGGCAGCCGAGTGAACGGTCAGGAGAACGAACCATGAAAAGTGTGCTGTATATGCTACGAAAGCTCGAGAGTCCTATGCCGTTAGGTCGTTAAGTCTCAAAGTCTGTACAGCGTTGGTTGCGGATATGCGGAGATAGCGAAGGGTCACTAAAACGTACTTAGCCGCCTGGGGGTTAAAAGGCAGCATAGAGAAAGAGGATTCATTGCGTGACCGTTGATCGTTATCCCTGTGAACGGCGTACACATTAAACCTCGCTGGCCAATGTCCGTAGGGGATGCTGCATGTATCCATACAAGATTATTCCTCGGTCTTTCTTCGTTCTTCCTCCTCATACTGAATCCACACGCACGAATACCACTTGAACGAAAAATTTTACGGTCAAATATCGTGTCAAAATTCTCATTGACATGCTTACTTTTTCCAAGAATTTTCGATAACTCTATTTCTTGAAAACAATAGAGTAGTATCTGGTTAAGGTACTAGCTCAGTGAACACGTTATGTTCCAGCATTGTAACATGGAAGTTACATGTAATGTTACAATGTTATTGCTATGTAACATTTGTTATATGCAGGTTGCATAACTGGTATATAACTTTGTTACATTACAGTAATGTAAAAAAGCATTGTAGCCATTACGTAACATGCTTGTAATGAAGTGACATTACAGTAATGTAACATATGTTATATTGCGGCAATATAACATGGAAGTTACATGTAATGTTACCATGTTATTCCTATGTAACATAGCTGTTGTCTAACGTGCAAGTAACATGTCATGTAACATTTGTTTCATGCAGGTTACACAACTGGTGTATAACTTTGTTACACTACAGTAATGTAAACAAGTTTTGTAGCCGTTACGTAACATGCTTGTAATGAAGTGACATTACAGTAATGTAACATATGTTATATTGCGGCAATATAACATGGAAGTTACATGTAATGTTACAATGTTATTCCTATGTAACATAGCTTTTATATAACGTGCAAGTAACATGTTATGTGACATTTGTTACATCCAGGTTACATAACTGGTGTATAACTTTGTTACACTACAGTAATGCAAAAAAGTTTTGTAGCCGTTACGTAACATGCTTGTAATGAAGTGACATTACGGTAACGTAACATATGTTATATTGCGGCAATATAATATGAAAGTTACATGTAATGTTACAATGTTATTTCTATGTAACATAGCTGACATATAACGTGCAAGTAACATGTTATGTAACATTTGTTACATGCAGGCTACAAAACTGGTATATAACTTTGTTACATTACAGTAATGTAAAACAGTTTTGTAGCCGTTATGTAACAAGCATGTAACGAAGTGACATTACAGTAACGTAACCCATGTTATATTGCGGCAATATAACATGGAAGTTACATTTAATGTTACAATGTTATTCTTGTGATACATAACTGTTACATAACGTGGAAGTAACATGTTATGTACCATTTGTTATATGCGGGTTACATAACTGGTATATAACGTTTTTACATTACAGTAATGTAAAAAAAATTTGTAGCCGTCATCAGATTTGTTAAATAATTTTTTAAAATGTTTCTACTATTTGAGTTAGTTTCGTAGCATCGTAATGTTATCTAATTGATATAATAATGATTGGTTAAACATAATGAAATGGAAAGATTCTATTTGAAATGCGACTTAACAATTTCGTTATTTGTCCGTAAATTGAAGATCCGCAGTACATTAATAGCCGCAGTATTGCGGTAATATAATAACAATATGGCAGTAATATAATTTAAATACTTCAGTTGCATAACTGAAATATTCCAATGATATCACCGTAACATTGATGTTATATAAATGCAATATAAGAGTTACATTAATGTAACATTACATTCCGATATTGGGGTTATATAACTGTTGCATAACAGTTATATAACAATGTTATATTGCTGAGTAGGAAATTGTAACTTACATGTAACGTCTATGTAATATTATAAGCATACATTGCTGCAACATTACTGTGTCCACTACGAGTCTACTTTAAAAGGCCAAAAAAGCGCAAATTTTTAAGATTTTTTCTTCCCAGCTTCTTTATCAGATATGGCTATAAAAACTATTTTTATAACATTGTTTCATTCTTCGAAAATACAACAAAAAATTACTTTTCATTTTGATTCTCTTAATAATTTATAGGAGTCGCCAGAGTCGAAAATATCTTGTCCCATGGCTGACAGTTAATTTCAGCATTGGCTAGTCTGAAACCATGTTAGCATGTTAAAGGGGACGGTTTCTTATACAACAATTTACCACCGTCAATGAAAAATCGATTTAAAAAAATGGCCCATGTTTGAAGTGAAAATGAAAAATTAAATTTTTCACAATTTATTTCAAACTTCCGCCATTTTCTTTTTATCGATTTTTCATTAACGGTGGTAAATTGTTGTGCAAGAAACCTTCCTCTTTAAAATGCTTCTTTATTTTTTGTTTCAGACTTGCCAATCCTCAGATTAACTGTCGACCATGAGACAAGACATTTTAGAAGACTCGATTTTGGCGCCTTCTAATTATTCAAAGAATCAAAATAACAAATAATTTTTTTTTGCATTTTCGAAGGAAGAAGCAATGTTGTAAAAACAGTTTTGTAGCTGATAAAGGAGGTGACAAAAAAATCTTGAAAATTTGCTTTTTTTTTTGTCCTTCTAAAGTAGACTTGTACCTTAATTAATGTCTCTCATGAGCTGCCAAGTATCATCGTTGAAAGATACACTCGTTATTTTTCGCTCTGCCTGTTACAATCGACCATTTTTTTCCCCTCAGCATTGTCGTTATTTTCGCCACGTGCTCGCTTTTCTTCCTCCTTGATTTCTCGTTTTCCCGTATACAATGCTATCATTGGATATTAACGATCCGAGTGTATCGTCGATCATCCAACGCGAAGATACACCGGTGTCGTTGAGCTTGCCATTTTTTTTTGGCACCAGAGTTTACGATTCGAGTTGCTCCCGACCACTTTATTACCCTCTCACTTGTATAATTTTATTGCATCGGTGATATATTCGTTACTGCTATTCGCGTCTCACTTTTTTTCATACTCGCCTTCAAATTGTCAATGCAATAATACGAAATAATTGGATATATCTTGTGTCTGGTTTTGCGAATTTATCGCGATGCTTTTCTCGAAGATGAATTTTTTCATTTATTAAATCAAGCAAATTTACAATCTTCACTTTTCTCTAAGCACATTTTCTTTTCCTCGTTGCAGGAAGCCTGTGATACCTCACGAAGGATCTCGCTCGCACAGGAAACACTTTCAACTCCGGAGGGTGGAAAGAAAGAGAGACGGAGGCAAAAGATTGCGAGAGAGAACGAGATATATATATTTTTTTTCGTGGCACAATGAGTCCACGTGTAAAATCCTCGAGAGAAGAAACATTGAAGATAGTAGAAGGAAACAGAACGGAACGAAATAGGACGATGCCCGGTACTCTCATCCCTTCTTGCAATGGCGTCCGGATGAAATAGAAACTTATTATTCCCTGGGATTAAGTTTCTCGCTGCCGGGCGACTCACTGTAGTAAACTATTATACCCATATATATGTATATATATATATATGGGCCATTCCATGACAAATCGACCACTTTTGAACACAGCCCCTTTCAGTTTGGCTGATTTTATTTTCCTTTTCTACCCCATTGAAAACATTTTTCAGGAAATCTTCAAATTTTTTTACCCAACCCAAACAAAACTTTTTTTCAAATAGCTACAACTTCTTCAAAAATTGACTGATTGGGATGTTTTTATTGTTCAAAATTTTCGCCTTTAAATTTCTCGAAGTTGGCCATTTTCAATTTTTGTTTTTTTTTTCACTCACAAAATATTTCGATCAATTCTGGAAAAAATATCTTTCAACATGGAGTGGGTCGACATTTCATTCTATTTTTTTTTCACTTTTTCGAAAAAAAATTCAAATTTTTTCGAGGATTACTACTTTTTATTTTTCAAACTCTGAGTTCCTTTTTAAATCCTCAAAAATTTCCGGAGTAGTATTTTGTGCAATAAGCCTAGCTGGGAAATTTTTTTTTCTTCAATCGATGAAAAAAAATAGAAGGAAATGTCGGCCCAATCCATGTTGGGCGGAATTTTTTCCGGAATTGATCAAAGTATTTTTTGCGTGAAAAAAAATTGTTAATGGCGGATTTTGAGAAAAAGATTATTTTTCTCGAAAAAATGGAAAATTTCATAGATTTTAATATCTTAAATTTTTTTTTGTACTTTTTTTCGAAAAGTACATTTAAAGAAGAAAGTTTGGAAAAAAACGTCCCAATTAGTCAATTTTTGAACAAGTTGTAACTATTTGAAAAAAAAAATTTGTTTAGGTTGAGTAAAAGAATTTGAAAATTTCCTGAAAAATGTTATTAATAGGATAGAAAAGGAAAACAAAACTTCAGCCAAATCGAAAGGGGTCGGGTTCAAAAGTAGTTGATTTGACATGGAATGCCCCATATATATTCATATACATAATGTATACAAGTAATGTGTATAAGACTGCTGTTTGGCGAAAAGCAAGAAATATTAAGGGGTTATAACTTTGAAAATCCTCCTTGACTTCACTTTCTCACATTCTTCTATTCTTCAAACACTCAAAACTCTGTTTAATTTTTCGTCTCCGTTTTCTGCTATTGAGTTGAGAGAGAAGCAATCTTAGTTCGTATTACACTAAAATATATTTATTAGAATGAGTAAAAAAAGATCATTTTTGGACCATGTTGCTCATCAAGATTCGAGGATCTCGTAAAAATTAAGAATTTTTCATGAATTGAATAAGCACAGCATTATTTTTTTACCCCTGCCACTGATAAGCGGTCTAAAAGGGTTTTCGATCAAACGTTGAAGAAAAAAAAATTGCATCGAGCTTAACTTTTGCAGTAAGTGTACCGAATATTGGGGCTAGTACCGAATACTTTTCGTCCAGTCTATTTCTTATTAGAATAAATTCAGTTTACGTTCAATAAATGTAATGTATTTTTTTAAATAATCTTCATTTAACGTATTGTCACTCGAAATAAATATCGAATATGAGTGAATTGTATTCAATTCATATTTCCCGTAATTCATAACAAGCTACCGAGCGAGGTAAAAAACGGTCGTTTCCTTATCGATTTGGTTAAGGAAGTGGGCTTGCGAAAAAGCATAGTTCATAATAAAAAAGCATCGAATCAGTCGAAATAAGTTTCAATGTATTATAAACGAGTCATTAAAGTAGTAGAGAGCGGAAATAGACGAGCAAGTTAAATATTTGGCCGGAAATACATACCCCATAATTCGGTACATAGTGAGAATCGTGTGTACCGAATACTGTGGCCCATATATAACCTCCCTTCGGACGTCAAACGAGTACAACAATATTCGGGACATGCATACGCCAGTAATAGGGCCGTTTGTTTTACGAATGACTAACGAATGTCAAACGCATGTTAAAGTGTACAACAGTATTCGGGTCATGCATACCCCAGTAATAGGGACATCTGTCAAAAGTGTAGAACAGTATTCGGGGCATTTGCACATGTACGCATTTTCAAAATTACAATTAAATAATATACATAATAACAAAAATGAGGTGGGCATTCGTTAGCTGAGATTCCACGCTTTCCAACAATACCAATACTTTTTACCCTGAGACAATTTTAAATAAAGATTTTCCTCTCTTAATGATGAGCGAAGCTTAGGTCCCCAGTATTCGGGACACTTACCTTAAATGTTTATTTCATCGCAAACGATAGATATACCGGCAGGATCCAAGTAATTTGAATTCTCAATTTTTCTGTATTATGACCTCGTAACATAATTTTCAACCTCTCACAAGCGATAGCGGAAAATTTCATTCAGCCAACGTTCATCGTGAAAAATTCTCATTCGTAAAAAGACACTCGAATCTCTATGAACAACAAATCCACAAATAAAATTTTTTTCATCGGTCTAATATCTATGACTTTAGGGCGATTTTTTTCGACTTTTTTTTATTTCTTTCACTCCTCACCCGAAATTTTGTTGCATATGTCTGAAAGAAAATTCTCTGAAAGTTACAGCCCTTAATATTAATATGAAGTACTTTTCCTTCACGTGATAATTTTTTCCATCTAAAATACACGAAAATCAAAAAAAAATTTATTCAAAATCTTAACACTCCGCGGTTTTTTATGCTATCGCATTGATTTTGGTCGCAATTTACGTAGAATTGAACGATATTCAAAAGTGTCCAGGACAACGTAAGTGCAACATACACTGGTGCAATAGTACGGGTCCCTAAAGTTGATTTTTATCATAAATTCTCGATTTTTTGCTGTTATCTCCGAAATGATTAACTTAATAGAAAAATCATGAAGGAAAATTTGGTTGAAAATTTAATTTTCTACAAAAAAGGTCTTTAGAACTTATTGCTAAAATTAATATTTCTTGAGATATTGAACCTTAACTTATTTGTGATATCAAAATTTTTATGGATTATCGAACCAAAAGTTTCAAATTGTTGATATTTCATATGATATAACCACTGGTGATATGATATGTGATATGGTGATACGATATGGAATATCAACAATTTAAAACTTTTGGTTCGATAAACTATACAAATTTTATACATAAATAAGTTAACGTTCAATATCTCAAGAAACATTAATTTTAGCAGTTAGGTCTAGAGGACCTTGTTCGTAGAAAATTAAATTTCCAACAAAATTTCCTTTCATGATTTTCCGGTTAAGTCTATCATTTCGGAGATAACAGCAAAAAATCGAGAATTTTTGGTAAAAATCAACTTTAGGCAGCCGAACTATCTCACCAGTGTAAGTTACACTTACGTTGTTCAGGACACTTAAAGATCGTTCAATTCTACGTAAATTGCGACCAAAATCAATGCAATAGCATAAAAAACCGCGGAGTAGTAAAATTTTGACGAAAAAAGTTTTTCATTTACGAGTATTTTAGATGGAAAAACTTATCACGCGAAGGGAAAGTACTTAATATTAATATTAAGAGCTGTAACTTTCAGGGAATTTTGTTTCACACATATAGAACAAAATTTCGGGTGCGGAGTGGAAGAAATAAAAAAAGTAAAAAAAAAATCGCCCTAATATGATATATATCTATTTTGTATGTATAACAGGTTAAAAAAGATGAAAAGGAAAGAAGGAAGTATCAGCAAGGAAAAGGAAGATAAAAGAGATTCGTCTAGCCGCGGGGACTGAAATCGATATTTTCACCAGCGAAGCAGAGAGAAAGAGAGAGAGAGAGAGAGAGAGAGAGAGCTCCCAATAACGATGCTATATTGGAAGCGTATCGGTAAACAGTTTGCAGTTTCCAACGGCTGATTGGGCTATGTATAGGAGAATGGCGAGAAGAATCGCGTTGGGAACTTACACCCCTGACAGATCGTGACACCGTAATTTTTCGGTGTTGAGTGTCACGTGTAGGGTGTCAAATGACAATTTTAACACCGAAAAAATTGAGTGTTGGACACCCATCTGAACACTAAAAAAAAGCGGTGTCGACACTGATTTGAGTGTCGACACCCAAAAAAACGGTGTTGACACTGAACTTGGTTGAGAGGGTGTCGACACCCAAAAAGACGGTGTCGACACTGATTTGGGTGTTGACACCCAAAAAAAACGGTGTTGACACTGATCTTGGCCAAGGCTGTTTTGGGTGTCGACACCCCAAAAAGACGGTGTCGACACTGATTTGAGTGTCGACACCCAAAAAAACGGTGTTGACACTGAACTTGGTTGAGAGGGTGTCGACACCCAAAAAGACGGTGTCGGCACTGATTTGGGTGTCGACACCCAAAAAAAACGGTGTTGACACTGATCTTGGCCAAGGCTGTTTTGGGTGTCGACACCCCAAAAAGACGGTGTCGACACTGATTTGAGTGTCGACACCCAAAAAAACGGTGTTGACACTGAACTTGGTTGAGAGGGTGTCGACACCGTCTTTTTGGGTGTCGACACCCAAAACAGTCTCAACCAAGTTCAGTGTCAACACCGTTTTTTTGGGTGTCGACACCCAAATCAGTGTCGACACCGTCTTTTTGGGTGTCGACACCCAAAACAGTCTCAACGAAGTTCAGTGTCAACACCGTTTTTTTTTGGGTGTCGACACCCAAATCAGTGTCGACACCGTCTTTTTGGGTGTCGACACCCAAAACAGTCTCAACCAAGTTCAGTGTCAACACCGTTTTTTTTGGATGTCGACACCCAAATCAGTGTCGATACCGTCTTTTTGGGTGTCGACACTCAAAACAGTCTCAACCAAGTTCAGTGTCAACACCGTTTTTTTTGGGTGTCGACACTCAAATCAGTGTCGACACCGTCTTTTTGGGGTGTCGACACCCAAAACAGCCTTGGTCAAGATCAGTGTCAACACCGTTTTTTTGGGTGTCGACACTCAAATCAGTGTCGACACCGTCTTTTTGGGTGTCGACACCCAAAACAGTCTCAACGAAGTTCAGTGTCACACCGTTTTTTTGGGTGTCGACACTCAAATCAGTGTCGACACCGTCTTTTTGGGGTGTCGACACCCAAAACAGCCTTGGCCAAGATCAGTGTCAACACCGTTTTTTTTGGGTGTCGACACCCAAATCAGTGTCGACACCGTCTTTTTGGGTGTCGACACCCAAAACAGTCTCAACCAAGTTCAGTGTCAACACCGTTTTTTTTGGGTGTCGACACTCAAATCAGTGTCGACACCGTCTTTTTGGGTGTCACGATCTGTCAGGGACACACCGTCAGAAACACAGAAGCAAACAGTGTTCATGGTACAAGCTCGCGTTTGCCATATACACGTGCTTGACAACGAGACGTATATATATATGTATGTGCAATGGGGCACAAAAGAGTCAGGTTGCAATGGCAAAAGCCCCATTCAAACCTCAGCAGTCACCTCAGCGTTTCCAGCCTCATGGATCTGTACACTCCACGTGAGGAAACTTACACCGCGAATGGAGAACGTTACAGCGAGAGCGGAAAATGTTTGAAAAGAAATTCGTACGTAAAGAACGAAAATTGTCGAGCATCACTTTTGATTTGGAGTGTTCTTCGGGAATCTTCAGTGGCAGGTCGAAAACAGCTGAAATAAGAAATTCTTCACTGAAAAAATTTTTTTGTTGAAAATGCAAAAATTTGTTTCGCTCAAACAAATATTTGTTTCCGGACGTTCAACTCGATCATTTTGGTAATTCAACAAAATATACAGTGGAAGTTTTAGTTTAATCGTTGCTTGAATGGGCAAAGTTTCAGTTCAATCAAATAAAAATTTGTTACTTCGAATAAAAATGTAATCCACACAGAGAAAGAAACGATTGAGCTGACTAATTATCAGTTAATTCCATATACGTATATTCTATGTATCAAAATAAATAGTTGATACAATTTTATTTATTTCAAGTATATAAATAATGTGATAGATGGATTAAATATTTGGTTCACGCAATTATCCGATTGTTTCAATGAACCAATATTTTGTCGAATACATAATATATTTAGTTGGTGCAATTAAATTGTTAATCCTGAAATCAATTATAGCTAAACATAGTATAAAGAATATGTAGTATTTGAAAAATAATTCAAAATGCATATTTTACCAGCCTCAAAATGAGCGACAAAAAAAAAATAGTATTTGCGCGAATCGTCCGATCTAATTTTACGCTCTCTCCGACGGGGATTCGAACCTGCGACCCTACCTACCTATCCTACTTGACGACCTAACACGTTACCTACTGAGCTACGGACTGCTTACGAACTTTCTCAACTTTTGTGGTATATGAATGGTACGGTGTGTCGAAAAAATAATGATATGGACTAAATAAATGGACTAAACAAATAAATAAATAAATTGGACTAAATTGTACCTGTAAATTGACCAAATAATTTCGTTCACCTCATATCTTATGGTTAGCCAAATCCATTTGTTGATTTAATTATGGTTTCATTATTTCAAACAAATTAATATCGAATCAACTAAATTTTTTTCAACTAAATGGATCAAGTTGATTTAACTGAACTTTTTTCTAAGTGATCAAATTATTGTTCATAGTATTCAAATGAATAATTTTGTATTTCAACAAAATTAAATTTCGTACAACAAAATCGTTTCTTTGGTGTGAAATATGGACAACCAAATGATTTTTTTCATTTCTCATCATTATATGCTGGTTCAAAAAAACATTTCGCGATAGACACAATATTATGGATTGTTTTGAATACATATACTTATTTGATTTGGCAATATAAAAAATGTTTGTACCAAACAAATTGATTGAAAATACATTTTCGCTTGTTACAGCTACATTTATCTAGTTAATATAAACTAGAAATCAACAAAATATTTCTTTACCGCAACTCAGTAATGTGTAAATTGGACTAAATTGTATCTGTAAATTGACCAAATAATTTTGTTCACCTCATATCTTATGGTTAACCAGATCCATTTGTTGAATTAATTATAGTTTCATTATTTCAAACAAATTAATATTGAATCAACTAAATTTTTATCAACCAAATGGATTTAGTTGATTTAACTGAAATTTTTTCTCTGTTGTCATTACGTTTGATCTTGACGGAACATATTCATAAAGCACTTCAAAAGGTCTTTGTATCTTCGTCAAACGAGACGAGTTTTAACCCTTACTTGACACACTGGGGTACAAAAGAACCCAGGCCTAAATTTCCTTCATTTTAAGTACCTAAATTTTAAAAAATGGGACCTATAGCGACATCTGTTATTGTGCGAAAATTTTGTGCAATTTTTTTAAATGTTATTTTACTACTACTGATTTTTTTTGTAGTGCTATACAAAGCAAACACAGTTAAATTTGCAACCATTTTTGTTGGAAAATAAAAAAGTTATGTTGTCATTTTTTCAGTTTTTTAGGTATTTAAATTTTTTTATCATATTTAATTTTAATATTTTACTATAAATCTCGGCTAACTTTGGGAAGTAATTTCTTAAGAAGTTCTAAAAAAACTTTCGAGATAAAATCAGTGATCGGCAGTATCGATTTTTTCGTCAACGATATTGATAATATTAACCATTTTTTCGAAAAATTAATAATTCGTCAAAAATTAGAATTTGGCGACAAAATATTTCCAATTTTTCAAAAAAAATAGTAATTAGCGAAAAAATATTACCAAGTTTTTTTCTAAATATAATAATTGATATGGAAAATATGACTAATTAATAAAAAAAGAACAGTAATTGGTAGTAAATTATATTTACGTATTTGTGTGTACAGATTGAGTCATGGTTATAAGCTCAAACGACTATTAAAAAAGTTGTTTTATTTTTTATAATAACTAGATCTTTTGAATATTTCACACATTAGTATTTATTGTATCGAATGTCATACGATATCATATAAGTTATTATTAATACGAATATTTAAACAGTACTTATTAAAAAATGCATTAGTCATTTTTTACTTATTTATTACTTTTTCCAAAATTAATACAATATTTGTCCACAAATTATTGATTGTATTGGTTATTTAGCAATATCTTTCTCGCAAAATACTAATTCTTGGAGTAAATTAGTAATATTTTATCGTTAATTGCTCATTTTTTTGGAAAAATTTGAAAGATTTTGTCATTAATTACTTATTTATTAGAGAAATTAGTGATATTTTGTCACCTTTCCTTATACATTATTATATTTAGAAAAAAACTTGGTGATATTTTTTCGCTAATTACTAAATTTTTTTGAAAAATTGGAAATATTTTGTCAATAATTACTATTTTTTTTTGAAAAAATTGAAAATATTTCCTTACTATTCACTAATTTTTTAGAAAAATTACCAATATTTTTCTACTAATTTTGAATTTTTATAAAAAATTAATACGAATTTGTCGAAAAAATTAGATAATAAAAATAGATTTTTTTTGCCGATCACTGGTTAAAATAGTAAATAGTATACTTTTCTTTTTTCATAAGAATTTTTTTCGCTGATGTACAAATCGATCCCCGTGTGTCAAGTACATTATTCTGCGGAAGTGTGTCAAGTAAGGGTTAATATTTAAAAAAAATTTGGTTACGTTTCAAAGGAAAAACTGATGCGAATTAAGGTGGATTTGGATTAACGACTTTCTACTTGATGTAAAAAAAGCTACGCAGTTTTTGACAAGTTTTCATCTTAGTTATTTCAACCTGGACGAATTAGAGCTCATTTTGTTTCTCAATAGATTTTTTTTTTGGTTCTTCCACCGCCCTGGGGTCCTTCCCCTATAGCCGCTTCTCTCATCCCCTCCCGTTGTGCGGCTGCAGCCGACTTCTCCCCACTGTATCGCATTTGCCGAGGACGGAGGGAAACTGCAGAAAACCTCTCGTCGAAACAGCCGGTAACTTATACCTGATTACCTCCGATAGCAGTGGGAGCACGCTCAAGCACGACTATCATTGGTCGGTTAGGTAGTTACCTCCCCACTTGTGACCGAGTGAGTCAGCCACTGCACGGTTAAGTGGTTTCATCAACCGAGCGATGAGAACCGCCTCGGGACGCCCCACCAGAACCATGCAGCAGCCACCCACCCCTCGCAATGAGGTGATGGGACCGATTTATATTTAAGGTGGGGTCCAAATCCACCGGGAGAGCACCAGAAACACTTGAAAAAACCTTTTCATAGGTGTCGCCTCGGGGATCGAACCCGGGTCCGCGAGTTACGAGACCCGCGCTCTAGCCTCTCAGCCAGTGCTCTCCTATAGAATTTTTTATTAAATGACCAATTTTTCATGATGAGATTTATCATTTGCAAACCAAAGTCATTCGTTTACAGAAAGAAAAATATCGCTGTCTCGACCTTCTTTTAGTCGGTAAATTCGTAAAACATATTTCGATAACTAAATTGAGTTCTCACCGATCAAGATCATCCTAAAAATTACAAATTCAAGTTAACGAGATCTGCATAATGATAGGTCAGCGGATTTACTCGAGTAAATTCAAATTCACCGTTGGTTTGACCAATTTCTCGTTTAAAACATGAACGAGGAATATATTTTAAACTTGAGCAGGAAGTCTTTGAAAATTTTATTTTTTCAGACCAGTTGGAAAATGACGGGAACGTCGAGTGGAAATCATCGAGGATAATTGACCATGTCATTAGTGGTGGAAGAAAAAAAAAACGTTGAAACGTAACGCAGTGTGATTATTAACATGTCGATGTGGAATGGTCCAAATGCGAGAATGTTTGAGGAATCACGGGATCGAGAGTGGGAACATTGTGAAGCAGGGATGCGGAAATACCAGACCAGAATGGGATTGTAGCATTGAATATGCATTAGCGTCAACGAGGATTCTCCGTTGTGGCGAGTGATGCAATGTGTCGAAGAACGGGGACCGGACGTTATGAGAGTGAAGAGAAAGAGCCATTGGAGCTATTGTTGCTCGTTCGAAGCTACCGGAGCTGCATATGTGGAATTTCCTCAGAGAGGGTGCTCGAATTGTACGGAAGATGGCGGTGGTGCAATTGTGACCGGAATAAGTTAAACCGGATGGGATATTACATTGAAAGTAAAATTCGCATGAGAAAATTCTCAAGGATTCAGGCGGTCTTTTATATATATGGAGCATTCCACACCGATTCGACCTGGGTCCGACCCTTCACCTCTCCGATTTTGTCCCCAATTTTTCATGGTTTTTTAGTACCTCTGAAAAGCACTCGGGATTTTTTTCAGATTTTTTTGGAGCTATTTGACTTAATGATAATTTTATAAGCAAATAAACTGTTAGCCCAAATTTAAAAATCTGAAAAAATCACAAAAATGCCGGTTCTTATATGGAAAATTTCGAGCATTGAGACACGGCGAGCAGGAGTTTTCTTCTGTTTATAACAAGCTTTTTGAATTTTTTTTTTTAATAGAAAGAGAATCCTGAATTGAGTAGGCCGTTTTCCAAACATTTTTTTAGACACCATCAATCTATACGAAAATGTTTGGATAACGGCCCACTCAATTCAGGTTTCTCTTTCTATTTTTTTCTACATTTTTTTCGAAAAAGCTTGTTATAAAAAGGCAGCTCAACGCTCAACGCTTGAAATTTTTCATTTAAAAAACGGGGTTTTTGTGATTGGTTTCAGATATTTAAATTCAAGCTAACTATATTTGTTTATAAAATCATCATTAAGTCGCATCGTTCCAAAAAAATCTGATAAAAATCCTGAGTGCTTTTCAGTGGCACTACAAAACGGTAAAAAATTGTGGACAAAATCGGAGAGGTGAAGGGTCGAATCCGTGTGGAATGCCCCATATATATGAATATACATACTAGAATTTGTAGTGGCTCAGGCGGCAAAACAAAATAACTTAACTTAGTATTTTGGACTATTTTAGACTATATTGGACTATTTTTAATTATTTTGTGCTACCAGAGTTGCAAAAAATGCGTTATTTTAATAATGCATTATTGATTTCATTAATGATTATTTTTTCACTTAATAATGGGACTCAACTTCCATTATACATTATTCATTCAATGAATAATGTGATAAAAAAAAATATTGCATTATATTTTTAATTAATAATGCAAATGTCAGACCATTAAGCATTACATTAGTACTGGAAAATGAAGAAAATGCAACATTATGCATTACGTTGAGTACTTGGAAAAGCATTACATTATCCGTTGCTGAAGTAATGGATAATGTGGAAAGAGTTAAATTAATAATTACTGAAATAATGAGTAATGCAAAAATGTTCCATTATCCATTATTAAAGTAATAGATATTGCAAAGTAGCGTTAATTTTTCATGACTATAATACTGAATATTTTGAATAATGCATTATTCGGAATAAAAATATTTTATGCATTCGTAGTCCAATAGGACAATGCGATAAAATCTTCCTTTTATTTACGAAAGTGGAAAATATGGATTGATGAAACCGGTTCAGGGACTCGATTGTATCGGTTTATGAAATTTTTTAAAGTAAAAAAACCCAAAAATGTAAGCATCGGAATTTCAACAGAACTAATAATCACTGTTTTGAAATTTGTAATTGGAATTGAAAATTTGAATCGAAAGAGAATAAAATACATATATGCTGCGCATTTTCTTTTGATCTAACATATAAAAAAATACAGAAGTGGAAGATGATTTTTTCTTTTGGTTAATTCACAAATAAAAAAAAAATACATGAAATTATTCGTGAGTAAAAAAAAGTAAACAAACGTATATGAACTGGAATTATTATTCTCTTGACAATTTCCGGTCAAAGATAAAAAAGAAAAAGATGCTGTAGGTTCAAATCTGAACTAACAAATAAAAAAAAAACAAAGTACCGAATTATATTTTCGAAGTAAAAAATTAGGAATCTAAACACACGAATTTCCATAAAGGAAAATCTAAACACACGAATTTCCATAAAGGAAAATCTAAACAAACGAATTACCCTGTAAAAAATTTGAGGCAATAACACACAGTCTGAGATGTATCATACGAAAAGGAAGATTTCATTGACGTTAATCTCTATATATAGAAATTATTTTTATTCCTTTAAACCATTACTCAAAGTAATCCATTATTCATAGATGTAATGCGTTATTTAAAGTAATGCACTGTTCGATGTAATGTGTTACTCAAAGTAATGAATTGCTCAATGTAATGCATTACTCAAAGTAATGCATTGCTCAACGTAATGCATTGTTCAAAGTCATGCATTATTCTTCGGTTTTGTACCATTCATTACTATAGTAATGAAAATTTGTTTCTACTTTGAATTACCCATTACTGTAATAATGGACAATGGCAGCGTTTAGCATTATGCATTACTGTTGTAATGAATAATGTTACGTTTTTTTCATTATTCATTATTAATTTAATGCATAATCGTTAGGTTTCACATTTTTCATTACAAAAATAATGCTTAATGTTTCTATCATAGAATTTTCATTATTTCTAAAATAAATAATGCATTATTTTTACATTATAATTTCGGCAACTCTGTGTGCTACTACCGACGGTTTTAAACTATTTTAAACTAGTCTGGACTATTCTATACTATTATGTTCCCGTTACGTGGCATCCGGAGGCACAGACAACTTTTCAAAATATTATCAAATATATAGAAGCCAACTAAAGACCTCTTTACTTATATATGCCTATCTCTTGTTTTCTGTTTTACCCGAGTTGCCCGGCAGCGATAGAGTCCATAGAATATCCCTTTTACGAAATTTTGCACAATTATGAGCGAATTTAATAATCGCAAAACGAGAAACCTGTTTTCAACTTATATAATTTCCCTGAAATTGACAATAACGCTCGACGAAATGGTCTTAATTGTGTTTTATTAAATTTAGAACTCTCCTCCCTAGCTGGAATATACACCGGGAGAGGACGATGACGATTTTGCCAGAGGCTTTGTCACACAGAGGAGGGGGGGGGGGGAGAGAGAGAGAGAGAGAGAGAGAGAGAGAGAGAGAGAGACGTATGGAAACGCGTTGATAACGAAGCTTAAGCGTGACCCGAACTTCTCTGCTGGCCTCTTGTGCAGGTGCACCACGTTCGTGGCAGTGCATAACACGTGAATCGAACATAGGAAACTAATGCCGCTCGAAGTTGCAAAGGACACATGTATGAAATCGTCTTTGCGAAGTGAGCCGTTTTATTACGTCGAAGGTTCAGATATATTTTCATATTTTTTGTTAAGGCCTTAGGCTACTCTAGAGACCGAAAAAAATAGGCTTTTTGGGGATTTATTTTCAGAAATACTACAAAATAAATCGAGATTACAAAAACGGGGTGTTATCATACATATCAGTGACTGTTCACAATATTTTTTTTGAAGCGATTAATTTCAAAATGGCGGCTGCGCAGCGTTTTCGCGATAACGTCTCCGTTTTTTCAGAGTTCACGGCCGGACTAACAGCTCCTGTAATTTTTTAATCATAATAAGCCAATAAATTTTTTTCGATCATATGTAATCACTGCTATAGAAGTACGTAGGATTTTTGCGATATATTGATTTTTTGTCAAATGGCGCACTTCTAAGGTGGAAAGTGAAAAATCTACCTAGAAAATCGTCAGATAATTGTTAATAACAAATGAACTATGCAATATAAAAAAAAAAACCTACGTACTTCCACAGACAATGTCGTTTTCGAGATCTATTCAAAATTTCAAGTGAATCGGTGGAAAATTGTCTGAGTTATGAGTCCGGCCAACTGAAAAAATGCAGTTTTGAGATAAACGCGTTTGAAGTTTTGAGTAGTACCAGACGGTCTTGTATTAAAATTTGAAAACCGAGTTCTTAGAGATTTTTCCCGGTCATAAACTTTTGGGACATCATTTTTGAGGTCCTGTTAGACCATTTAAAGTAAAAAAAATTTTCAATAATAATGCAATTGTGAGATAAAGGCGTTTGAAGTTTTTAGTAGGACCAGACGGCCTTGTACTAAAATTCGAAAAACGAGTACTTAGAGATTTTTCCCGGCCATAAACTTTTGGGACATCATTTCTGAGGGACACCATTTCCATTTAAAATAAAATTTAAAAAAATCAAATTTTCAAAAGTGCTAGGGTGGCCTAAGGCCTTAATATATCGCATCGTTTGGAAATTATTTCAGTTTTTCAATCCGATCGTTTGAGAGTTGGTTTTCCACAATCCAAGCCCGATGAGTGTAGATTTAAAAAAAAGTCTCGGAAACATTATAGTTTTTGGGCTACAATTACATTATCTTTCTTAACTATTCTCTCGTTCTTTTTAGAATAATTTATAATTACTTTGTATTTCAAAGATTTTAAAAAATACTTCATCCTTATGTATATCCATACACTGAGAAATTTTTTTTGTTGAAAATGCAAAAATTTGTTTGACTCAATCAAATATTTGTTTCCGGACGTTCGACGAGATCATTTTGGTAATTTATCAAAGATACAGTGGAATTTTAAGTCAAATCGGTTAAATCGTTGCTTGAATGGGCAAAGTTTCAGTTCAATCAAACAAACATCTTTGTACCAAATAAATTGTGTGATTGAAAATACGAATTGTTTTTTTGTTACAGCTAAATTTATTTAGTTAAAATATACTAGAAATCAACGAAATATTTCTGTACAGCAACTAAGTAACGGGTAAATTGAACTAAACTGTATCTGCAAATTGACCAAATAATTTTGTTCACCTCATATCTTATGGTTAACTAAATCCATTTGTTGAATTAATTATAGTTCCATTATTTCAAACAAATTAATATTGAATTAACTAAATTTTTTTCAACTAAATGGATTTATTTGTTTTAACTGAACTTTTTTCTCAGTGTATATAAGCAGAGATATCCACCCTCGTTACTTTTGAAAATACGCCTTTTTATTTTTTCTATTACTTGCAAATAACCAATTATTGTATTAAAATAAGCCACAGTATTTGTAACTGCATATATTGTTTGATTGATGAAGTGGTTGATTTGAATGGAATGACCCATATGCTCTTCACTTCATCTAGTAAATTACTACAATTGCTTATAAATGATTCGGGAGTTCGAGTTTTTTTTTCATTCTTCATTACAAATTATGAAAGAAAAAGTGTTCATTGTAAGTGTTAATAGGAGAGAAAAATACTATTATGCATTTAAATAATTGTTTTCTCGTACCACTGCTCATGCGACAACTTCTCCCCGCAGCGTATAATGTTCGCTTTGCCTCACTCGTATCGCAATGTACTATTTCAGAAAATTTTCATTTTTTTTACCTGACCAAAAAAAAAAAATTTTCAAATAGCTATAACCTTTTTAAAAAGTGTCTAATTTGGACTTTTTTTCAAAATTTTCGTCTTTAAATGTACTTTCCGAAAAAAAAAACAACAAAACTTGAAGATATTAAAATCTATGAAATGTTTCACTTTTTCGAAAAAAATCATCTTTTTCTCGAAGTTAGCCATGTTCAATTTATTCTTTTTCACTCAAAAAATGCTTTGATCGATTCTGGAAAAAATGTCGTCCAACATGAAGTGGGCCGACATTTCCTTCTATTTTTTTTTAACGATTGAAAAAAAAAAATTTCCCATCTGGGCTTATTTCACAAAATACCACTCTGGAAATTTTCGAGGATTTATAAAGGACCTCAGAGTTTGAAAAATTGAGAAGAAAAAAAATTGAAAGCGGTAATCCTGGAAAAATTTTTGATTTTTTTTTGAAAAAAGTGAAAAAAAATAGAAGGAAATGTTGGCTCACTCCATGTTGCGCGGCATTTTTTCCGGAATTGATCAAAGTATTTTTCGAGTGAAAAAAAAATTGAAAATTGCCAACTTGGAGAAAAAGATGATTTTTCTCGAAAAAGTGAAAAATTTCATAGATTTTAATATCTTAACATTTTTTTGTATTTTTTTTTCGAAAAATCCATTTAAAGACGAAAATTTAGAAAAAAACGTCCCAATCAGTCAATTTTCGAAGAAGTTATAGCAATTTGAAAAAAAAAGTTTTTTTTGGGTTGGGTAAGAAAAATTTGTAAATTTCCTGCGAAATGTTTTCAATGGGGTAGAAAAGGAAAAAAAGTCAACCAAATCGAAAAGGGTCAGGTTCAAAAGTGGTCGATTTGGCATGGAATGACCCACATGCAGTTGCAAATACTGTGGCTTATTTTAGTAAAATAATTAGTTATTAGCAAGTAATAAGGAAATTAAAGAAAAAAGCGCGTTTTCAAAACCAACGAGAATGGACATGTCTGCATATAAGAGGATCAAATCCTTTTTTTAATTTGCAAAAATAGGATAATAAAATTATCCCTCTAGACCGGAGTACATATTCAATTAATTTAGAATCTTAAGTTTCGAAGATTCAGAAAAGAAAAATTATTCAATCGTCCAACAGTCGTTTTAAAAATTTATTTTGGTTTGCTATAGCTATTTCATACCTGCTCAAGTATATTGGCAAAAAAGATAGAATATTTGAGAAGGCGACAAAAAAAAAAAATGGTTGAATCGATAAAGAATATCTCATATACAGGGATATTACGGAGACACACATAGAGAAATCGATTCTGCTCTCACGAGGCAACGAGCGTGTGGCCCGTCGACGACGAGAACAGTGCTACGGTGAAGCTGTATAGCTTCACGTAAAATATCTACATATAGTTATAGGGTGAAAAGCCCGCGCTCTCGTCGTCCCGGCTCTCTCGTCTCTTCCGCCTCATTCCATGAGCCTCAATCCTCCCCTGGAATCCGGGCTTTAAAGTTTGATATTACCCTGGCAAGTGTCCATGGCAATCTTATAACTCAAGTGTACCCGCACGCGTCGTGTATACAGGCATTCTGGAATAAGCATACTTACATACGTACATACACACAGGATTTCTTTAATGCGTGGAAAAGTATGGAGAAGCGATGAGACAGTGGCTTTTCGCTTCCGACAAATCTCACGTACCCTTTTTTTTTTTTTTTTATTATTCCCCATTCTCTTTTCTTCACTGACTCATCTTTTTTTTCTCTTGTTTTATTTTTTATGCTACCGTTGTATTTTCTCCTTTCAAGATTTCCAGCCTTCAGCACTATCTTCGAAGATTGTTTTTTCAACTCTTCAATTTCTTCCGGTCTCGATTTTACCTATTGTAACTTCTTCCCGTACTCTTCTTTGTTATTTCCTTTCGCAAACAATCTCCGCATTCTTCCCTCTTTAATTTAACCTCAGCATTCTGATAATATTTGCCACATTTTTTATCCTCTCTTCCGTTGTGCATTCTCTTTACACCAGAGTTGTGAAAATAGTAATGTAAAAGTAATGCATTACCCGTTACTTTAAATAATGTTTATTGGATAAGTTTTTCGTTACAAATTACAAAAGTAACGTGTAATGAATGAATGAATGATCCATTACGAATGAAAATAGTAATGTGTAATGGATGCATGTGTCATTGCAAATAAAAAAAATAACGTGTAATGAATGAGTGCTCCATTACAAATTACAATTGAAAAAAAAGTAAATTGTAGTGGAGAATATTACGTTATCAATTAGTGTGTTTCTACAATTTGGAGCAGGTACTATTTTGCTCCAAGGTGAATCCATTAATTTTTCAATGAAAATAATTTGTGTGTATCAATTTTTTGTTAACTTTACCATCGTAGTGGTAAATGTTTGAACAGTGATTTTTAAGAGTAATTTTTACCCCATTCTTGAATTGTAATTTTTACAACAATGGAGTAAAAATTACTCCAAAAAATAACTGTTCATAGGTGTCAGTGTATATTAAGTTAATATACACTGACACCTATAAGTTTTTCTTGAATTGTCATTTTTACAAGAATGGAGTAAAAATTACTCAACAAAATCACTGTTCACACATTTACCACTACGATAGTAAAGTTAACAAAAACTTGATACGCACAGATCATTTTCATTGAAAAAATAATAGACTTACCTTTGAGCAAAATAGTATCTGGTTCAAATGAGTCCATGAAAAAATAGCCCAGGAAAAAACAGCTGGAAAAAAGAGCCCAGGAAAAAAGAGCCCAGGAAAAAACAGCCCCCGGAAAAAAAACCCACGGAAAAAATAGCCCACGGATAAAATAGCTCAGAAAAAACCCAAAAAATGACAGAAACTCTGCAACGGGGATATCTATTCTAGCACAACAAAGCAACAAAAACTCTGCAGCGGGGCTGTTTTTTCTGGGCTGTTTTTTCCGTGCGCTGTTTTTTCCGTGGGCTATTTTTTCCGTGGGCTGTTTTTTTCTGGGCTCTTTTTTCCGCGGACTATTTTTTCTTGGGCTCTTTTTTCCAGCTGTTTTTTCCTGGACTATTTTTTCAGACACCAGGTTCAAATTGTCGTAGAAACACACTAATTTGTAATGGAATATTCTCCACTACCAATTACTTTTTGTTTTCATTTGTAATTTGTAATTGAGCACTCATCCATTACACATTACTTTTTTTTAATTTGTAATGGAACACGCATTCATTACACATTCCAGTGGATACAGTAATGTTGCAGCAATATAACGGCAATGTTACCATTTGTAAGATGTAATATTACATAGACGTTACATGTAACCTACGTGTAAGTTACAATTTCCTACTCAGCAATATGACATTGTTATATAACAGTTATTTAACATTATTATATAACAGTTATGTAACACAGTTATATAACAGTTATGCAATAGTTGCGTCACAGTTACGTAACAGTTGTGTAACAGTTACGTAACAGTTATGTAACAGTTATTTTAGTTACATTGCTGGAACATTGCAGTGATATCACTTTAATATTACAGTTATACAACTGAAACATTGAAATTATATTACTGCAATATTATTTTGAATTTTTTTTTACATTACTGTAATGTCACTTCGTTATAAGCATTTTACATAACGGCTACAAAACTTTTTTACATTACTGTAATGTAACAAAGTTATATACCAGTTATGTAATCTGTATGTTACATAAAATGTTACTTGCATGTTATATAACAGTTATGTTACATATAAATAATATTGTAACATTACATGTAATTACATTACTTGTAACAGCAATGTAACTTCCATGTTACATTGCTGCAACGTAACGTGTTCACTGGAATTACTCTTGTATTTTGTAATGGTACAATTGCCCATTGCACATTATGCAGTGTAATGGGTAATGAATACGGTAATTCATTATCAAAATAATGCATTATTTACAACTCTGCTTTACACTCTGACCCCGATCACTTTCACTTTTCTGCTTTCTCATCAAAGTACGAGCTAATGATTTGTTTTTTTTCTCACAAATTTGTATAGACACACAAACCTACATTCATCACTCGCAGCGAGCTTGACGAGAGTGCATCGTCCAATGAATGGATTCGCGCATCAGCGGAGAGTACAGGAAGAGTTTCACCAGAATGAAAGGTCGGAGATAGCGAAACGTGAGAAGAGAACACAAACCGAACGGGAGGAACTCCCGAGGAATGGAGATGGAGAAAGACACGGAGCGGCCGAGAGAGAAAGAGAGGGCAACGGCAGTAGTTACAGCAAGCAACGTGTCAGACATGTAGAAAAGAAGAGTTGAAGATAGAATCCAACGTACATTCGTGTACGTATAGCCAGAGTAAAATGAAAGCATGGGGTGAACGCATTAGCTAAGTTTTAGGGTTGGGGAAGGAACGCAAATCCCTCTCGCGTATTCAGAATGTGTGTGCCAAAGGGAGATAGAGAGCGTCGAGAGTTTAACGCAGTGGTAATACTTTTGGCAAACTCCACTTACGTTAGTGCCGCTTTCATAGGGAAGGGAAAAGGGAAAGAAGAAGAAGAATAGAAGAAGAGGAAGAGGAAGAAGAAGAAGGAGAAGGAGAAGGAGAAGGGGAAGGAGAAGGAGAAGGAGAAGGAGAAGGAGAAGGAGAAGGAGAAGGAGAAGGAGAAGGAGAAGGAGAAGGAGAAGGAGAAGGAGAAGGAGAAGGAGAAGGAGAAGGAGAAGGAGAAGGAGAAGGAGAAGGAGAAGGAGAAGGAGAAGGAGAAGGAGAAGGAGAAGGAGAAGGAGAAGGAGAAGGAGAAGGAGAAGGAGAAGGAGAAGGAGAAGGAGAAGGAGAAGGAGAAGGAGAAGGAGAAGGAGAAGGAGAAGGAGAAGGAGAAGGAGAAGGAGAAGGAGAAGGAGAAGGAGAAGGAGAAGGAGAAGGAGAAGGAGAAGGAGAAGGAGAAGGAGAAGGAGAAGGAGAAGGAGAAGGAGAAGGAGAAGGAGAAGGAGAAGGAGAAGGAGAAGGAGAAGGAGAAGGAGAAGGAGAAGGAGAAGGAGAAGGAGAAGGAGAAGGAGAAGGAGAAGGAGAAGGAGAAGGAGAAGGAGAAGGAGAAGGAGAAGGAGAAGGAGAAGGAGAAGGAGAAGGAGAAGGAGAAGGAGAAGGAGAAGGAGAAGGAGAAGGAGAAGGAGAAGGAGAAGGAGAAGGAGAAGGAGAAGGAGAAGGAGAAGGAGAAGGAGAAGGAGAAGGAGAAGGAGAAGGAGAAGGAGAAGGAGAAGGAGAAGGAGAAGGAGAAGGAGAAGGAGAGAAAGAAAAAGTGGAGAGAACGAGGAGGGACACGAGGAGGGATGTATATAGAGTAGAAAATCAGCCTCGAAGCCGAGAGCGTCCTTGATCGAACGAGAAGCAAGTTTAAGTTTAATTAACGTGCCACATCGAATCCATTTGGGGTTTGCTTTTACCTATCGTACTCTTTCCCTGCCTCTGTTTTTCCTCTCTTTCTTCTCTTACTCTTCGTTCTCGCTTTACTCTATCGATTTTTCTCCCTCATTTTGATCTTACCACCTGTGCGAAAACACACACACAGACACACACACATCCCTTTTTCCCTCGTGTTTTCTCTCCTCTCTCACTAATAGAAGTTGTATGAGAGAGCTCCTAGATAGGATACCAAACATAGCATCAGCCTGTTCATTCTCGTTTCTTTCTTCACCCTCTCCTCCATCATGTGACGTTAACTGCAATGCTCTATCCTTCTCGATCTACTTCTATCTCATCATTTCTCTTCCTCTTTCTTTGTTGTGTGCGAGCCCTCTGAGAAAAGCTTTCTCGATCGTGGTGGCAAAAGCTTCCGTTTTTGAAGTAGAAGCAACGAGAGAAAGATTCGCTTCACATTGTGTTATATTCTGAATTATACATGTATGTATGGGGCATTCCACGTCATATCACGTGGTCATCGGTCTGACCGCCTCTGATTTTGATGTCCAGTGAATCGTGGGTTGAGTTTTGCCCAAAATATGACTTCAAATTTTTAGAAATTTTTATTTCATTTTTTAGTGGTTGCCCGAGCTAAAAAATCATTAAATTGAAGGAAAACATAAAGAGGGAATTTTTTCAAATTAATGAAATATTTTTCACAGAAACTAGGGCCCAAAACAGATATTTTCGTCATAGTTCGATAATGGGCCAAAAATAATTACTATTTTTTAAAAAATGTTTTAATTGTGTCTGAATCAACCGTTTTATTTCAGGTTGTTAAAGTTAATAAATGTTCGAAAAATGTTGTTTCACTCTTAAGGGGAGGCTAAATACCGACATAAGCACCTCGAAAATGTATTCCAAACTTGCTCTGGCACGAATGGATGGAAATCAATAAAATTTTGACAGTATCATCAGAATTATGGCACAAATGGAGCCCCACTAACATTTTTTCGAAACACAAAAAAAAAAATTACAGATCCGATTATCATCAGGAATCTGTAATTGAAAATATTAAATTATAATGTTTCTACTGCATTTCGGCTAAAACCAAGAGTGGGGCTCCATGACGAACACTAAAGTACGAATATCGGTACGTCTTCGACATTATTTTATTAAAAAACCGTGACGTAAGTTTGGAATCCAAATCACGAGATAATGTTGATAAATTTAGTGTATTATCGAAAAACAAAATGACGAAATCAAGTTCACAGAAATCCGAAAGAGGGCAGCCCCATGTGGAATTCTCATGAAATAAATATTATTCTTATCAGATTCTATCCAAACTGTCTGACGAGTCAGTGGCAATCAACGAAAACGTTGATTTATGTCTCGCATTTGCATTTTGCAATTCAATCATCATTCATTCATAAATTTAATTGATATTTATCCACCGGTATTGGAAAAAGTTTGGAGAGCGATTTTGAGTCGATAACGTAGGGCTCTAGTAATAATGTCAGTATTTAGCCTCCCCTTAAACCAAGAAAAAAAAATCAAGTTTCACTAGAAAAATATTTTTGTTGTTATTCTCACTACAAGGGACAATCAAAATTTGAAATTATTTTAAAAAATTAAAATACAAAAAAAAGGAATTATTTTTGGCCCATTATCGAACTATGACGAAAATAACTGTTTGGGACCCAAATTTCTCTAAAAAATTTCATACACTGAAAAAAAAGATGGTTGAATCAACAAAATCTTTTGTCAAATACGTTCAACTAGATAATTTAGTTAGTACAATTCAACATTTTTTTGCCTGAATAATATTTTAGTCAACCGAAGCGCAGAATTGTTCAAAAAACTAAATATTTAGTTAGACCAAATAAATATCTAGTTGAACGTATTTGACAAAACGTTTTGTTGATTCACACAAATTTTTTTTTCAGTGTAGATTGGAAAAAGACCCCTCTCTATGTTTCTCCTCAATTTAATTATTTTTTAGCTCGGGCAACCCCTAAAGAATGAAAAAAAATTTCTAAAAATTTGAGGTCATATTTTGGGCCAAACGAAACCCATGATTCATTGGACATAGAGTTGCCGGATCGATAGCAAAAGATCGATCTTCCAGATCGCATTGGATCGATACCCAACTATCGATCCGACGGTTATGTCGAACCAAAAAGATCGATCCACCGAAGATCGATCCTCCGAATTATTATTATTATTATTAGCAGCACATAAACGAAAAAAAGGAAAAAACGAGCTTGTACGTTACGGCCCCTGCATAAGCCGGGCATAATATGTCCTGTAAAAGGAGAATTGCTGCGCACCTTCATTATTTCAATGGTTTGATTGTAATTTCTATGGCTGCATTCGTCTTGGACGTTTTGAGCATATCCTGTAGCATTTTATATGTCGATAAATATCTATACATGGTGCTGAAAGCGCGTAAGCGTCCAAGACGAATGCAGTCTTTGTAACGAACATTAATTTGCATTGATAGATTAATATGACTTTTTAAAAAAATGTTTTAATTTAAAAAAATAGTCGATCCGATCTCACCGTTCAAGTATCGATCCTTAGGATTCTCGACCCAATCAGGATCGATCCTAAAGATCGATCTTTTTCTCTGAAAGTATCGATCTCTGAAGGATCGATATAAAAACGGCAATTCCAATTGGACATCAAAATCCGAATTTGACGTGGAATGCCCCATATATAGGTGTGTATATATAGATATATAGCATTATGGAGAAAAGAGCCCGAACTGGTTGGTATTGGTACGGTTCGTTTGGTTCGTTCGTTGATTCCCCAGTTTTCAACTGTCAGCCCGTGGGGCAAACCCGTGGGGAGAGCACATTGCAATTCTCGCGCGTCAGAACGGGAGAGAGAGATAGATAGAGAAAGATGGATGAATGCTATAGGTAGAATGAGCGCCACCAGGCGAATTACTTTGGGACTGATCGACGCCCTGCCACGCTCGAATGCCTAATCAACGTCAATATGCCTCGTGGATAACTTCTCCATAGGGCAAACACCGTTGTAAAACCTATCAAAAACTTCAACTCTTCCTTTTTCTCTCTCTCTCTCTCCCTCTCCTTCTTTTTCTCTTTGTGCAATCAATTATCTTCGTGGATAGGGGTTTTATCATTTTTTCTTTCTTGATGCCAGATTTTCGTTGATTTTTAGTTTTTTGGGCGGAATGGTTTTTTTTTAGTGAGTGGTTGGATATTGGTTCAGTATGTTCAGCTCGTATCGAACAGACCGTGTTTATTTGGAACCATGTAAACTCGTCGAGGACTCGTGAATCGTCGAGCATTTCGAGGACTCGTCGAGCACTTTGAGCCCAATTTGCAGGGCTTGAAATTGTATTTTTTTTTTCATTATTTCGTTTTTTTCTGTTATTTCGCAATCTATTGATTTTCCGAGTTTTTGGAAATTTGCCGGGCCATAAATATCGTTGTCGTTTTCATATTGTTCACCCTGTGGACACAGTAATGTTACAGCAATGTAACGGCAATGTTACCTTTGTAACATGTAACGTTACATAGACGTTACATGTAAGTTACAATTTCCTACTCAGCAATATAACATTGTTATGTAGCAGGTACGTAACAGTTACGTAACAGTTATGTAACCTGCATGTAACAAATGTTACATAACATGTTACTTGCACGTTATATTGCCGCAGTATTACATATGTTACATTACTGTAATGTAACAAAGTTATATACCAGGTATGTAACCTGCATGTAACAAATGTTACGTAACATGTTACTTGCACGTTACATAACAGCAATGTTACGTAGGAGTAACATTGCAACGTTACATGTAACTTCCATGTTACATTGCTGCAAAATAACGTGTTCACTGGGCACTTACTGTGACGATATTTCCATCGGTTTATTACCCAATTGGAAAAAAACCTTGAAAATGAGATTTGTGTCGCTTTCATATAGCTCCTGACGAAATTAGTTGCTTAGTCGTTCAGCGGTAATACAATCTTTGATACAGGCTCCGAAATTCAGTTTTGGAAAATTATTTTTTTTCCATATTTGCGCAAAGATTTAGTTGTTGAAGTAGCTAGAAATCTTTTTTATTTTGGGGTTGCCACTTCAATCTACGCTCATTTTCTTTGTAATCGAACAGGCTCGAACGGGGACGACTTTGTTCTACACATTTTTATTCTACACATTTTCTAGAAAAAAATTTCTACACGAGAGAAGTGACAAGGAATATTATTCTACACAAGAGAAGTTGCATGGAATATTATTCTACAAAATATTAATCTACACCGTTTTCTACAAAGATTATTCTACACAAGAGAAGTGGCAAGGAATAGTATTCTACACCGGGTTATTCTACACAGGCGGATAGTACTGAACATTTTTTTTTTAGGTATATTATTCTACACATTATTTTTCTACACTTTATTATTCTACACAATTTTGTGTAGAATGATATTCCTTGCCATTTCTCTTGTGTAGAAACTTTTGTGTAGAAAATGTCATGTGAAGAATAAAAATGGCTAGAATAAATTCCTCCCCGTTCAAACGTGGCTCTTGGTTCATCCGATTACGATTAATTTTTAATTTACCACAAATTTTTGAAGGAGAATAATGTAATTCATAAAATTCTTCCACACATTCCTTTCCCTTTTTTTTCGATTTTCAACGACAACTTGCTATAAAAACCAAAATATTGGTACGAACCAAGCGGACTTTTGAGTCTCTATTCACAGCGTTTTCGAATTTAAAAAATCCTTAAAATGGTCAGTCCAAACCGAAGGTACGGTCGCTTGAAATTCTGCAATTTCAAGATTTTTGGGGAAAAGTACAAAAATCGAGGAAAAAATTAATTTTCATTGATTCAATTTTCCAAGAACCATCGAAATTTTTTTCGCTGTTTAGAAATCCGTCGAGCTTGGACCGAAACCTTAGAAAAGTGCTTTCTAAGTAGGACAAATGTGTATTTTTGGTCCTCGCAATCATTTGGAAAAAAAAATTTTCGATTGACCTAAAACTTTGGTACATAGCAGTGATATGTACCGGTTTTTCAACCCTCTCGCGAATTTCTAGCACACAGCACTATATACAGCAAACATTCCTCTCCCTTATTTTCTCGTTTCCAATGAGTAAGTGCGCGTAAGGCGTTGATGTAGGTGGGATCTCGAATTTCCTGCTGCCTCATGCTGTTTCTCTCCCTGCATCGCTTGCTTTTTCTCTCTCCCCCTCTCTCTCAACAGTTTCTCTCCATCCCTCGTGTCCAATATATCGAGAAATAAGTGACGGTCTGCAGAAAGTGCGGACGAAATGAGACCTTCGAGGTAAAAATTCTGGCATGATCATCATCACTCCCCCGTCAATATATCTTTTCTCATATCTTGGATCCCTTCCTCCAACGTCCATATATTATACAGGACTAGGCCCAGTGGACACGGTAATGTTGCAGCAATGTAACGGTAATGTTACCGATTGCAACATGTAATATTACACAGACGTTACATGTAAGTTACATGTAAATTAGAATTTCCTACTCTGCAATATAACATTGTTATATAATATGTTATATACCCGGTAAATAACAGTTATGTTGTAAGGTGATGTAACAAGTCATAACAGCTATATATAACTGCTATATAATAACTTATGTAACAATTATGGAACTGCAATATTGCAGCAAAGTTGTAAATAATGCATTATTTTGATAATTTGTTACATTACAGTAATGTAAAAAAGTTTTGTAGCCGTTACGTAACATGCTTATAACGAAGTGACATTACAGTAATGTAACATATGTTACATTGCGGCAATATAACATGTAAGTTACATGAAATGTTACAATGTTATTATTGTGATACATAACTGTTATTTAATGTGGAAGTAACATGTAATGTACCATTTGTTATAAGCAGGTTACATAACTGCTATATAACGTTTTTACATTACAATAATGTAAAAAAAAAAATTCAAAATAATATTGCAGTCATAATTTCAATATTTCAGTTGTATAACTGCAATATTTAAGTGAAATCACTGCAATATTCCAGTAATATAACTAAAATATTACAATGATATCACTGTAATATTGCTGTTATATGACTGTTACATAACTGTTACGTAACTGTGACGTAACTATTACATAAATGTTATATAACTGTTACATAACCGTTATATAACAATGTTATATTGCTGAGTAGAAAATTGTAACTTACATGTAAGTCTCTATGTAATATTACATGGTACAAACGGTAACATTGGAGTTACATTGCTGCAACATTACTGTGTCCACTGGGATGTGTAATGAATGCGTGGTCCATTGCAAATAAAAAAAAGTAATGTGTAATGAATGCATGTGCCATTACAAATGAAAAAAGTAATGTACAACGGATGAGTGCTCTATTACAAATTACAATTGAAAAAAGTAATTGGAAGTGGAGAATATTCCATTAAAAATTAATGTGTTCCTACGACAATTTGGAGCAGGTACTATTTAGCTCAAAAGTAAGTCTATTAATTTTTCAATGAAAATAATTTGTGTGTATGAAGTTTTTGTTAACTTTACTATCGTAGTGGTAAATGTATGACAGTGATTTTTTGGAGCAATTTTTACTCCATTCTTGTAACAATTACAATTCAAGAAAAACTTATAGGTGTCAGTGTATATTAACTTAATATACACTGACATCTATGAACAATTTTTTTTTGGAGTAATTTTTACTCCATTGTTGTAAAAATTACAATTCAAGAATGGAGTAAAAATTTGAGCAAAATAGAATTTGCTCAAATTTACAAAAATACAATTTGCTCCAAATTGTAGAAACACACAAATTTGTAATGGAATAATCCCCACTAAAAATTACTTTTTTTTCAATTGTAATTTGTAATCGAGCACTCATTCATTACACGTTTTTTTTATATTTGTAATAGCACATGGAACCATTACACATTACTTTTATTATTTGTAATGGAACATGCATACATTACACATTATTTTTTTTATTTGTAATGGAACACGCATCTATTACGCATTACTATTTTCATTTGTAATGGAACATTCCTTCATTACACGTTACTTTTGTAATTTGTAACCAAAAACTTATCCAATACACATTGTTTAAAGTAATGGGTTATGCATTAATTTTACATTACTATTTTCACAACTCTGTATTGCAGTGATAACACTTTAATATTGCAGTTATACTACTAAATTATTGAAATTATATTACTGCAATATTATTATTACATTACCGCAATACTGCGGCTATTACTTTACTACGGGTCCTTAATTTACGGAAAGATAACGACAAATCACTTCGTTACACCCCATTATTCTTACATAAATATAACCAAAGTTACACTCACATTGTTACAAGCATGTTACGTAACGGCTACAATTTTGTTTTAGATTACTGTAATGTCAAAACGTTATATACCACTTATGTAACCTGCATATAACTAATGATACATAGCATGTTACTTCCACGTTATATACCAGATATATATCACAAGAATAACATTGTAACATTACATTTAACTTCCATGTTCCATTGCCGCAACACAACATACGTTACCTTACTGTAATGCCACTTGGTTACAAGCATACGTAACGGCTACAAAACTTTGTTACATTACTATAATGTAACAAAGTTACATACCAGTTATGTAACCTGCATGTAACAAAGTTACATACCAGTTATGTAACCTGCATGTAACAAATGTTACATAACACGTTACTTGCACGTTATATAACAGCTATGTTACACAGGAATAACATTGTAACATTACACGTAACTTTCATGTTATATTGCTGCAATGTAACGTGTTCATTGGGACACTCCCACGCTTATTTACCTCATTCTTTTTGTTGGGTATACTTTTTCACTCGCCAATTCCTCTTCAACTATTGTCCATTGGCTGTATATTATATTTTGAAATGGAACGGTATACGCGGAAAAAAAACTGAATCATTCTCTTCGTTTCTAGCGTCGATATTATTTCGCCGTGTTATCGATATCAGTTTGGCGCGCGTGTGTCGAGTTGAAGAGCACACCGAGGCAAGGTAGATTGCTTGGAGATAAGGCGAATTGAAACCCGTGAAGGTGACGGAAGAAGAAGAGAGCTTCTGCGGCCCCGAAAGGAAACTCTCGTGTCCTCAACGACGAAGGGTGTTGCTAGGCTACTATTATATACCACACATATAGATATATGCGCCGAATTCCTCGTCTATGTGTTCCGTCTATCCTCCGAATTGGTACAGTAGCACAGATATCTCAGTCGAAAATATTACATGCTTTTTTCTCGATATACCGCACATCCACTTCTGGTAAGCTGTTATTTCGTTTTAACAATCTTCGTCACCGATTAATTTTCCATTCACGTTGATCATAATTGACCCCTTGACTGGGTGAGCCCGCCATATGGCGGGCTGTCGGAAAAAAAGCGTTATATACACCGAGAAAAAGGTTTGGTAAAGTGAAAAAAAATTGGCTCGAATTAACTAAACCCGGCGGTTACGGGTGGCGAACGAAATGTGTAATTTAGTTAAAGGCGGGGTAAAGTTAATTCGGCGAGGAAAGGCATGTTTTTAAGATTTTTTTTGGGCGTAACGGATAGTGTTCGTTTATTGAAAAATTTACATATAATAAAGTAGCATTTGAACAACATTCTCCTAAATTTGCATTGCAAAATATTCAAAATTAAGCGAGTGAAAATTAAACCCCGGAGGCGTCTCGAAAAAAAGTTGGTTTCTGGTGTACACCATAACTCGCAACAGAATCATCTGAAACAAAAAAATCAAAATGCATTTGTTAAAGGAGATGTTTCTCGAGGTAATGACGGGAGGATTTTTTTTTCTTCGATTTTTCGATTTTTCGTAGCATTTGGGAGCCAAAAACCCGATTTTCGCTAAAAAAAATCGGCTAATTTGTTGTTGAAAAATTAGTAATTATTAAAAAAAACAAAAAAACTCTCGACAATACCTGGTGAATTATGTGAAGAAGTACTGTGCAAAATTTCAAAACGATTGGTCCAGTAGATTTTGAGTTATCGTGCACACGGACTTCAAATATGACAAGTCTCAGAAAAACGGTTTGAAATTTGGCTTGAATTAAGTAAGCCCGGCGGTTACGGGTGGCGAACGAACTGCGTAATTTAGTTAACTCAAAACGTGTATCAAAATGGAAACAAAAATTGCATTCCCATCAATACATATATCATTGACCCAACAGAGTGGAGAATCCGTTCAATTGAAAATTACATTGTTTTGATCCTATATTTGGTAAAATACACTCAATATGCGATTGCATAACCAAATGGTTTAGTTGAATGAACAGTTTATATTTTCTATGCAATTCAGATGTTGTTCACCGGGAAAAAAATGCATTCAATATAAAGCTATAAATTTTGAATTGAATTAACAAAACATTTGATGAACATTCTATCAATTTAAAGTTAATTGAGGACTCCGATGCTGGTAATACACTGGTACTTATGGGTGCTCAGTGGCTGTCTCGCTGGCGCGAGAGCGCGCGCCGCTCGTGGCCACCTGACGGCTCTCGGCCGAAGTGCCGAGATCGTGGTAGTTACTATACTTACTATCTACTAGATGTGTTATGGCTGCATTGAAATATTTAGTCAAATTTATCAAACAATTTGATCGACTTGAAAGCATTTAATATTCTTTTTAACTGAATGAATAGCTCAAATTAAACCTAGACTTTGTTGATGAGACGAAACATACAGTTAAAACAATTTTATTTACTTCCAGTAAATGACTAAATATTCGATTGAATGAGAAAACAAGTTGTTGAATCAATCTCGTTGGAAATCATTTTGATCCAATGTTGTAATTGCGGTGAATGCAGTACACATTCGAAACAACGACACCAGTTTTATTATTACAACAACGGGGTAATCAAATCAAATATGTGACGATTGATTCAAACGAATTTTCCGTGATCGCAGCTGGGTAGTTGATATTACTAAACCTTTTTTTCGGTGTACGAAATTTCTTAGAATTTCAGAACCGTAACCCGTACTCGGGGGTTTTTGGGGTCGCTGATTACGAATATGCATTCAAAATTTAGAAATTCAAGATGGTGGATCCAATATGGTGGGCCGAAAATGCAAACAGTCAGTTGACGAGAGCGAACGTTGGTACTCGGGGGGTTTTGGAGGTCCCGGATTACGAATCTGCACTAAAAACTTAAAATTTCAAAATGGCGGATCCAATATGGCCGACCGAAAACGCAAAAAGTCGTTTGATGTGAGCGAAAATTGGTGCTCGGGGTTTTTCGAGGTCCCTGATTACGAATCTGCACTCAAAATTTAGAAATTGAATACATACTTATTTCTCACCTCCAGCATTATTTCGCAATTTTTATATGATCCACTCTCCAGATTCGCTCTCGTCAAATGACTTTTTGCATTCTTGGTCCGCCATATTGGATGTGCCATCTTGAATGTTGAATTTCTAAATTTGGAGTGCAGATTCGTAATCAGCGACCCCAAAAACCCCGGAGTACCAAACTTAAAGTTCAAAGTAAAAAAAAAATTGTATACCAGTGAAGGGGTAGTCATTGAAAATTCATTCATTCAAGTCCATTGAAAATTTGATCAAATTGAACAAAACCATCAGTCGGTCGCGCTCCATTGTAATAAGGTGAAATCTTGCTAGTCTGACATTGTGACATTTTTTAGATTGTCGAGAAAATTTAGCACACTCGTCAAATTTTACCTGGAACCAAATGCAGGTTTTTCGGGGCTTGGAAAATAGTGGTTCCACCTCAGTCAGGAATTTTCTCATCTAATTTCTTCCTCGACCACTTGCAATAGTTTTACAATTTTTTTTTAACGTCGTGACTTCACGATTTTGACGATTTTCTATAAACTTTCGATTGTTCATGAATTATTGCTTCCTCATAAGGGTAGCTTTGCTTTCGTGAAAAAATTGTTCTCGAGATTTTCATGTCAGTCTGGTGAAAATGTCCCAACACGTTGAGAAATCACGTTCTGAAAAAATGTCCGGAGGTATGTATTTGTGTGTGTACTATTGTGGTCCTTATTTAGGGCTTGGACGAATTTTTTATCAGACGCTCCTCAAATCGACGCCAAATAATTCAAAAACAATACCATAATTTCTTCAGATTTTCATCTAGACTCTAACTACTCCCGAAAAGAGGGTCGATTTCCTCATTTGAAATACACGTGTTTCGGCCATATTCTCAGGATATATTTTATTCTAAGTGTAATAATTTTTAAAAAAATCTGGCACTGCAGGATTTTAGTGTTCATTTATGCTACTATTTGGGGAAAAATTCACATTATCATACGGGTCAATCTAGACGAATTGCAATTCGTTGTAGATTGACCCGTATGATAATGTGCATTTTTCCTCAAATAGTAACATCAATCAACACTAAAGTCTTGCAGTTACAGATTTAAAAAAAAAATTACACTTAGAATAAAATATATAGTGAGAATATGGCCGAAACACGTGTATTTCAAATGGGGAAATCTACCCTCTTTTCGAGAGGGGTTAGAGTCTAGATAAAAATCTGAAAAAGTTAGGGTATTGTTTTTGAATTATTTAGAGTTGATTTGGGGGGCGTCTGATAAAAAATTCGTCCAAGCTGTAAATAAGGACCACCCTAGTGTGTACGCGTTGTGCTCGCCTCAAAATGGATATATATATGGATATATATGATAAAACGCTTTAAGCGATCGAGTTGAAATTTAGTATATAAGTAGATCATCTATGTTCCTTCGCAACAGTGCAAATTTTTTTGAAATTGCAAAACATTTGTCAATTTCGCGGGACTTTTAATTTTTTGCAAAATGGTTGTGGTAACTCTAACTTTCGTAATTTTGCAGTTATCAGCCTGAAATTTTTTGTGGCGATACACTTTATAATAAAAACGTTTGGGATTGAATATGGGAAAAATGGCTTTAGAGGTTCGGTTTTAAAAAAAAGTTCTAATTTTTCGCAAAAAGTTCGTTAGTACTCTAACTTTTGTAATTTGATTTTTTTTTATGACGGTACATTCAATGGCAACGTAAAATAATGCTGAATTACAGAAAAACCGCTCAAGAGGTTTGGTTAAGAATTTTTTTTGAAATTTTCAATAAATTTTTGTTAACGCTGCAACATTTGCAATCTTAGAAGTATCGAGCTAAAATTTTCTGCACAAATACACTAGATTACAAGAATGGTTAGTGTTGAATTTGGTAAAAAAACGCTCGAGAGGTTCGTTCTGAAAAAATGTTTGAAATTTTCGAAAAATACTTGTGAACACTAAGTTTCCTGATTTAGCAGCCATCGAGCTCACTTTTCTAGCACCAATACACTAGACGACAAAAACAATTAATAATGTAATTGAACGGAATTGTTAAAAAATAATGCAAATTGGAAATTTGCTCATAGCTTCTTCATTTGTTTCCGTCGTTCGTGAAGCTTCCTTTATGAGGAAGCCATGATAATAGACATACATGTCATAAAGATGGTCAAGGAGGTCCTGATAAAGGGCGCTTGACGAACGATGGAAAAAAATGAGGAAGCTAGGTTCAAATTTCCAATTTGCATGATTTTTTAGCAATACCTTTGAAAACTTTCGTCATAAAATGTCTCGGGCATTATGTAATGGCATAATGAACTGTCGTAACGTGACCGCATGTAGTTTTAGGCTGTTGGGTAGTTTGTCGTGCATGAAGCATCGTTCGATGTTCTTCATCTCGAATGGTCTCGAATAGTCGGTCAGGCTGGTGATAGTGGTGAATCGAGCCAAGGTGGAGTTTAGACTGAGAGAGATGGGGGTTGCTCGATCGTGTTAACAACGTTTGGTTGCAGTTCTGGGGTGAGTTCCGTGACGCCCTTTTACCACGAAGCTTCCTCACACGCAGCTATACACAGCAATTCTACATCTGTATTAGGGTGAATCGCAAAAATTAAAAACTGTTGGCTACCTTCAAAAATCAACGGTATCGTTGAAATAAAGGTCTCTGTGCAACGGTTCGATTTTTTGAATTTTTTTAGAGGGCGCGCGGGACGTTCAAAAACGTCATTTTTAGCGTTAAATTTACTATATCACTGATAAACGAAAACAGATCGTTCAAAAAATTCTGAATTTTTTATGTAAGGTGCCCACATATGTTTTACACCCACATTTACTGAACATTAACAAATCATTCATATATTCGAAAAAAAATTTCTGAAAATCAATATTTTCACTATTTTTCAATTAATTATATATTCTAACACGTTTTTGTATTTCTACCATCTTTTTTCTGTTAAAACTCGGTATCAGTATTGCTTACAATGCGAAAATTGCTAAAAAGTAAATATTTATTTTGGAAATTTTCATATTTAAAAAGATTTTTTTTTTAGCAATTTTCGCATTGTAAGCAATACTGATACTTGGTTTTACAAGAAAAAAGATGGAAGAAATACAAAAACATTTTAGAAGACAAAAATCAATATTTAATGACATAATGAATTGAAAAATAGTGAAAATATTGATTTTCAGATTTTTTTTCGAATATATGAACCATTTGTTAATGTTCAGTAAATATGGATTTGAAAAAGTACATATCTGGGCACCTTATATAAAAAATTCAGAATTTTTGAATCATCTGTTTCCGTTTATCAGTGATGTAGTAAATTGAACGCTAATAATGGCGTTTTTGAACGTTCCGCGCGCCCTCTAAAAAAATTCAAAAAATCGAACCATTGCACAGAGACCTTTATTTGAACGATATCTTTGATTTTTTAGGGTAGCCAACAGGTTTTAATTTTTTCGATTCACCCTAATCTGTAAACGTTAGGGTGGCGCAAAAATACCGATTATTTTTTTTTCGAGTCTCGTGTTATTCGATGTGTTAGTTTTTTATGTTTTAAGAATCCTTACCAAAAATGAGAGAGAATGGGAATCCTCACCAAGGGTCACGAAAGATTTTTAAAAATTTCAAAAATCGTCAAAAATCGTATTTTTATTGGTTGTGTCGCAAAAATTAACGTACACTCTGTTTTACTGTATCGTCGATAAAACAGATCTTTCGTAATGTTGAAATATACGACGAAAGAAAAAAAAATTAAAAGAAATTGAGAACTCAAAGAAAAAATAATCAATCGTATTATTACTGTAATTTGCAAAACATCGAGTTATTAAAAAATTATATTTTCAGTATTGCGTTTAATTTTTTATTTATCTCGTGGTGTATTTTCATCGATTATCTTACTAATTAAAAGAAAAAAATTATCAAATCTTAATATGAATATTTAAAGGTCACTCGAAAACATCTAATGGAATGCACTTACAAATATAAAAAAATTATGAGCGACCTTTAAAAATGGATATTTTGAGCTAAAAATTTGAGAAACTTATTTTTTTTTCGTCTATAAAATTCTAACGTAATGAGAAAAAAAAAATAATAATAAAAATTCGATTTTTGAAGATTTTTGAAATTTTTAAAAATCTTGAGTGACCCTCCAAAAAATTTTTTTTGAGCTCATTTTTGGTGAGGGTTCTTAAAACATAAAAAACTAACATGTCATCACAAGAGACTCGAAAAAAAATAATAATCGGTTTTTTTGCGCCACCCTAGTACACATGTTAAACGAAGAGGGAGAGAAAGAGAGGGAGAGTGAGAGAGAGAGAGAGAGAAAGAGAGAGAGAGAGAGAGGGAGGGAGAGAGAGAGAGGTGGTACAATTGCGGAGCGGCGCGAGGATCGGCCGTGAATCAAGATCGATCGAATTATCGATTATACTGTGATAACGGAGTCGACGGGGTTCGTTGTCGTTGCCCAACGCAGCGGGGATGATTCTGCAGAGATCGCGATTTGGGGACAGACACATCTGAGTCATCGATTAGAGACCGGAGATCCTCCATCGTGTCGCGAAGCCAATTACCAAACCGCGCTGTATAATTAAGCAGTTGCTATCATCTTCGTCCAGACGAATTGCCATGCGAGCGCATTTGAGATAAACAAGAATTAGCAGTTTGATGCCGTATTCGATCAGATACGCTTGATTCGATTGCCCATTCAACGAACCCCAATGAGCAAATACCTCGATTGACAAAGGACCCGAAAATATTGAAAATTCAAAGTACAAAATTATGCACTTACAATACAATATACACTACTGATGAAAAGTTTCCGCCACAACTTCAAAAAAGGCCTGGAACGTTTTTTTATGCCATTTCGCCGGAAGTCAACGTAAGATAATTGAACAGATGGCATTTTAAAGGGGAAGAATTTGGCTTCATTTCCTGTTTTTTAAATTATTTTTAGAGTTTATTTTTAGATTTGGACTTTATATTGAAAACAACTGCTTTTCACCTTTTTCCCCTCTGTTTAGGTGCACCCATCTTATAGAGGATATTTTTTTAATACATTTTTACGATTGGATTTATAAAGGGGAAAGCTTGAGCTTCAATTTCCTTTTTTTAAAAACTTTGAGCGATTTTTTCTTCCCAAGTCATTCTGTTTTTTTGTGAAAACAGAGGAAATTTGACAAATCCCGTATAACACTAAAACAAAGGGGATTCATGAAAAACTTCGAGATAGCAAAAAGTTGCGTCTGTTTTGGTTGGGTTCGGAGGAATTTTTTCAGTTTTTTTTTCAATTTTTTTTCCGACCGAAAATAGGAGAAAAAAAAATTTAGGAAAAAGTGTGAAAAAAATTCCAATGTGTTGAAAATAGTCAAATAAAGTATTTTCCTCTCCTGGAATTTTATCAATAATCCCATAGTTTTCGAGTTATGGTAATTGAATGATCTGCGCTCCGACCCAGAAAATGAAAAAAAAAAATTTAAGCAAAAAATTTGAATAAATTCCTCTGAACTCAAAGACAACAGACGCAACTTTTTGCTATCTTGAAGTTTTTCGTGAATCCTATTTGTTTTCGTGTTGTACGGGATTTTTCAAATTTCCTCTTTTTCCACAAAAAACAGGATAGAATTGAAAAAAAAATCGCTCAAAGTTTAAAAAAAAGAAAATTGAAGCTCAAACTTTCCCCTTTATGAATCCAATCGTAAAAATGTATAAACAAAATGTCCTCTAGAAGATGGGTGCACCTGAATAGAGGGGAAAAAAGGCGAAAAACAGTTGTTCTCAAAATAGAGTCCAAATCTAAAAAAAAATTGTAAAAATAATTGAAAAAACAGGGAATGAAGCCGAATCCTTCCCCTTAAACATGCCGTTGGTTAAATTAATTTACGTTGACATCCGGCGAAATGCCATAAAAAAAACGTTCCATACCTTTTTTAAATAAAGTTTTTTCCGGAAACTTTTTCCGTTTTTTTTTTCGTAAAATTTCTTCTTTCATTGTTCAGAACAAATACCTTTTTTAAAAGCCCACCAGGCTACTTTTTTATCTTGTAGTGCTGTATATTAAGCAAACTCAGTAAAAAATTTTGCCATTTTTTTCGAAAAATGAAAAAGTTATGATTGTTTCGTAAAAGTTGTCATTTTTTCAATTTTTATTGAATCTTTAAATTTTTTCATCCAATTCAACTTTAATATTTTACTATAAATCCTGTATAACTTTGGGAAGTAACCTCTTGTGAAGTTCTAAACAAATTTGCAAGTTGAAATATTATATGGTATATTTTTTATAAGAATTTTTATCGCTGGGCCGCAAACGACCCAGTCTGTCAAGTACGTTATTCTGCAAAAGTGTGTCAAGTAAGGGTTAAGTAGACATGGGATAGTCCAAGTTTGTTAACAAAGATGGCTCAGCTTTTTGGATTTTCGTCAAGATTTTTTACTGGACGATTGGACGGAGGCTACTCATAATTTTCAACAGAATTTTTCTTCAGCTGTTCCTTGTTCTTTTCTCATTCAAAACACAAGAACTTTTAAATATGAAAAAATTCTCACACGGATTTTTATATCAGAATTTATGAGACATGGGCCACGATGAGATCTTTCTACTCTCCCTAAGATTACTGGCCATATTTTATACACTTACCTTGTTCAAATTTTGAAAAAAAATAGATGATGGAGTGCCTGAAATATTGGTGTGTTACACTGAGAATTTTTTGTTGTTGAAAATGCAAAAATTTGTTTTACTGAACCAAATATTTGTTTCCGGACGTTCAACGAGATCATTTTGGTAATTCAACAAAGATACAGTGGAAGTTTTAGTTAAATCGGTTAAATCGTAGCTTCAATGGGCAAAGTTTCAGTTCAATCAAATAAATGTCTTTGTACCAAATAGATTGTGTGATTGAAAATACGAATTGTTTTTTTGTTACAGCTAAATTTATTTAGTTAAAATATACTAGAAATCAACGAAATATTTCTGTACAGCAACTCAGTAACGTGTAAATTGGACTAAAGTGTGTCTGGAAATTGACCAAATAATTTCGATCACCTCAGTTATGGTTAACCAAATCCATTTGTTGGATTAATTATAGTTTCATTATTGGAAACAAATTAATATTCCATCAACTTAATTTTTTTCAACTAAATGGATTTAGTTGTTTAAACTGAACTTTTTTCTCAGTGTAGAAATACTGTTCTGCTATGCTGTGAGCGAACACAAAATGCATTTTTTAATATATGAGGCATTCCACGTCAAGTCGGCCACCCCATTTTTTTGAATCGCCAAAAATCGCATACAAATTTTTAGAGAGTAGTTCTAACTATCAAGAAAATTCGTGATTTTTTTTCAGATTTTAAAATTACATATTTTAGCCGGAAAAAAATACAAAAATTTTGTTTGTCCCATTTTGTAACTCGAAAATTATTCATCGTACGAAAAAAAAAGTAGGACATAAAATTTAGGATTTTCAACGTGCTTTTCACTGACATTTTTTACAAACTCCTCCGAAAGCTCTATATGCTATTTTCGGAGCAAATAATATTTTGATATTTTTTTTTCTCAGAATTAGCATTTTTGATTCGTCTGAAGTTTTAACAGTTTTTTGCTTGATATATTTACAGACTACAGAAAAATTGGCTTAGTGGACAAACCATTCCTTCACATGCGTTTTTCATCCCAAACGAATACACAAATTCCTCTTGAACATTAACAGGGTTGAGACTATTTATAGATATTTTCTACAGCCCGCATTTTTATTTATTTTTTGTATTTTTTCATTTTTTTAAACTTTTTCCATTTTTATTTGTTTAAATATCTTTTTGTACATTTTAATAAACTTATTTATCAATGGACCCCTGTACACCGATAAAGTCTATTCAAATTAAAGTCAAAGGCTAGTCACACCTCTCAATTGCAAAAGGGAATTAATTTACCCTCATTGGATACACCGACGTTTCTATGGCCAATGAATACTTTTTTAGTTCGATTTGGCCATGATTTTTGGGAATGAAGCAAAGATACTGCCTTGTTCCTGGAATCACCTTCGCAGTATCAAAACGAGATTATTTTATTATTTTTCCCTGTCTACGATTAATAATGATAAGATATCAAAATCTACAATATTTCGTTAAATCACTCTATAATGATCCATTGTATCAATAAAAATGCATGCGAAGGAATGGGTTGTCCACTAAGCCAATTTTTTTATAGTCTGTAAATATATCAAGCAAAAAACTGTTAAAACTACAGACGAATCAAAAATGCTAATTCTGAGAAAAAAAATATCAAAATATTATTTGCTCCGAAAATGGCATATAGAGCTTTCGGAGGAGTTTGTAAAAATAGTCAGTGAAAAGCACGTTGAAAATCCTAAATTTTATGTCGTACTTTTTTTTTCGTACGATGAATAATTTTCGAGTTACAAAATGGGACGAACAAAATTTTTGTATTTTTTACCGGCTAAAATATGTAATTTTAAAATTTGAAAAAAATCAAGAATTTTCTTGATAGTTAGAACTACTTTCTAAAAATTTGTATGCGATTTTTGGGGATTTCAAAAAATGGGGTGGCCGACTTGACGTGGAATGCCTCATATATCTTCCTTTCATCAGAATCCGAGGGCGGAGGAATTCGAAAAAGGAGAAGCCTTGGTACAGGAGTCATCGCATATGAGATGGGACAAAATGAGCGGCTAAGCGTGAGAACAAAATATCAAGGTACATAGATATGTATCTCGAGGGATTGTTGCAAGGAGAAGAAATAGAAGACCAAGAAGGGATGAAAAAATGCCCACAGCGTGTAACACCCCAATCATCACGAGGAATTCTTTGGAGTTTACCTTCGAGTCTCGCAAAACGTTCTTTTATATCGCACAAGGCTTCTGCTATTTTCTTCTCTCTCTCTCTCTCTCTCTCTCGCTCTCTCTCTCTCTCTCTCTCTCTCTCTCTCTCTCCCTCTCGCTTCCTTTTAACCCGAATATCTTCTTTTCTCATTCAGCGTCTTGTTCTTTCGCCTCCGAGAGGCCCCTCCGAAAAACTTTCATCCAGCTTTTCTAGCCGAGTGCGAGCACCAGAAGAGAAAGAGAGACGAGCTTTCTGTCCTTTCTGGTATATACATTTAATGGTTCTACCCGGGAATGGATACCGAAGAAACTCTGGTGAGAAAAAACAATTCGACGCACGACAAAGACGGAAGAATATAGGAGAGTGTGTGCGTTTAACCATGGCGGGGCCAGTCGGTCAGCGATTCTTCTTCGTCGGTGTGACGGAAAAACCTTCTGCTAAACCGTTCTTCGTCCGGTCCCTTTCGCCCAGAAACGAAATGAACGTAGCGGTGACATTGTGTTTGTTCACGAGCTTCTTTTTCTCTCGCTTTCTCCACCTTGGACGACTTTGGGGGGCTAAAACTTTTACTCACAGAGAAGAGTAACAGCGGGAGAAAAAAAGAAAGGAAAGATAAAAAAAAAAAAAGTGGCCAACAGTGAGTCAAGATTTAGCCCCAGCTCCATTTTGTCGAGTGCAACTTTTGAGGAAAAGAATAAGTGGGTAAAATAAATATTTATGCACCGAGCCTCGTACAAGCCTCATTATCAGAGGTCACGGGATCAGGCTGCAACGCTTGAAATTTCAAACGGCCAAACCGGAAATGAAATACCGCGCCACTCGGAAAGGGTTGCCGATAAATCCGGCATTTCTTTTTTTCACGATATAAAGTTTTGAAAAAAACTGTACGGAGCCAATACTTTCGGATATTGGTGCGCTCGAGTGATTGATGGTCCGAGATATTCAATATCTGGGAAAGTTCTCGGTCGCTTTGGTCGCCGGTGGCTCTTCTCTTTCCGAGCTTGGAAAAGCGAACCAGACGGCCCGACACACGCGTATAGTTTAACTTCGCGAAACGATATGCTCACTCCAGCGTTCGATCGTCTTCGGATATATGTAGTTACCATCTCGTTTCTTCCCCATTCGAGTTCTTCCACGACTTATATATGAGGTATTCCATATCAAGCCGACCAATCCGTGGACCCGACCATTTTTTATTTTGTTGAAAATTTTCTTTTTTTTTGTACGTCCTAAAAGCAGTCTCTCAGAATTTTTTTAGATTTTTGTCTCAACCCAATTAACCACAATAAATTGTTCAAAATTTGACACAATTTTTTTCAAATGCTCATCACTTTCCTAAAACCGGAGATATCAAAATAATACAAAAGATAATTTTTTTCCGTCTTGAGCTGCAGTTTTATAAAAAAAAATACGAAAAAAATATCGATATTTATTTTCATATGTTTTTTGAAGTTTTCAACACAACATTTTTTTTTCAACTTGGACCCTTTTTATTTTTTTGAAAAAATTCACCACTTTTTAAAAGACATTTTTAAAGATACTAAAAAATTGGCAGTTTGTGCTTCTCATAACTTGTATTTTTTTCTATTTTTTATCGCGTGTGAACTAAGGAATCGTGTTTCCTCCTTGAATTAAAAAATAGAAAAAAAATACAAGTTATGAATATCACAAGCTGCCAATTTTTTTGTATCTGTAAAAATGTTTTTTAGAAAGTGGTGAGTTTTTTCAAAAAAATAAAAAGGGTCCAAGTTGGAAAAAAAATATTTTGTGAAGTTATAAACACAAAATATTGTTTTTTTTCAACTTGGACCCTTTTTATTTGTTTGAAAAAATGCACAACTTTTTAAACGATATTTTTACAGATACTAAAAAATTGACAGTTTGTACTTGTATTTTTTTCTATTTTTGAAATACAAGTTATGAATATCACATACAGCAAATTTTTCAGTATCTGTAAAAATGTGTTTTAAGAAGTGGTGAATTTTGTCAAAGAAATAAAAAGGGTCCAAGTTGAAAAAAAAAATATTTTGTGAAGTTTTAAACGCAAAATATTTTTTTTTTCAACTTGGACACTTTTTATTTTCTTGAAAAAAATCAGCACGTTTTAAAAGACATTTTTACAAATATCAGAAAATTAGCAGTTTGTGATATTCATAACTTGTATTTTTTTCTATTTTTTAATTCAAGGAGGAAACACGATTCCTTAGTTCACACGCGGTAAAAAATAGAAAAAAAAATACAAGTTATGAGAAGCACAAACTACCAATTTTTTAGTACCTGTAAAAATGTCTCTTAAAAAGTAGTGAATTTTTTCAAAAAAATAAAAAGGGTCCAAGTTGAAAAAAAAAATGTTGTGTTTAAAACTTCAAAAAACGTATGAAAATAAATATCGATATTTTTTTTGTATTTTTTTTATAAAACTGCAATTCAAGACGGAAAAAAATGATCTTTTGTTTTATTTTGATATCTCCGGTTTTTTTAAATATTATGAGCATTTGAAAAAAAAAATTCAAATTTCGAACAATTTATTGTGGTTAGTTGGGTTAAGACAAAAATCTAAAAAAAATCTGAGAGACTGCTTTTAGTACGCACAAAAAAATAGAAAATTTTCAACAAAATCATAAATGGTCGGGTCCACGGATTGGTCGGCTTGGTATGGAATACCTCATATATACAACGACAACGTAGCCACTTAGCTTCTCTCACAGAAAGGCGCGACGACGAGAAATAAGCTCACACACGAGAATCCTCATGCCGACTCCATACTTCGTACCGAGTTTTGTGAAAACTTTATTCTCCGATATACGACACTTTTTGTATGTGTACGCTATATCTTGTGTTACACGACGAGTCGGAAGAAGGAAGATTTATCAGAGCTGAATTTTCCTTCTGTGCGCGAGAAATGGCAAAATTGTGAGAGAAATAATGTACATATACGGAGTACCTAAACGCTAATCCAGATTTGTTCACTTGCTCTTCTTCCCGATCTATTCTTTTTGCTTCATCATAAAAGAAGCTTTGTTTTGATGGACAATTTTTTTCGAGATTTTTATGCCAAAATTTGTTAAAAATGTCACAAAACATCGAGAAATCATATTTAGAACTAGTTCCGGATGGATGTGTGTGCGTGCGTGCGCGTGCGCGCGCGCGCGTGTGTGCGTGTGTGTGTGTGTGTGTGTGTGTGTGTATCCTGAGTTTCAGATGTAAATAATTAATAACTCGAGAACGCTTCGAGATATTGGGCTGAAATTTGGCACACTTGTCGAGCACGAATTGCTCTTCATTGTGAAAATTTTTTGTTTTAATTCTAACGAGTGTTCAGATTGTATCGACTTTTTTCGTTTTTGCCAAAATTGCGTAAGCGCTCTAATTTCTGCAATTTTCAAGATATTGCGTTCAAACTTTGTACTGAATTAGTATAACTATTGAGATTGTTTGGTATTGAATTTGGCAAAAATCGATCGAAAGATTACATATTTATGAAATTTTGAATTTTTTCAAAAATAGCGTATACGTTCTAACTTGCACAATTTTCAAGATATTGCACTGAAACTTCGTACAGAACTAGTATAGCTTTCAAAGTTGTTCACTATCGAATTTGGCGAAAATCCATCGAGGGATTAAAATTTTATGAAAATTTTAATTTTTTGAAAAATAGCGTAAACGCTAGAACTTGCGCAATGTTTAGGATATTGCACTGAAATTTTGCGCAGAGTTAATATAGCTATCGAGGTTGTTCGTTATTAAATTTGGCGAAAATCGATCGAATGATTAAAATTTTATCAAATTTTTTTTTTTTTTTTTTTTAAATAGCCTACTCTAAATTCGGCTATTTGCACTGAGAAAAAAGTTCAGTTAAAACAACTAAATCCATTTAGTTGAAAAAAATTTAGTTGATTCAATATTAATTTGTTTGAAATAATGAAACTATAATTAATTCAACAAATCGATTTGGTTAACCATAAGATATGAGGTGAACGAAATTATTTGGTCAATATCCAGACACAGTTTAGTCCAATTCACACGTTACTGAGTTGCTGTACAGAAATATTTCGTTGATTTCCAGTATATTTTAACTAAATAAATTTAGCTGCAACAAAAAAACAATTCGTATTTTCAATCACACAATTTATTTGGTACAAAGATATTTATTTGATTGACCTGAAACTTTGCCCATTCGAGCAACGATTTAACCGATTTAACTAAAACTTCCACTGTATCTTTGTTGAATTACCAAAATAATCTCGTTGAACGTCCGGAAACAAATATTAGATTGAGTCAAACAAATTTTTGCATTTTCAACAAAAAAAATTTCTCAGTGTGCGAGATATTGTACTGGAATTTTGTACACATTCAAAATAGTGATCAAGGTTGTTAGCTATTGAATTTGGCAAAATTAAAATTTGGCAAGAAGTAAATTCGAAAGTATTTGGCAAATCTGCACATTGATCACTCATGTTTTTCGATAGTTAACAAAGCTTCCTTTATGAGGAAGCCAAATTTGATCGCCATACTTTGTGATAAAGGAAGCTGTGTGAACTATGGATAAAGATGAAGAAGAAATGTGCAAATGTCCAATTGGCAGGGTTTTTTTCTCCGTTAGCTTCTCAGACAATAATTGGCCACTCACCAGTTTTAGACTTTTCACTACCGTTTTAAATAGAAAAAAAATAGAATTACGGTTTTCTTTGAATATTTTATCCTCGTTTTCCTGGCAGATTTGGCCAAATCAAAAAATAAACGAATCGCTGAAAATAACGGAAATATTCGATGTAAAAAGTATTTCAGAAACGCTAAATTCGTTGAAGTTTCAAATCATTCCTCTACATTATTTATTCATTCTTCATTTTTATTTTCGTTCATTTGAGAAAATTTATTTAAAAATTCTATTCTATGTTTGAACATTAGTTTGTACAGTTTGAAGGCACAATTTTGATCAGCAGGGTACATCGTTTTTTATTAATAATCTTTATAACGATATTTTAAAAAAACCGCAAATCATACGTGTAATTAAAATCTAAAAATATTTTCTCGTTGATAATCGAATTTCGATAACGTTTCAAATTCTTCTGTTTGAGAAAATACAATTTATCTTGTATTTTTGGTAAATTTTTAACAAATATCTTGTGCACGCAATAAATATAATTGTATTCTTAAGGGCGGGGTAAAGTATTAAAAAAAAAAATTTCATTTTTTAAATGAATGCATAATATCTCAAGAATATTGTGTTAAAATTTCAAGTCGATCGGAGTAAAATTGACGAATTTATGAGTATTTGAGCGTCTATTGCTCCATGCCGGGTTTTATACCTGGGCGGCAGCTGCGCGGCGAGCTATTGTTTTTTCATCATTTTGTTAATAACATTTTGGAATTATTATTATGCAAAATTAATCTTTTGAGTACCTTCAATATGCATGAATTTTCTCAGATTTTTATGCAATCGAGAAGTGTTCTCAAACTTATGTGCAATGAGCGCTAAGCGACCAAACTCTTCTGCGTTTTTCAAACCGTTTTTCTGAGACTTGTCATATTTGAAGTCCGTGTACACGATTACTCAGAATCTACTGGACCAATCGCTTTGAAATTTTGCACAGTACTTCTTCACATAATTCACCAGGTATTGTCAAGAGCTTTTTTTGTTTTTTTTTCAAATAATTAATAATTTTTCAACAACAAATTAGCCGATTTTTTTTAGCGAAAATCAGGTTTTTGGCTCCCAAGTGCTATGAAAAATCGAAAAATCGAAAAAAAAATCCTTCCGTCATTACCTCGAGAAACATCTCCTTTAACAAATGCATTTTGATTTTTTTGTTTCAGATGATTCTGTTACGAGTTATGGTGCACACCGCAAACCAACTTTTTTTCGAGGCGCCGCCGGGGCTTAATTTTCACTCGCTCAATTTTGAATATTTTGCAATGCAAATTTAGGAGAATGTTGTTCAAATGTTACTTTATTATATGTAAATTTTTCAATAAACGAACACTATCCGTTACGCCAAAAAAAAATCTTAAAAACTTGCCTTTTTTTCGCCGAATTAACTTCACCCCGCCCTTAATCGGAGAAGATAGTGTGATCTTTTTTGTGTGCAAAATGTGAGCTTTTGGAGAAATTTTAGTTTTGGCACTATCGCAGTGTGATTTTAAGGCATCAGGGCTGTTTCTTTTCCACGACTTTTTTGGTTTTTCTCGCGGATAAAACGCGGAGTTAACGGATGTGCGAGGATGGACATTTACTGTAGTCTTTGAAACAAGTATCTCTGTGGAGTTGGCTGAAGGTAATTTTCTTTTTTTTACCCCTCCGAATCGCGTGTGTGCATTGCCAACGTCCGTTAAAACCCAGGCGTCACGTACGCTTCAACGACATTTTTCTTCATTAAGCTCCGACTACGCGGATGAAACAAAAACTGTTCTACACTCTCGACACTTATATTTGTGTGTTCTTCTTCAGGTATTTATATTCCAGTGTGCGTGTGTTCGTGTGTATGTGGGTAGAAAAAAATAATAGTGGTAGGAGAAGAAGCGTGAAATGTATCATCACCGTGATATATTCACAACTTCCAGGGCATTACTTGTATCCTGTCTCTCGACGTGTGGCACTATAACTCGGTCTCACTGTTCTAACTGACGGATAAACAAAATGTACACCATTATTTTATTTTTTTCTTTCCGTACGCAAATTCTTCTCTATACTCTCACACCCAGTGATCCTTCCTAATAATGAAAAGTGCATTTTTTTGCATCCACAGCATGAAAAGAAGGAAAAAATTGCTCGTGGAGAAAGTAGAGATAAAAGTTTAACTCTTTCACCGACGATGGTTAGGAATAGTAAGGTACCTGCGGGCAATAAGGCCTAGCTAAGGGAGATTTGTAATAAAATGAAAAATATATAATTTAATCAATAAGTTTTAATGACAATCATTATTCAAGTACATTTTCTATAAAATATAAACGAAAAATGGTAATTTTTACCATAAACAAAAACGGACTTAAACATTCAAAAAAACCTTATCAGTAGGCCTTATTTTACTATAGGAGGGTAACAGGGCCTACGGCTTTAATATGCTTAAGGGCTTACATACACTTGTAATTTTCAAAAAATCGTTTTTTTTTGTTTGTATTTTCTGAATATACATATATTGGAGCATACACACTCAAAATTTTATGTCAATCAGACGAATATTTTCGAAGTTATAGACACATTTATGAAGGCGCGTTAGGGAGGCGCGTCTCACAGTTTGAAACTTTAAACGCGTTTTTCTCAAAACTATGTTTTCAAAATCGGTGATCAAGATTTCTCGAAAACGGCTGAACCGATCAGTCTCAAATTTTAACACAACCTTTTTAACTAGATTTTTTAGTAACTAATCGAAGATTTTTTTTCTCCGATAAATATTTTCCATTTTATAAACAATTTAAGGCTTAAATTTTCGTTCAAAATCGAGTCTTTTATTTTGAGAAGTCGCCATTTTGTCAAAAATTATTTTTTCGCCAATTCCTTCCATTAAATACTAGATAATGTATTATATTAACGAAATTTATTTGGTTTTTTCATTTCAGATAATCCGGTCCAGAGATATCGTGATCACCGCAAAATTGGTTTTTTTTGCGGAGCTCTAGGAGATCGGCGATAGCAACATTCGCGATGATTATTTTTACAAATAAAAAATATGTTAATATATTATAAGGTTATTATAATATGTACACCAATTTTCAAATTAATAAATTGAATAGTCTGCGCGAAAAAAATTCTTGAAAATCCGTCTTTTTAAAGCCTTCTAACTGTATGTAACCCGTTAAATAATTAAGCTATACTTAATATATTTGGTATTTGTGATCAATAATCATATTAATACCTCTCTGTAGCTTTATAAGAACTTAAAATTCTTCTTTACACTGCTCTGACAGCTGATACCAGGTCGTTTGCTGACCACAACGCTGGTTTAGGAGGCATCGGTATCGAGTAACCGAAATCAATAATGTACACTGTAAAAAAAGATATGAAATTTCAAACATTTTTACTATACAACTGTCACGGAAATTCACAAACACGGAATATGAAATGCAAATTCATACACATGTATAGTAAATTTAAATGAGATATATTAATTTCAATATACTATTTGAAATTAAATGTATATGTACAGTAAATTTCAGAAAAGATAATAATTTCAATGTACTATTTGAAATGTAATATACATGCATAGTAAATTAGAGGAGACATATTAATTTTAATATGCTATTTGAAATTTAATATACATAGTATTGGATAATCAACAATTTTGTCTTGAATTTAATATTTGTATATTAAAATTAAAAGAGTGAACATTGAAAATTAATATCCCCGTATATGAAAATGGTTTTTATATACTTTTTAGCAATTTTAAGATACATTATTGAAAATTAATACACTCATGTCTTAAAATTACAATCAGCTACGGTAAAAAATGTCTTCAAATTTAATATAAAAAAGAGTATTTATGAGAGCTTCGCGGTTTTTTTCAGTTTTAAGATTTCACATAACAAATGAAGGGTCAGGGGCTCTGACATTAAGTTATGAGGGGTTACTTATCTCATGAGGGGTCAGGAATCCTGGAATTAAATTTTGCAGCTTCACATAACTTACGAAGGGTCAGAAATTAAGTTACGAGGGATTACTTAAGTTGTGAGTATTCACTTAAGTTATGAGGGGTCGGGTATTCTGGAATACAGCTTTGAGAGTTCATATAACTTATGAAGAGTCAAGCGTTCCGAAATGAAGTTATGAAAAGTTACTTGAATTATGAGAGGTCAGGAATGCTGGAATTAATTTTGCGGCTTTACTAAACCTACGGGGGGTCAGGGGTCACGAAATTAAGTTATGAGGGGTCACTTAAGTTATGAGGGGTCAGTTAAGTTATGAGGGGTCAGTTAAGTTATGAGGGGTCAGGTATTTTGGAATAATGTTTTGAGAGTTCACATAACTTATGAGGGGTCAGGGGTCGCGAAATTAAGTTATGGGAGGTCACTTAACTCATGAGAGGCCACGGTTTTGTGCAGACATGTTTTAAGGGTTTACATAACTTATGAGGGGTTAGGGGCTCTGAAATTAAATTATGAAGGGTCACTTCATTTATGAGATCAGGTATTCTGGGATAAAGTTTTGAGAGTCCATATAACTTATGAGGGGTCAGCGGCCCTGAAATTAAGTTATGAGAGGTCCCTTAACTTATGAGAGGTCACGGTGTTATTCAAACCAGCTTGGAGGGTTTATATAACTTATGAGAGGTTAGAAGTTCCGAAATTAAGTTATGAGGGGTCACTTATCTTATGAGGGGACAGGGATCATAGAAGTAAGTTTTGCGACTTTACATAATCTACGAGGGGTCAGAGATCGTGAAATTAAGTTATGAGGGGTACAGTAAGTTCTGAGGGATCACTTAAGTTATGAGGGTTCATGTATTCTGGAATAAAGTTCACATAACTTATGAGGGGTTACAAATTAGTGTGTTTCTACACTGAGAAAAAAAAATGTTTGAATCAACTTAATCTGCGATGCAATACGTCCAAACAAATATTTATTTGGTTTTAACTAAATAATTAGTTTTTTGAATATGTATGCCCTTCGGTTAACCAAAATATTATTCAGGCAAAAAAATATTGAATTCTAAAAACTAAATATTCGTTTGGACGTATTGAATCACAGATTTAGTTGATACAAACATTTTTTTTTCTCAGTGTACAATTTGGAGCAGGTATTATTTTGCTCAAAGGTAAGTTTATTAATTTTTCAATGAAAATGATTTTTGTGCATCAAGTTTTTGTTAACTTTACTATCGTAGTGGCAAATGTCTGAACCAGGGTTGCATATAATGCATTACTTTTTTTTAATGCGTTTACATTTTCAATAAGCATGAACACTTTTTGATTAATGGAAATAATTTCCATTAACCATTAACCGTTAAATGTTAATGGTTAATTGAATTTATTTCCATTAACCATTAAATGTTAATGGTGAATAGAAATTATTTCCATTAACCATTAAATGTTAATGGTTAATGGAAATTATTTCCATTTATATATAAGAGTCAGCGTCAAAACGGCGATTTTTAATAATAAATTATAATTTTTGTAGAATACTTAGAAATATGATGTCATGTCCACCATTTGAGGTACCGAATGAACAATTTTTTGGGACTAGTTAGAACCCTTAAGGTGCACCGGTATCCTAAAAAGCCTAGTTTTGAGTTTTTACACTCTGCGCATGATTCAGAATAAATCGCTGGACAGATTTTGTCCTACGGCGTCTCATTTCTTTCGTAACGCTGTTTCCCACGGGATGAACGCGGCACATTTCGTTTTTTGCCCTTTATTTCAGAGTTGCAGGCCAGTTTTGAAATTGGTAGCCTGTTTTGAACTTTCCAGGCATTGTCCTGGTCACAATTTTGACTTGAATCCAAATGTGCCGCGTTCATCCCGTGGGAAGAAGCGTTACGAAGGAAATGAGATGTCGTAGAACAAAATCAGTCTATCAGTTCTTTCTGAATCATGCGCAGAGTGTAAAAACTCAAAACTAGGTTTTTCAGGACACCGGTGCACCTCAAGGGTTTTAACTAGTCCCAAAAAATTGTTCATTTGGTACCTCAAATGGTGGACGATACATCATATTTGTAGGCATTCTACAAAAATTATAAATTATAATTAAAAATCGCTGTTTTGACGCTGACTCGACCCCCTTAATGAAAATTATTACAATTAACCATAATCCTAATGATTACCGGAAATTATTGTCATTTACCATTGATATTTCATTCAATTAAAATGGTAGTAATAGATATTCTAACCAACTTTCTTAGTTAGTGTTTAGTAAGTAACATTAGTACAGTTGATTTGTTTGGTTCCAGCAACGAACTTTGCCGCTATCATCTTAGCAAACGCTCTCGGTTAGCTTTAGAAAGAATTGATTTACTTATTTTAACTATTACCGCTGGACACTCTATTTAAACCACGTTCCTCAGAGTTGAAAGGAAAGAGCCATGATGAATACTTATATTTTTTGTTGCGACACGGAAAAATCGTAATTTCTATATCATGATCGTTGGTCAAAATCGAAAAAAATATCGAGTCATTTGAGCGACCACTCAAAATTTGTTTTCAAAGCTCAAATTTTGAGAGTTACTTTTTTGACAAGTACCAATAGCTATCAAACCCAATAGAAAAAAATATCGATTTTAGTTGCATCACCCTAATGCAGGGTTGCAAAATTTTTAATGAAAAAGTAATGCACTAATCATTACTTTTTTAATGGTTAATGAAAAATAATTTCCATTAACCAGTAAATGTTAATGGTTAATGAACATAATTCCCATTGACCATTAACCATTAAAAGTTTCGCAACCCTGGTCTGAATACTGATTTTTTTGAGTAATTTTAACTCCATTCTTGAATTGTAATTTTTACAACGATGGAGTAAAGATTACTCCAGAAAATAACTGGTTATAGGTGTCAGTGTATATCAAGTTAATATACGTTGACACTTATAAGTTTTTCTTGAGTTGTAATTTTTACAAGAAATTACTCCAAAACATCACTCTTCATACATTTACCAAAACGATAGTGAAGTTAAAAAAACTTGATACACACAAATTATTTTTATTGAAAAATTAATAGACTTACCTTTGAGCAAAATAGTAACTTCGCCAAATTGTAGTAAAAACACACTAATTTGTAATGGAATATTCCCCACTACAAATTACTTGTTTTTTTGTAATGGAGTACTCATTTATTACACGTTATTTTTTTTATTTGCAATGGCACATGCATCCATTACACATTACTTTTTTTATTTGTAATGGCGTATGCATCCATTACACATGATGTTTTTTTATTTGCAATGGCACATGCATTCATTACACATTACTTTTTTTTTATTTGTAATGGCACCTGCATCCATTACATATTACTTTTTTATTTGTGATGGAACACGCATTCATTACACATTGCTCTTGTATTTTGTAATGGTACACTTGTCCATTTCAGTAGTGTAATGGATAATGAATAAAGTAATGCATTATCAAAATAATGCATTATTTACAACTCTGGCTGTCTCATATCTTCAGAATCTGGGGAAAAGAGTTATGAAGACGTATCAACTTTCGCACTGTTTTGTATATCGATGTCAGTGGGAAATCTTCGAAACGTTCAGTCCTCGTTTCACGAAACAGTACAAAAAAACAGTAATTGAAAGCCGCTGTGGCAAAAAGTTGCCTGGACACCAAATACAGTGGAGATTAGGGTCTTTTTCCACTTCTTCTCGTTTCTTCCCGCAACAGTTTTTACTTATCGATCGTTAATAGTCAAAAGGACGCATCGGATATAATTTAAGACCTCAGACAGGGTCTCTGTGATTTTTGACATTGAAAATTTACAACATAAATGGTAACTCCAGGGTTACAAAGGTACTTTTGAAAAATAGCTCGTTTCCAGCGCTCTTTACCACGCAAGTTCACTTTTCCCTTTTTTCATACGTTATTCTGCAAGCTCTGTTCCTCTGTGTACAGCAGTGAAATTTTCCCTCTTTACATACAGCAGTGGAATCGTTTTTTTTTCTTTCCATTTTCTTTCAACATTCAGTCTGCTGCTTCGATGGGGTTTTCGCCTGTAGGACGTATATAACTTGTAACTTCTCTGCCTCTCTTTATTTTTTCTTCACTTTTTCTCGCTCAAAACTTTGGTAAACCGAGGTACGAGCGATGGAAAGAACGCAGGAGCTAGTGAGAACTCGCAGTGAGGCGGTGTGTGAAGAAGATGAAGAAAAGAGGCAAAAAAGCTAGGAGAGAAGGATGTATAGGGTGAAGGCGAAAAAAAAATTGCGTTGGTTTTATTTCTTCATTTGTTAACTCAGCGCGTTTGTACTGCCTCGAATGGCTATGTGTCTTCGTCGTATATAGTCGTGCAGAGAGTCTCGTGGTGCCGTTTCTGCATTGAAATTCTAGCAATTTGTCTGGCACCCGTAGAGCGAGCCCGATCCACCGAGCCATCTCGAAAGAGCAACGAGAGTCATCAGAGCCAGTGCTGAGAACACGAGGCATCATGTATGAAGGATTCCTGGCCAAACATTTTTATGCTGATTTTTTTGGATTTCATGGCTGATTTTTTCACAAGTATAACATTTTGGCTTCCAATTTCTTAAGGGGGTCGAGTCAGCGTCAAAACGGTGATTTTTAATAATAATTTATAATTTTTGTAGAATGCCTACGAATATGATGTATCGTACACCATTTGAGGTACCAAATGAACAATTTTTTGGGACTAGTTAAAACCCTTGAGGTGCACCGGTGTCCTGAAAAATCTAGTTTTGAGTTTTTACACTCTGCGCATGATTCAGAAAGAACTGCTAGACGGATTTTGTTCCACGACATCACATTTCCTTCGTAACGCTTGTTCCCACGGGATGAACGCGGCACATTTTGATTCAAGTCAAAATTGTGACCAGGACAATGCCTGGAAAGTTCAAAATAGGCTACCAATTTCAAAACTGGCCTGCAACTCTGAAATAAAGGGCAAAAAACGAAATGTGCCGCGTTCATCCCGTGGGAAACAGCGTTACGAAAGAAATGAGACGCCGTAAAACAAAATCCGTCCAGCGGTTCATTCTGAATCATATCGGTTCAGAAGCCATGTAAATGGAAAAATATACACAATAAAATTTTTTGCACGCAATAGAAATTTAAAAAAAACCGTATGAAAATTACAATAATAGCTCACATCCCGACGGTCATATGAGCTTCATATGAGCGCAACCAATTTCACCAAGGTATGACGTCAATATGATCTTCATATGAGCATCACAATTTCGTCACGCCGTGATTGCCATATGAGCCCCATATGATGTGTTATTGTCAATCATCATATGATGCAAATATGACTTCCAGGTGAGCACTCATAAGCGACACACAGCTGTGAGTGCTCCTATGCGTCATAGATGTATGCAATATGATGCCAAAATGAGCTACATTTGTCTATCTGGGATGCGCAGAGTGTAAAAACTCAAAACTAGGCTTTTTAGGACACCGGTGCACCTTAAGGGTTCTAACTAGTCCCAAAAAATTGTTCATTTGGTACCTCAAATGGTGGACATAACATCATATTTGTAAGTATTCTACAAAAATTATAATTTATTATTAAAAATCGCCATTTTGACGCTGACTCGACCCCCTTAAGTTAAAAGCAGCAAATTTAAGTTTAAAAAAATTTGAGTTAAAAAAAGCAAATTTTTGAGATTTTTTTTCAGTTCCTTTATCAGACACAGGGTTGCGAAATTTTTAATGGCAAATGGAAATAATTTTCGTTAACCATTAACATTTAATGGTCAATGGAAATTATTTTCACTAACCATCAACATTTGCCATTAACATTTTCATTAGCCATTAAAATAGTAATGATTAATGCATCACTTTTTCATTGAAAATTTCGCAACCCTGCAATAGGGTGATCTAATCGAAATCGATATTTTTTTTCTGATTGGGTTTGATAGGTGTTAGTGATTGTCAAAAAAGCAGCTCTCAGAAAATTTCAGCTCTGAAACAAAATTTCTAGAGGTTGCTCAAATGAATTGATATTATTTTCGATTTTAACCGACGATTATGATATAGAAATTACGAATTTTCCATGTCACAACAAAAAATATAAGTGTTTAATAAAGCAGTGATTCACCCAAAATTAAGGTCCTTCAAACAACAAAAATTAATGGGCGTGCAGGCCACTTGGATTTTCACTTATAATACCACAAGAGCTTCAAAATTATCGGGTATTTCCCGATAGGTTCGTTGCAAACAAATGAAGGAGTCAAGTTTTTCAGGTTAAAAAATCACGAGCGCGAAGCGCGAGTGATTTTTCCTGAAAAACTTGACGACTTTATTTGTTTGCAGGGAACCTTGAGGGAAATGCCAGATAATTTTGAAGCTCGTGTGGTATTCGGGGGATTATTTTTCCGTCCCAAATGTCGGCCAATAGAATTGCACCATGAGATGAAATGAACAGTTAACAAATAAGAATTTCATAATGAATAAAACAACATTTAATTAAGATTCAGGCTAGTGCAATTAAAAATACAATTGTTGTAAACATTGGTGCATGTTTTCTTCAAGTCAGAGTTATCGGTAATGGTCCCAGAAGAGGTAGATGGCATGAGGTTTATGCTGTTGATGGCATTTTCTGCAGTAGGCTCACTCCTTCGCAGTTTCTTGACAATTAATTCGTGGTGTTCCTGGTCGAGTTGGAGATACGGCTTGATGGAGTTACTGTTGGCATGTCCAGTTATTTTGATTATCTGCTGCTCTCCCAGGCCCGATTTCGCTAGATTGGAGACGGCTGTTGCACGACTGGAGTGATTGGTGATTTTTTTGTTACCAAGGTCAAGCCCAGCTTTTTGTGCTGACTCCTTAACCCACTTTGAAATCGTGTTTTGGCCTACTGGGGAATCCTTGTACCACCTAGCGCCTGGAACTTTATTCCAGAATGGATTTTGGGTCAGGAATAGTCTGTCGCTCTTGATATTGGCATCTCTCTTCTCTCTCAATTTCTGGAACAGTCTCACTGGGCACTTGTCAGGGATTTCCCGATTCTCCACCAGCCACTTGCTGTCTGATAATTTTTTATCACCACCTTGTGTGGTCTTGCTGAAAATTGGATTGTATTCAATTCTCCCAGTTGTTTCCCCGTCATTTCGCTGTTCTGCCTTGAAGTGATGTATTGACGCCATGCTGCCCTCACCACCTCTCCAAGCCAATTCCACTGATATTATCATGAATAATTTTTTCTGGAGGCCATCAGGAGTTTCCTCGTCCCAAACAGTGGTCATTGCATCCCAATCTTTTTCCTCCAACGCTGCTGCACTTGCCCTCCGTTTTTCCGGAATAGATTGTAAAGCCTTACGCTTGGCATCACGAGCTCCTCGAGCGGTCTTGAATGCAGCATCCGAAAATGGGTTGATTTTGATGTCGAAATCGTTCAAATACTTTTCTTGAAGTGATTTGGCAGTCTGATTCCACATTGTTTTTATTGTACCTTCCTTATAGTCTTCTCCATCCATTTTCTTCATATTGTAAGCGTAATCTTTCATAATGTTTGCCAATTGCGCTTCACTCGTTTCAGCACTCAATGTGTATTCCCTCTCAGTACAAAAAGTAGTAAATTGGTTCCAAACTGTTTTTTTTGCCTTCTCCGTATTAATGGGAACATTTCCTTTGACTTTTTTATCAATGGTGGACAGAGAACAAACTCCAAATCGACTCATTTTCATGCAAAATCTCCAATTTTCACAATTGAATTCAACCTGTCAGTTTGACGTGTGGTTAATTTGACTGGATCATGTTTTGTTTTTTATATATAGCAACTACCAGAGAAAATAATCAAAAAATTATCAGTATAATACCATGTAGGTTGTACCACGTGACGTCGAATGGTGCAATTCTATTGGCCGACATTTGGGTCGGAAAAATAATCATTATCATTTTTTTTCAAGGACCCACATTTTGGGTGAATTATTGCTTCATTAAATACTTATATTTTTTGGTGCGACAAGGAAAAATCGAAATTTCTATATCATGATCGTTAGTAAAAATCGAAAAAAATATCAAGTCATTTGAGTGACCTCTAAAAAATTTTTGTTAAAGCTCAAATTTTGCGAGAGTTTCTTTTTGTGATAAATACTGACAGCTGTCACCCCAATCGAGGAAAAAAAAATGTAATGGTTAATGGAAATAATTTACATTAACCATTAATGTTTAATGGTTCCCGTAGTAAAAAACTCCATTGAATCGCCAATGGCAACCAATGATCCTCATACGACTCCATTGGACAATGAATGGGGACCCATTGACATTTCCGCATTTGTCAATGGCGTACAGGGCTGACCATTGATCAGTGAATGGGTATCCATTGAACATCAAATGCGGATGAATCGAATGATCATCATTACTCAATGATGCTCATTGGAAAGCCAATGCGGATGAATTGAATGATCATCATTACTCAATGATGCACATTGGAAAGCCAATGCGGATGTATCGAGCGATCAGCATTGCCCAATGGTGTCCATGGGAAGGTAAATGCTGATGAACGAAATGATCCGCTTTACCCAATGATGTCCATTGGAAAGTCAATGCGGATGAACTGAAAGATCAGCATTTCCCACAGATGTTCATTGGAACCCAAATGCGGCTAATGTTGAAATGATCAGCATTTACCAAGGATACCCATTGAATAATAAGTGACTACGAATTATACAATGATCAACATTTATCAATAATGTCACTTCATTGATGACTGATCGAATGATGAGCAGCATTCGTTAACGATGTTGCAATCCATATTCGAGGTTCAATGCTGAACAATTGAACCCATCGATCGATGAGAATTTTTCCGAATGCGATATTTCTCAAACGGCGGTGAATTAATAAAATTAAGTAAGAGTAGATGTCGCTGATTCTCATATATGAACCAAATATTTTCTTCAATTGTAATAAATCCTGATGATTATATGGATGGACACTTAATATTAGCATAAGCTCGGAAATTATTCGGAAGTAATTTAAAAAAAAAATATTATAAACTGCTCATCAAGTACGCGTACGTTTGGGATAAATGATTTTTAAAACCGTTTATTTTTAACATATACACATAATTTTATCAGTCCTTCACAACCCGATTTGTGAGAGGAGAAACGTATATACTTTCATTGTCAATCGTCATCTGAATACACTTACAATCTATTTTCTCAATTCTGAGCTTCAATAATTTCTATTAAATGTAATAATATATATAATGCGTATATAATTATTGGTCGTTATGCTAATACTAGCATTATGATTAAGCTTACTTACTGATAACTTACATCATTTGATTATTTAATGCGTAATTCCATGTATATATAGCAATCATATGAAAGAATCTCCATTGATGATCCCATTTATTCCCCATTGCCCACAAAAACCAATGGAGGTGAATGGCGAATTAACTAGGGAGATTGTCTTCATTGAATCCCCATGGGATAATCCCCATTCCGTTTCAAATGGGGAATTCAATGGCGAAAATGTCCTTAGAAAATTCGGCATTCATATCCATTGGTTTTGTGGGCAACGGGGAATGAGTGGCGAACAGCAATGGAGATTCTTTCGTATAGTAAAAACTCCATTCATCGCCATTGAAAAATCCCCATTTATTCCCCATTGCCAAAATAACCAATGGGGATGAATGCCGAATTGCCTAAGGGGATTGTCTCCATTGAATCCCCATTAGATAATCCCCATTCCGTTTCAAATGGGGAATTCAATGGCGAAAATCCCCTTAGGCAATTCGGCATTCATCTCCATTGGTTATTTTGGCAATGGGGAATGAATGGGGATTTTGCAATGGCGACGAATGGAGTTTTTTACTACGGGTTAATGGAAGTAATTTACATTAACCACTAACGTTTAATGGTTAATGGAAATAATTTACATTAACCATTACTATTTAATGGTTAATGGAAGTAATTTTCATTAACCATTAACATTTAATGGTTAATGGAAATAATTGACATTAACCATTAACATTTAATGGTTCATGGAAATTATTTCAATTAATCAATAAGAGTTAATCGTTATTGAAAGTGTAAATGCATTAAAAAAAAGTAATGTACTTAAGGGTGCAAATAGCACCCTTAAGTACAGAACAAAAATTTATTTTTCATTTTCATTGTTAGAATAATTTATTGAAGGCTCCAAAGTCGAAACTGTCTTTAACATTTAATGGTTAATGGAAATTATTTCAATTACTCAATCAATAAGAGTTAATGGTTATTGAAAGTGTAAATGCATAAAAAAAAGTAATGTACTTAAGGGTGCAAATAGCACCCTCAAGTACAGAACAAAAATTTATTTTTCATTTTCATTGTTAGAATAATTTATTGGAGGCTCCAAAGTCGAAACTGTCTTTTCCCATGGTCAAGAGTTAATCTCAGGATTGGCAAGTCTGAAACAAAAAAATAAAAAAACATTATAAAGAGGAAGGTTTTTTACACAACAATAAACCACCGTTAATGAAAAATCAATAAAAAAATGGCGGATGTTTGAAATGAAAATAGAAATTTTTCACAATTTATTTCAAACATACGCCATTTTTTTTAAATCGATTTTTCATTCACGGTGGTAAATTGTTGTGTAAGAAACCTTCCTCTTTAAAATGCTTTTTTATTGTTTTGTTTCAGACTTGCCAATCTGGAGATTAACTGTCGGCCATGGGAAAATACATTTTCGACTTGCCTTCTATAAATTATTCAAAGAATGAAAATAAAAAATAAAATTTTGTACTTTTGAACGGTAGAACAATGTTGTAATAACAGTTTCATAGTCATATCTGATAAAGGAGCTGAGATTTTTGGCTTATCCGCTTTTTTTGGCTTTCTAAAGTAGACTAGTACCCTAAAAAAGTCTTAAAAAATTCTTTAAAATGCGACATGTGAGCTAACAAAGTATTTGCAACTTTGGCGTAAGGTTTTTTCCGATTGGTGAAAAATGAAAAATTTGTTTAGCAGCTATATTTCAACATAAGCAAAATTTGGGCAATTGTGCCAAAAATTTTCTTTATAAACAAACTTCGAATAAAGATGCGTTCTCAGCTTGCCAACAATGGTTCAAAGCATTCTGATTACATAAAATTTTGGAAGTGACCATTTTTCAAAAAGTCATTATTAAGTCTCTATACCATATTTGATGGTTTATGGTCAGCTGATTTTTGTAGAAATTTTGAGCTCATTTTTTCAGAGTTTGCACAAAGTGAAAGCATTGATACCAATTTCAAAACTTTGAAAACTCTGATTACATGAAATTTTGAAAGTGATCATTTTTCAAAAAATCAATATTAAATCTCGATATATAATTAATGGTTCATCATGAGCTGATCATTTCATCGTTAGCCGCATTTGGGTTCCAATGAACATCTGTGGGAAATGCTGATCTTTCAGTTTATCCGCATTGACTTTCCAATGGACATCATTGGGTAAAGCGGATCATTTCGTTCATCAGCATTTACCTTCCCATGGACACCATTGGGCAATGCTGATCGCTCGATACATCCGCATTGGCTTTCCAATGAGCATCATTGAGTAATGATGATCATTCGATTCATCCGCATTGGCTTTCCAATGAGCATCATTGAGTAATGATGATCATTCGATTCATCCGCATTTGATGTTCAATGGATACCCATTCACTGATCAATGGTCAGCCCTGTACGCCATTGACAAATGCGGAAATCTCAATGGGTCCCCATTCATTGTCCAATGGAGTCGTATGAGGACCATTGGTAGCCATTGGCGATTCAATGGAGTTTTTTACTACGGGCTTGGGCAATTGGGCATTCATCTCCATTGGTTATTTTGGCAATGGGGAATGAATGGCGATTTTTAAATGGTGACGAATGGAGTTTTTTACTATATGAAAGAATCTCCATTGATTATCGCCATTCATTCCCCATTGCCTACAAAAACCAATGGAGATGAATACCGAATTGCCTATGGGGATTTTCTTCATTGAATCCCCATAGGATAATCCCCATTCCGTTTCAAATGGGGAAGTCAATCCTCATTGGAAAATCCTCATTCGATTTCAAATGGGGAATTCAATGGCGAAAATCCCCTTAGGCAATTCGGCATTCATCTCCGTTGGTTATTTTGGCAATGGGGAATGAATGGAGATTTTTCAATGGCGACGAATGGAGTTTTTTACTACGGGATGCTTGGAATTAAACATTCACCAGTTCGAACAGGAATCCTTCGTATCCGTACCCTTTTCATACATACATACATTTCTTCTTTCATTTTACTCCGATATTTCCAACCTACAGAGAATCCAGATTCTCAAACTTCCCTCGGACATCGTATAAATCCGATTACTTTTATCTTCATTCATTTCGACCTCGTCAACCTCGTTCATTGTCGGACCTTAATTTTGCCGAGCATGCAGAATTATATCCAACTTTTGTATTGAAATTTCATCGAAGCTATTGGGTCGATTGTGGGAATTGAATTTCAGGATTTAGAGTGGATTTTGAGAAATTCGTCGAGGAGAAAAAAGTCGTTGGTGAGGTCGAACGGATAATGGAGACGATAGGGAGAAATGAAATAGCAGCTTTTAGTATGAGCGTGTGGACAATTGCATGCAAGACTTGTGGAGAAAGAGATAGTGATATTAGGTCGTAGAAACTCTCACGAGTCTGGCGGAGAGGCCCATAGAGAGAGAGAGAGAGAGAGAGAGGAAGAAAAGCGACGATATAACTCTCCACTCTGGTCAACTACATCAATGCCGGACAAAATGGACGCAACCACAACTAGTAATGGCCCGCAGTGTCTGCTCTCGACCACACTGATCGTTCGTTCGACTACACTCGAAGAATTATAACCCTCGACGGAATAATATCTCCCTATCTTTTTACAGTTATTGCCACCAAGTCTATGATTTAATTAGCCTCAATTGAAACAATTTTTAGTTGCGATTTGTTTTTGCAGTGTTGCAGTGTTGCAGTGTTGCAGTGTTGGTAGACCTTCTCCGCAGAAATTAGTCTCTTGCACCCATGAAGAAATCATCCAACGAGAATGGAGCGAGAAGATTAAAAAAAAATATCCAACCTTCAATTGAAACCATTTTTATTTACGTTTCCTTTTTTTTGCAGTGTTGCAGTGTTGCTAGACCTTCTCCGAAGAAACTAGTCTCTTGCACCCATGAAGAAATCATTCATCGAGAATGGAGCGAGAAGATAAATAGAAAAAAATTATCCAGCCTTCAATTGAAACCATTTTTATTTACGATTTCTTTTTTTTTTGCAGTGTTGCAGTGTTGCAGTGTTGCTAGACCTTCTCCGAAGAAACTAGTCTCTTGCACCCATGAAAAAATCATCCATCGAGAATGGAGCGAGAAGATGAGAAAAAAAAATTATCCAGCTTTTAATTGAAACCATTTTTATTTACGATTTCTTTTTTTTTCAGTGTTGCAGTGTTGCAGTGTTGCTAAGCCTTTTCTGAAGAAACTACAGTCTCCTGCACCCATGAAGAAAATCATCCATCGAGAATGGAGCGAGAAGATGAGAAAAAAAAATTATCCAGCCTTCAATTGAAACCATTTTTATTTACGATTTCTTTTTTTTGCAGTGCTGCAGTGTTGCTAGACCTTCTCCGAAGAAACTACAGTCTCCTGCACCCATGAAAAAGATCATCCATCGAGAATGGATCGAGAAAATAAGAAGAAAAAAACAGAGCTGGGCAGTACTTGAGAGTACTCGGTACTTGCAGGTACTTGAAGCACAGTACTTGCAGTACAAAGTACTTCAAAAGTACTTCAAGTATTGTACTTAAATTTTCAAGTACCCTTCCTGTACTTGAAAATTTCAAGTATTTTTCTGGGCTTGAAGTACTTTTTTCAAGTCCAAGTATCACGTACTTTTGAATGTGTCTTGCTGATGGTTGCATGTGCAAAGCCTTTGAATATGGGTCATTCCATGTCAAATCGACCAATCGATCCCTTTGCATTTCGATGAAATTTGGTCAGAAGTTTTCTTTTACTATAAAACAAAGTTTCAACAGAGGAAAAAAATTAAATTTTTTTTTCGAAAATTCAAAATTTCACCATTTTTTTAAGTTTATTTTTTAAATATTTCAAGAAATATTATAGTTACGAAAAATCATTCTGGGTTCGTCTTAAACAGTATACTTGGGGCTACGAAAAAAAAAAAATATATTTCGAAACACATTATTGAAAAATAATGAATTTGGAGAATTTTGAATTTTTCAAAATCGTGAAAATCCGCGATCAACATTAAATTTTTGGTTTTATTTTTTTAATATAACGCGTTGTACTGATATTAAAAGATCCTGACATTTTCAGAAATGTGTTTTTTTTTGTTCCAAAAATATGAATTTTTGAATTTTGGTAAAACTTTTTTTTTTACCTCTAAGTTACGTGAAGTTGATCAATCATGTTATTTTGACTGCTGAAAAATAACAAAATTACATGGTTGCTCAACTTCAAAAAATTCATATTTTTGGAACAAAAAAACACCTTTCTGAAAAATTCAGGATCTTTTCAAATCTGTACAAGGTATTTATTTAACAAATTGAACAAAAAATTCGATGTTAATTGTGGATTTTCACGATTTTAAAAAATGCATAATTCTCCAAATTCATCATTTTTCAAAAATTTTTGTCGGAATATTTTTTTTTTTTCGTAGCCCCGAGTATACTCTTCAAGACGAAACAAACGATTTTTCCTAACTATCATAGTTTTCAAGATATTTAGAAAAAAAAATTGAAAAATGGTTAAATTTTGAATTTTGCATAGCTATTGAAAAAAAATTTTAATTTTTTTTCCTCGGTAGAACTTGGTTTTATAATAAAACAAAACTTCTGACTAAATTTCATCAAAATTGAAAATGGTCGATTCCAACTCTTGGTCGATTTGACATGGAATGACCCAAGTACCAGAATTTACGAGACGTACCCGAAAACTTGAAAAGTACTTGATACTGGTACTTGAATTTTTCAAGTACTTGCAAGTAACCAGTAATTTGTACTTCAAGTACCACCGGTATTTGATACATCAAGTACCTACGGTACTTTGTACTTGGTACTTTAAGTTTTTTGAAGTACTTTGCCCAACTCTGAGAAAAAATTATGCAGCCTTCAATTGAAACGATTTTTATTGACGATTTCTTTTTTGTTTTGCAGTGTTGCAGTGCAGTAGCTGATCGAATGATGAGCAGCATTCGTTAACGATGTTGCAATCCATATTCGAGGTTCAATGCAGAACAATTGAACCCATCGATTGAATCCCCATGGGATAATCCCCATTCCGTTTCAAATGGGGAATTTAATGGCGAAAATGTCCTTAGAAAATTCGGCATTCATATCCATTGGTTTTGTGGGCAATGGGGAATAAGTGGCGAACAGCAATGGAGATTCTTTCGTATAGTAAAAACTCCATTCATCGCCATTGAAAACTCCCCATTCATTCCCCATTGCCAAAATAACCAATGGGGATGAATGCCGAATTGCCTAAGGGGATTGTCTCCATTGAATCCCCATTAGATAATCCCCATTCCGTTTCAAATGAGGAATTCAATGGCGAAAATCCCCTTAGGCAATTCGGCATTCATCTCCATTGGTTATTTTGGCAATGGCGAATGAATGGGGATTTTTCAATGGCGACGAATGGAGTTTTTTACTACGGGGTTGCTAGATTTTCTCTAATGAAACTACGGTCTCTGGCATCCATGAAAAAATCATCCATTGAGAATCCAGCGTGTGTGTTATACAACTCAAGCGGAGTTACATCAAACAGAAGCCATCGCGAAGAGTATCCCTTGGCCTCGTTCATCGGCCACATCCCTATCGAGATATAAAAGGGTGAGAGGAAATCCGATACATAGCAGATTTCAAGATGGTGTCTCATATCTCTCGTGACACTACCACTTTAGGCCTCTGCTATTCTCACAGATCCACAAGAGTGCTTTTATGTATGTATATGGGCCGTCCCATCCCAAAGCGGACAGTTTGATTTTTTTTTCTCATTTTTTAAATATTTTTTGGTATCCATCAAGAGACCCTTCCTGGTAAATTTTGAGATTCTTTTGATTACCCGTTCACAAGATATTAAATTTTTTTAAAAACCGCTCTTTTTCGGGTCATAACTTCTTCAATAATGGTCCAAATTAAAAGTGTTTTTTTCCAAATTTTTTGTTATGGTCAGTTCAGAAAAAAATACAAAAAAAATTTTCGACGTATTTTTGAATAAGTTTTTTGTGTTTTAAACTTCGAATCCTGTTTTTAAAAGTGGGTATATGTTTTGATTTTTTTGAAAATTTTTTATTTTAAACTTCTATGTATTCAACAATTTTTAAGACTAGTCCGGTCGTAGGCCCTCCATAATTACTATTTTTCTCGATTTTTGAAAATTAAATTTTTTTTTTACTATAAATTATTATGAATACCAATTTTTGTTACTGTATAATATTTTTTTAAATGATTTTGAATTCATTCTGACACTTTTTTAAAAGCCAAATAGTCTACCGAATATCGCTGTCAAATTTTCACCTCAGAAACACTATTTAGATGCAAAAGAAAAATTATATTTGTGATACAATACTGCTAAGTCAATCATAGGGACGAAAAAATTTCATTCAATTATTCCAATGAGCAACGGAAACATATTGGCAAAGGAATATTCTAATTCAGGAAATAATCGTATATGAGGCATTCTTCATCAACTGGGCCACTTTTTTTTCAACCTGTCCAGTTTTGTTCAAAATCTGCCAGTTTGAAATATCAGTCAGAAGGAAGGTCCGTGATTTTTTAAAGATTTTTTTAGGCGTCCGTGTAGGATTTTCAATTTTTCATTACGAACACTGTATCTCAAAAAATATTCGTCAAACAAAAAAAACATAAGTTTGAAAAATTTGGCAAAAAAATGAGAATAAAATTTTTTTAAACCTAATAACACACTTTCGATTTCGGTACAAATTTTATAGGATGTCGGTCATTGGGTAAAGAGTCTGCGAAAAGAATTTCAGAATAGCACCTGCAATGGGTACGATGAAAAAAAATAAAAACCCTGCGAAATCTCATAACCGCATATGAATTTCGCAGGGTTTTTATTTTATTTTTTCATTGTAACCGTTGCAGGTGCTATTCTGAAAATTTGTTCGTAGACTCTTTACCCAATGACAGACATCCTGTAAAATTTGTACCGAAATCGAAAGTGTGTTATTAGGTTGAAAATTTTTTTTTTTCATTTTTTTGCCAAAAATTTCAATTTTCTTAATGCAGAAAATTATGATTTTTATTTTTTCCGATGAAGCGAAAAAAATAATCAAGTTTTTATTCTTATGTTTTTTTTGCTTGATGAATATTTTTTGAGACACAGTGTCCGTAATGAAAAATTGAAAATCCTGAACGGACGCCTAAAAAAATCTTAAAAAAATCACAGACGTTCCTTTTGGCTAATATTTCAAACTGACCGATTTTGAAAAAAATTGGAGAGGTTGAAAAAAAAGTGGCCCAGTTGATGAAGAATGCCTGATATGTAAAGTTGAGAATCTGTTAAAAATAATAAAGTGTCAAAATAAATTCTAAGTAACGAAATAAAAACTATACAGTAACAAAAATTGATATTCATAATAATTGATAGAAAAAAAAATTTCAACTTTTCAAAAATCGAAAAAAATAGTAATTAAAAAGGGCCCACGACCAGACTGGTTTTAGAAGTTGTTGAATGAATAGAAGTTTGAAATAAAAAAAATTTCAAAGAAATCAAAATATGCATTTATTTTTAAAAACACGATTCAAAGTTTAAACTCACAAAACTTATTCAAAAACACGTCGAATATTTTTTTGGCATTTTTTTTTAAAAAGGCCATAAAGAAACAAAAATTTTGAAAAAAAACTCTTAATTTGGACCGTTAGTAAAGAAGTTATGACCAAAAAACCGAAAAAAGAGCGGTTTTTTAAAAAAATTTGATATCTTGTGAACGGGTAATAAAAAAAATCTGAAAATTTACCAGGAAGCGTCTTTTGATGGGTACTAAAAAGTATAAAAAATTTGAGGAAATAGAAAAAAAAAAAATTTCAAACTGTCCGATTTGGGATGGAACGTTCCATATGTATACGTATATACATATTTTCTTCAGCTTCCACCGTTTCGCAACCCTCTTTTCTCAAGTCTTCTTTCCCCCTCGGCATCCCTTCGTGCCACTTTTCTTCTTCCCTTCTCTTTTTCCTATCTGTCTCTCCCTTTTTTCGTCACTCTCACATCAGACTTCTTCATCGCGCTCAAGCTGTTTCTTTCCTCAAACTCACTCTCCTCTTGTTTTTTTCTTCCTCGTGTGCGCGAAGCCACGCAAACGGCGAATTACGAGAAAGAGAGAGAAGGAGAGGAAACTTTGCGCGAAATCTTCACGTATCGTCGAATTCACGGTTCATCCTTGACAAAAGTATTTTTCCACGCAGCGAGTTTGCGCTTCCTTGCAAAAAAAACCAAGTTTCTTTATTAGATCCCGAACGTCCATTCGTGGGAAATGGGCCAACAGGACACAAAGTGTCCATTCAAGATTTGCTATTTCTTATATGAGGCGACGCAGAACAGGAGAGGAAGAGAGAGAAACGAAAAAAAAATGAGAATAAGGGTCGTTGAGCTTGAGGAATCTAATAAAGAATAAAGAGCTCTCTCTCTCTCTCTCTCTCTCTCTCTCTCTTTCTCTCTCTATCCCTCTCTTTCTCTCTCACCCTTCCTCATCCTTTCCTAGATACTTTTTCAAAGCTCTTCACTTTTCCACTGAAAGTATATTTTCCTCTTCCATTCTTCGGGTCTGTACGAGGGTAAAGCGTCGAAATATTGAAAAAAATGAAGAAAATTCTACTTTTCTTTATTTCTTTTCGTACCTATATCGATTTGAGGTAAGTGTAGGGGAGACCGGGGACAAAAGTAACAGGGTACAGTTGTAACATAGCGAATATCTCCCAAACTATAGTAGATACTACCGTGTCCCGCAGGCACATAATGCGTCTTGCAGTTCCTCACATTTGGTTACTAGGCTAGGAGACATCCGCACTAAACAGAATTGACCAGAGAGGTGTATTGGTATTGTCGGGCCCAAAGTAAACTTTTGCGGCTTTCGATAAACACGAATATCTCGATTACTGTGCTACATATAGTCATTATTTTTTTTTTTCATAAGCTTCCTTGGACATTTTTGTGTCAACTTTCGCGGTTTTTAAAGCCTCCAGCTTGATAAAATTAATCAAATTCTAACTTTGAAGTAGAAAAAACCATCTGGGGACAATTGTAACAATTTTGCCGGGGACGGTTGTAACAGTTTGTTGGCTGTCAGTTGTCATGATAATTTTACATCTAAACATTGAATCTAACATCAAACGGACCTTTTTTTTAAGTTTCTGTGCGCAAAAATGCCTCTGCAACGCGTAAGAATCACGCAACGAGCCTGTGCCGACATGTCAACGTACGAAGAAGCGTATGAAAAGATAAAAAATGGAAAATTTATACAGGCAACGACCGCACGTATCTTTGGGTTATATGTCATGTTTCTTTGACAAGTTTGATGTGTCCGAGACTTTATTCAATTATTTCATGATTTTTATCAATTCGATACGACTATTCCCATGTGTTAAGATTTTATCATTGGGACCGTAAAATATATCCCTGTGATAATGTTTGATGTTGTAATAATATCATATAATATTGGTCACAATGAAAGATATAATTTTGTGTTAAAATCTTATGTTAAAACTAGCCCCATCGACCGTTACAACTGTCCCCATCGACTGTTACAACTGCCCCGGGGTAGGGGACGGTTGTAACAATTTCTTACACTTTTTATAAATGCCTATACTTTTTTTTCAATTCTAGTTACAGACTTCAACATAGAACCATTTTGTAGACCATTAAATGCTCTATGCAGGGGTATACGTGTGATTTACGTAAGCATTATACTTTGGGCCCAGGAAAAGCCAAAATACAGATTGTTACAACTGTCCCCGGTCTCCCCTACCGAATATTGGGCTAGTACCGAATACTGTTCGTCCAGTCTATTTCTTATTAGAATAAATTCAGTTTACGTTCAATAAATGTAATGTATTTTTTTAAATAATCTTCATTCAACGTATTGTCACTCGAAATAAATATCGAGTATGAGTGAATTGTATTCAATTCATATTTCCCGTAATTCATGACAAGCTACCGAGTGAGGTAAAAAACCGTCGTTTCCTTGTCGATTTGGTGAAGGAAGTGGTCTTGCGAAAAAGCATAGTTTATAATAAAAACAGCATCGAATCAGTCGAAATAAGTTTCAATGTATTATAAACGAGTCATTGAAGTAGTAGAGTGCGGAAATAGCGACGAGCAAGTTAATTATTTGGCCGAAAATACATACCCCATAATTCGGTACATAGTGAGAATCGTGTGCACCGAATACTGTGGCCCATGTATAACCTCCCTTCGGACGTCAAACGAGTACAACAATATTCGGGAAGTGCATACGCCAGTAATAGGGCCGTTTGTCTTACGAATGACAAACGAATGTCAAACGCATCTCTGTAAAAAATTTTTGTATCAAATTTAATACAAAAAATATGAAGTTTTTATGCATATACAATATATTAATTTTAATATACGTTCGTATATTAAAATTCCAATACATAGTATGATTTTTAAAGCAGAATCATGAAAAAAGATATGAAAATTAATATTCTTTTGTAAATTAAAATTTAAAGAAGTTATTTGATTTTTCATATACTTATATTAGAATATTACTGTACACATTGTATATGAAATTTAGTATCCTGTATATGCATAAAAACTTCATATTTTTTTTATTAAATTTAATACAAAAATTTCTTACAGTGCAACTAAAATTGTACGCCCGAGATATCCACATTAGGGATATTCGCAAGGGTCAGCTCGACCGAAAAGTGAAATGGAAGAGCTTTGCCTTGGAGGAACCGCTTAAATCATCACGGTATAACCTCTGCGCCAGGTAAGTATATTGGGCACACTGGTCGTCCGGTATATAACACCGTCACACGCCTATTTCACTTGGGCACAGAGGTCCGAGCGCATGCGACGCATAGTGGTGGATGCTTCAACTAGCACGGCCGCTGACATTGATTGTAATTTTGGAAAATAAGTGTATTAATTTCCAATAATGTATCTTAACAATGCGAAAAAGCATATAGAAACCATTTTAATATTCGGGAATTTGAATTTTCAACGTTCATCTTTTAATTTTAATATCCAAATATTAAATTTAAGATGAAATTGTTAATTTTCCAATACCATGTATATTAATTTCGAGTTCGTGTACTTGTTATTGAAATTCCCTATACCATATATTAAATTTCATTACGATATTGAAAAAAAATTTCAATGGTTGATTGCAATTTTAAGAAATAAGTCTTTTAATTTTCAATACTGTATTTGAAAATTGCGAAAAAGTCTACAAAAACTATTTTCATATACGGGTATATTAATTTTTACACTCTTTTAATTTTAATATACAAATATTAAATTTAAGATAAAATTGTTAATTTTCCGATACGTTGTATATTAATTTCGATTTCATATACTTGTTTTTGAAATTTAATATACTTTTGTATATTAAATTGAATAACATTTTTTACAGTGATGTTAAAGTGTACAACAGTATTCGGGCCATGCTTACCCCAATAATAGGGACATCTGTCAAAAGTGTAGAACATGTATTCGCGACATTTGCACATGTACGCATTTACAAAATTACAATTGAATAATATAAATAATAACAAAAATGAGGTGGGCATTCGTTAGCTGAGATTCCACGCTTTCCAAATATACCAATACTTTTTACCCTGAGACAATTTTACATAAAGATTTTCCTCTGTTAATGGCGAGCGAAGCTTAGGTCCCCAGTATTCGGGACACTTACCTTGCTTGTTCGATCTAAGCAATTTTCATTTCTTTTATACCCACTGGACCATTTTTTCAAGGGTGCGTGAACGTATGTTTGGATTCTTATGGTATGGTAAATTGTAAATTGTAGGGCGGTTTTGAAAAACACGTTATTTCCCCATTGAACCTCTTATCGAGATTTCGTTCGCGCTTTCTCAAAAAAATACATCTTGTATGAGCAAAGATCTGTACAAATTTTGTATGGCTGGATAATGAAAATCGCAGTTATGGGCCCTTAAATTATACCGGAGATTACTGCGTCAAAAATCCATTAAAAAAAGTCAAAAAATTACGCTTTTTCGTCTTGACAGTGTTATCGAGGAGATTTAATTTTTCTAAACGTATTTGTAATATTTATTTTTTTAAAGTATTTGTAATATTATTTTTCTAAACGTATTTTCATTGTTAAATCTGGAAGCAAGAAGTAAAAAAACCAAAAAAATATTTCTCGTCGATCAACCAGATTGTATTTCAATTCAACTTTGAAATCATCCGCGAGGGTCGTAATTTTTTTTTTTCGTTAAAAACGGGTCATTTAGTGCCCTTGGTACCACTAATTATATCGACAACATAAAAAACACAAGTTTTCTTAAATATTCAGTATATGTCAGTGAAATTTGCCAAAAATTCGGCAATCGGGATTTTAAAAAAACATTCCTTTGCTCAGTACAAATATACACTAACCTTCAAAAGTTTGGAAACACTCGCCCCGATTCCGCGCAGCACAAAAAGTTTCACTGTTCTTTTAAAAATGAAAATATTTCAATGTAACAAGCGGTATTTCAAAGGGGACATATTCAGCTTCATCTCGCTTTTTCCAAAAAAAATTTCGATTTTTTAAAACCCGATACGCCCTTTGAAACGTGGTTTCATTTTTTGGCTTTTTATGGCGTTGAAATTTTGGTGCACGACCCATGAAATTTTTTCAAAACTGTTTTTCACATGAATAACTTGTGGAGGGGAATATAAGCTTCAATTTCGTTTTTTAGAAAGTTTCGTACGATTTTTTGTGTGCAAAAATATTCAATTTTTCGCAAAAAAACGACCATATTTATCAAAGGTAGCGTAACTCTAAAACTACTGGGTTTTTGTGAAATCACGAAGAGGGTAAAAAGTTGCATACAATTTTCGTGGATTTAATGAAATTTTTTCAGATTTTTTTTTCATCATTTTTTCTTTCAAAATTTGTTCTGTCAACGAGATATTTTTTTATCTTCAACAAGCTGGTCTCTTATCTCATCTACACGGCTTTTTCATCGGAAAACCTCATGTACATGGCTTTATATTTTTGCGAAAAAAAATCGTACAAACTTTTTAACTTTTAAAACAACGAAATTGAAGCTTCTACTCCCGGCTACAAGTTTTTCATGCGAGAAACAGTTAAAAAAAATGTTCATGGTACGTGCGCAAAAATTTCAACGCCAAAAAAAGCCAAAAAGCGACCATGTTTAAAAGGACCCACGGGGTTAAAAGAAAATCGAACATATTTTTTGGAAAAAGTCAAATGAAGCTGAATATATGTCCCCTTTGAAACGCCGCTTGTTGAATTGAAATATCTTCATTTTTAAAACAGCAGTGAAACTTTTTGTGGGATCATTGTGGTAACCGAAGAATTTTGTGTACCTTCATTTTGAACTTCTCAAAAGTAGAAAAATTAGGAAAAGTAAAAAAATGGCGCAAATCTCATGTTCAGGGTTGCGAAATTTTTAATGAAAAAGTAATGCATTAACCATTACTTTTTTAATGGCTAATGAAATTAATGTCCATTAACCATTAAAATTTAATGGTTGATGGAAATTATTTTCATTAACCATTAAAATTATTTTCATTGACCATTAAAATTTAATGGTTAAGGGAAATTATTTTCAATAACCATTAAATGTTAATGGTTAATGAAAATGCAAATGCATTAAAAAAAGTAATGCATTATTTGCAACCCTGCTCCTGTTCGTACGAGATCTGTTTATTAGAAACAAATTACAAAAATCTCGATCACGAAGGTTATCAGAAAATAGTGTGTTTTTCAAAACATCTCAATATGTACCATAAAAAATAGTGAAAAAATGGGGTGTTCGCTAGAGAAAATAGGGGCACAAGTACCTCGATGCGCTTATTCGGATATTTTTCTTTAACGCAAGAGCCATAACGTCCCCAATGTTCTGTACACAGCTTGGAAAATTTACCGCCTTTTTTTATGGGAATTTTTATCGTTTCTTGAACTATGTGTGCTGGACGCGAGAATCGAGATGAGAGTCTCGCTTCAAAGAGGGTGAGCTAGGGAAAGAGGGAAGAAACGTCAGATATCTTATAGCCAAGCTAGGACTCATCCATGAAACGCTGCGAGACTATTTTCTTTTTCTCCGCACCAGATCACCAAGACTTTTATCCCTCATTCTCTATTTCCCTCGCATACGCCGTCGTAGAATCCCACTCTCGTTGAATCGAGTTAGCTTCTCTTCGAGAGGATGAATTTTGATAAATCGTTCGGGGCCGTCACGACGCCTCGTTAAACCACGTTTACTTTGACGCCGTCTCTTGTATCCTCTCTTCTCTTTCTCGCTTCATTCTTAGACCATGTACTACATGGACTGAGCATAGCAGGAGTGGGGGTGAAGCCGAGAAGGGCGTCGCCATGTTGAACAAGTGAGGCCTATGAGCCGAAACAGCTGACTTCAAGAGACTAGATCGACTCAGATCGACTAGATCTTGGTTGACTTCAAGCAGTTGACTTGCTTACATAACCTTAAAAATAAAAGGACGCGCAAGTGTGATAACCTAAGAATATGCATACGTCCCTATATCCTTGTAGCCTGATGTTTCAAAATTGATAATTAAAACATTTTTCATTCAAATTCACGGAATTTGTGTTTAAAACATACATTTTAACAAGAAAAGAAATGTACGTCCCTGAATTGCATAGGGTACATAAGAATATTCATACGTCCCTATCGGCTTATAGCCTTACTTGTCCAAAGATGGTAGCGCCCTTCTCGGCTTCACTTCTTTCTACAGAAAGTATACGACTATGCTCAGTCCATGTAGTACATGGTCTAAGGCTTCAATTCACGTTTCGTAAACGTCTTATCGTCCATTATATATCCGGGACGAAAGATGATGTGCGTCACGACGCCTCTAAGTCGTCTTATTGTTCTTCATTCCTCTTGTTGTACTCTGGTATATACTTTGCAGTGGGACCTTGCCGTGCTCGTTTTGCCATAAACACCTGAAGTGTGAGAGGAAAGGGCGGAAATTTTTTTTTTATGGGAATAAAATTCGAAACGATCGTCGACACTTGACGATCCATTAGAATCTATTGGAATTGGATCTATTGGCGCGTTGGAAATAATTCGTTTTACTGCAGCATCATCAGAGCAACGGAATTGATCAATCAAAGAGTCACCGTGGAAATAAATAAACGGTGAAAATAATGTTTTTACTCTGTATGCATTTGTCTCGTGGAAAAAAAACGGATTTTTCAACAACCAATCTTGTTTTCTGAAAAATTGCAAGGAGTTCTGAAGTGAAGAAAAAATCATCAAAAAATCAAAAACACGGTAGTCACATGATTGTGACCAGAGTTATAAATAATGCATTATTTTGATAATGCATTACTGTATTCATTACCCATTACACTGCATAATGTGAAATGGACAAGTGTACTATTAGAAAATATGAGAGTAATGTGTAATGAATGTGTTTCATTACAAATAAAAAAAGTAACGTGTAATGGATGCATGTGCCATGAAAAATAAAAAAGTAATGTGTAATGGATGCATGTGCTATTACAAATAAAAAAGTAGTGTATAATGGATGAGTGCTCTATTACAAATGACAATTGAAAAAAAATTAATTAGTAGTTCAGAATATTCTATTATAAATCAGTGTATTTCTACGACAATTTGGAGCAGGTACTATTTTGCTCAAAAGTAAGTCTATTAATTTTTCAATGAAAATAATTTGTGTGTATCAAGTTTTTGTTAACTTTGCTATCGTAGTGGTAAATGAATGTACAGTGATTTTTTGGAGTAAATTTTACTCCATTGTTGTAAAAGTTACAATTCAAGAATGGATTCAAGAATCACTCTTCATAGATTTACTGAAACGATAGTAAAGTTAACAAAAACTTGATACACACAAATTATTTTAATTGAAAAATTAATAGACTTACCTTTGAGCAAAATAGTACCTGCTCCAAATTGTAGAAACACACTAATTTGTAATGGAATTGTAATTGTAATGTAATTGTAATTGTATTGTAATTTGAAATTGTATTCTCCACTATAAATTCCTTTTTTTTCAATTGTTATTTATAATGGAGCACACATTCATTACACGTTATTTTTTTTTATTTTTAATGGCACATGCAACCATTACACATTACTTTTATTATTTGTAATGGAACATGCATACATTACCCATTACTTTTTTCATTTGTAGTGGAACACGCATCTATTACACACTACTTATTTTCATTTGTAATAGAACATCCATTCATTACAAAAACCATTTTTTACAAAAAAAAAAAATCATAACTCTTGTAATTTTTTGTTTTTTCATAAAATTTTAGGATAACACTTTTAAGATATGGCACTCTTAAGGAAAAAATAGCTTCATAGTGGGCGTGTCAAAAAAGTTATTTATTTGGACACTTGAAGAGGGGCTTAGGGAACTCTATTTTGGAGTAAAAAAAATACAATAAATACTTTATTATTCACAAATTTTCGTATATAAAAATGGAAAAATTGCGCGTCCTTAGAAAAATGAACATGATTTACTGGAATATTTGAAGACTCCAAAAGTCGTAAAAATTCCACAATTTTCATTTTTGCAGTTTCGGAGTAAATTTTAATAATTCATCAAAAGAAAAAATCGACTTTCACGATGGTACTTACCTAGTATGCTGATGTTCAACACAGAAAAAAAAGAAAAAAAACAAAATTTCCCACAGAAAATGACTCAATGGTCATACGGATGGTCAAACTGACCCCAGCTCGCGCGTGACCTTTTCTTTTCGAATGCCACAGTGAAACTATTGGCACGATTATTTCTCTATAACTTTGTGCTCATTAAAGGAACTCCAAGGCACCCTTAGAACGCAAATCAGTGCTCTTGGTCGCCAAGAACAGATTGAAATTTCGGCTCAAAGTTGCACTTGGGGTCGTTTGTACCCCAAGTGACCACGGAGGGTTAAAGATAATTCAAAACCAATTCTCACCAAAACCATAAGTTTATTTAATGAGAAAGTAAAAGTACAAAAAAACCATGGCAGCTGATAAAATTCATTACCTCACGAATCAACTGCAAGAAGAGTGAGAATGCATTTTCTCTCCTTGCAATTAGAAAGTAATAAAGCGGAAGAAGAAGAAGAAAAAAAAGTCAGACTCCGGTCTCTCCCGTGCACTAAACTTGAAAGATCTATCATGAAATTACCGCAGACGAAAAGATGTTTACAGCCCTGCTTGCACAAGTCGACAAGCCAGAAGTGTGCAGTGGGTTACGTGCTTTCACCGCGAGCTTTCGCCATACTTTTTATTTCTTCGGAGTTTACTTTTTTCGCTTCGCAAGCCGAAACTTTCAAATGTTTTCCTCATAGTTCACATGTTGGCCTCGCTTGTTTGAGCTCATGGAGAAAGCGCAGCATCAATGTAAAAGAAAATTGTCTGACCTCGTACACGACTGTATCCACTTGTCTCCGTGATATATCGTTGCTTCTTTTATATTTATTGCTTCCTTTTTGTTTCGATGATTTTAGCGTTGTGGGTTCTTCGTGGTTTTCCATCAGCGGTGCGTGTATACGTGTGCCTTTTACTGAGGATTCACCATGAGGATTCTCCACGAGGAGACAAAGAGAGGTTGAAGGTTGATGGGCCGCGCCGAGATGAGGATCGAGATTATTGTACGGATACAAGAGAAAGGAAAGAGGAAGCGGTGGGAATAAAAAGTGCGAGAGGAAAATAAGCACGAGGGTGAGAAGCGCTCTCGAAGGGAATGTAGCAGCAACAGCAGCAGGACGCAGGACAAAAGTTACCCCCGGCAGAAACTCTGCGAAGCTTCTGCGGCCAACAGTTTCTCCAGCATCATCCTATTCCACCTTCGAACCTAGTAGGGGAGACCGGTGTCGGTTGTAACACGGTGCCAATTGTTACAACGAAGATTACGCCGCCATCTTGCGAAAAACGTTCAAACTGTTTGGACATCCCCATAGCAATTATTGTTTCGTTTCTCTTAATCGTAAGTAAATATATCTTTCTCACTATATTTTGGTCTAGTATCTAAACAGTGATTGTTTTTCATAATTGGTTTAATCTATATTGATCTATGATGGTTTGACTATAATTGATCTCAATTAGGATTTGTAGATCACGACATGCAGTGTAATCCCGTGTAGAAATTTCCGTAGGGAAAAACTACTGCCCCTAACTTGCCCTCCCTAAGTAATGTAGGGAAATGATCCACCCGTCCTAACTGGCCCTGTTATGCCATGTAACACCTGGCTGACCATTTTCGGATCCTGCGGTCATGAACAGGCCCCTATGACGATATGATCTGGCCCTTGCAGATCTTGATCATCCCCCTAAGATCTTTAGAATCATGCCCTTGAAGGCCCTGATTACGGCCATGAAGTTCCCAATCATACACCGAAGCGCTTTTTAATCAACTAGTTTTTACGAGGTACTCCTATTTTGATGTATGCGCCATCTTATTATTTATTTCGAGGCAACCCTTTCTTAGGGTACACTTCTCGTTTGGCGTTCCTCGAAGAGAATATTAGTTTCCGAGTGAACGGAAATTCTCTACGAGAATTAAATAAATAAGTACAATTACATAAGCCGGCAAGAACTCCTTGTATGGATTCTTTCGACACCGACTTGTGCTAAGATCCGTTCTCGCACCCGTCTATATAAGCACACTCTTGACATTATCCGTATGGGAGTTCAACGGTTGCCGTCCTGCGACATCTCGCGCCAAGTTCGGAACTAACGCGACGCAGTTCGTGGTGATAATAATAATAATAATAATAATAATAATTTGCCTACGTGTTGAACATATGACAGGCACACGATTGCTTGTTCTCGCGGGATAAAAGTGATAATGTAAATAATAATTAAATAATAAATAATAATAATAATAATAATAATAATAATAATAAACGAGGCAATGATGGTTAATTTATTATTATTGTTATTACTATTATTGTATCGTATTTTCATATTCCGAAAATACGATTTTTATAAGTTCACAAAAGATGTTCAGGACCTGCCCATTTTTTGGCTGTGCGATGCATGAACTGAAAGCCGATATAGAAATAATTTTGTTTTAATAAATACTTGGGGGTATTCAATAGTTTCCACATCAGAGCCCTGTCAGGGTAATAACAAAAATATGTTGCTTAAAAGTATAAAAATAACATATTCGGAAACTGTTCATATTCTGATCATGCAGGGCACTGATAAATAAGTGATTATTTCAATGTAATAACTAAGAGCCAGGTCGTTGAGTTCCATGTCAGGGCCCTGCGAGGAAAATCGGATCAGGCAAGGCGGATCAGGGGCAAGAATCAACTAATGGTTGCCCTATCACATTTCTACACGGGATGTTTAATTTATCTACAGAAAAATGTCGCAGGTGTCAATTGTAACACGTCGATCGGTGTCGATTGTAACACTATGAAAATCCTATGAACTAATCCATTTTGTTTTCCATTTTCATTTCTTATACAATTTCCCACCTCCTTCCAGGCATCAGGCATCATTCCAGACATCATTCCACAATGTATTTATGAAGAAGCTGCTAAAAATGTGATTGACATCGGCAAATCAGAGAGAGGGGTGGCAAAAGATTATGGAATGTGTCATGCAAGTTTGAATCGCTTTGTCAATGCCTTGCATGCTGATTTATTAGCACCGAAAATTGGGTATCACTCCCACAACAAAGTATTCAGCACCGAACAAGAGCAATCACTTGTTAAATACTGCGTAACGGTTGCGTATTTGTACTACCGTCTCACTACAAAGGATTTAAGGAGCTTGGCTTTCCAATTCGCGGTTCAAAATAATTTAAAAGTTCATGAGAAATGGTATTTGACAGAAATTGCTAGCGAAGAATGGCTTGTGGCATTTCTCCGGCGCAATCCACAACTGTCATTACGTTCGCCTCAAGATAAAAAATGCCGTATTTTACTGAAGTTACTGTGACCTTTGAAACCAGTTTTCGGAGAGCAAATAAACATTTCTCGTACAATTATGCCATACTGCTTCTGTGTTACAATTGACACCAAAGCTGTTACAATGGACACCGGTAAGGTGTCAATTGTAACATGTGCAGCAATGTCGAATATTGACTTTTATTAATAAATACCGAACCTTTTTTCAAACTGAAGAAATAACATCAGCAAGAGTGAAGATCAACAAACTTGTTGAAAAAAAAAGATTTGTAAATAACAAATATTGAGCGAGAAAAAAAATATTTTGCGAAAATTGTTACAACTGACACCGGTCTACCCGACAGCTTGCTATGGAAACGCTTTCCTCCCTCTCTCCACCTTTCTCTCCTTCATCCCTGTCCTGTTCGTCTCGTTCCCTCGCAGCTATTCTCAGTGAACTTTGACAATCTATATCGCTTACAGCCCGTGTCTCGACACCTGGCTATCCCCAACCTGAACTGAGAAAACTTCGCTACAAGCGCCAGAGCGGTTCGCACAGCGTCGAGTGCCGAGGTTTGAACGTCGAGAGAAATCACAGAAGCGAAACGCGTGTAAGCCCGAGGCTGTGAGGTAACATGTTACCTTCATATATGGCGTAATAGCCATCGGTGTGCTACGCCAACAGCAATCTCGGCACAATGATTCTGAAGAGGTGAGAAAAATGAGAATTATAGTTGGACCTCGCTTATCCGACCTTCTTCAACGTTGCCAAGGTCTTTCCGTTAAACGAGGTGGATTTTCGGATAATATGGATATCCTTGAAGCATGTTTGGTACTGAAAAAATCCGAAGCTTCGCGAGATGACGATGAGACAGTAAAAAACCTTGCAAATTGGACATTTCTTCCTTTCTCATCTTTATCCAGTTCACACAGCTTCCTTTATCACAAATATGGCGATCAACTTTGGCTTCCTCATAAAGGAAGTTTTGTTAACTATCGAAAAACATGAGTAATCAATGTGCAAATTTTCCAAATTCTATCAAATTTACTTCTTGCCAAATTTGATTTTTGCCAGATAGCGAATAACGTTGATCACGATTTTGAACGTGTACAAAGTTTCAGTACAATATCTCGCAAATAGCCGAAGTTAGAGTACGCTATTTAAAAAAAAAAACCAAAATTGGATGAAATCTTAATTATTCTATCGATTTTCGCCAAATTTAATAACGAACAACCTCGATAGCTATATTAGCTCTGTGCAAAGTTTCAGTGCAATATCTTAAAGAGCGTTTACGCGATTTTTAAAAAAATTAAAAATTTCATAAAATTTGAATCCCTTGATGGATTTTTGCAAAATTTAATAGCGAACAACCTTGATTGCTATGTTAATTCTGTATAAAGTTTCAGTGCAATATCTTGAAAATTGTGCAACTTAGAGTGTTTACGCTATATTCCAAAAATCTCAAAATTTCATAAAAATTAAATCTGCCGATCGATTTTGGCCAAATTCAATACCAAACAACCTTAATAGCTATACTAATTCTGTACGAAGTTTGAGTGCAATATCTTGAAAATTGCAGAAGTTAGAGCCATTTTTGCAAAAACGAAAAAAGTCGATAAAATCGCCATTTTTGCAAAAACGTAAAAAGTCAACAAAATCGTTATTTTTGCAAAAACGGAAAAAGTCGATAAAATCGCCATTTTTGCAAAAACGAAAAACGTCGATAAAATCTGAACACCCGTTAGAATTAAAACCAAATTTTTTTCATAATGAAGAGCTCGACAAGTGCTCGACAAGTGTGCCAAATTTCAGCTCGATATTTCGAAGCGTTCTCGAGTTATTAATTAGTTCCATCTGAATTAAACTTAGGATACATATACACACATTCATACACTAGGGTGGGTCAAATAAAATGACTAATTTTTTTTCTCGATATAATGAAAAATTTATTGTTTGGCATTTCAAAAAAACCCTCTGCAAGTATTAGCCTTTCATTTTTAAATTAAGAGGTCTCTCATCGCAAATTTTTATTTCCCATTTAAATAACATAGGAATTTTTTTTTAAATTTTGGAATGTTATTAAACTTCAACCGTTGAGGTTAGGAGAGTTTTTTAGCACATTTTTGTAGAATATGATGCTCTACAAAAAAGCTATATTACGTTACGCGCAATGTATTCCCCATCTGCAATTTATTTCCAACCGACGATTCGTTCGCTGCTTATAATCTATGCGCGATTTGCAATTCGTTATCGATTCACTCACTTTTTGTGATTCATTTATTTACTTTTTTGGGATTTATTCCTTCCGCTTCCATCGATTTGCTACTGATGTAGCAAAGGTCGATATTTGTACGCTATCTTTTTATTTACAGGATATTTTTGGAAAATTTCCACCGTAGCAGCAACATCTTAATTCTCCATCGATCAAATCGACGGCAGTATGGAAGAACGTGCTATCTTAAATTGTGCTAGATGAACGTGCTATCTCAAATTGTGCTAGAAAAACGTGCTATCTCAAATTGTGCTAGAAGAACGTGCTATCTCAAATTGTGGTAGAAGAACGTGCTATCTCGAATTGTGCTAGAAGAACGTGCTATCTCAAATTGTGCTAGAAAAACGTGCTATCTCAAATTGTGCTAGAAGAACGTGCTATCTCAAATTGTGGTAGAGGAACGTGCTATCTCAAATTATGAGAGAAGAAGGTGGTATCTCCAATTGATCACACTTAGAGATACCACCTTCTCTCATAATTTGAGATAGCACGTTCTTCTACCACAATTTGAGATAGCACGTTCTTCTAGCACAATTTGAGATAGCACGTTTTTCTAGCACAATTTGAGATAGCACGTTCTTCTAGCACAATTTGAGATAGCACGTTCGATTCGAAATGACTGAAGAATAAAAAGTTGTAGACGAAAAACACGTTCAATCGTCGGAGGCTTTGACGAATTTTTTCGAAAAATTTCCATTCCATTTTCACGAGACGAAATTCACCGAGAATGAGTGTCGTTTCAACTTTTCGATAACGATATTTGAGGAGTAAGATGGGATAAGTGAGGCGAGCTTGAGAAGCGTATCGGTCGTCGATACCAATCGCTTATATAGAATATTTTTGGTGGAGGGTCGGTACTACCGGATAGAAGAAATATCGTATAAACGGGAAGGGATGGAACATCGTTTTCGAATTATAGTTGGTTATCGGCGTAGAATCGTATTCCCGGTTCTCTCTCTCTCTCTCTCTCTCTCTCTCTCTCGCTCTCTTCCTCTCTCGGCTATATTCCTGAATTTCTCTATGGCCCACTTCGACGTTCTATCCTCGACACACTCGATTATCTCACTATATATCTGTGTATACGTTCACCAATGCTATATATGGCAACAATTCTATCCGGCATTCATCGAGCGCACGTAACGCGGCCAGTTAACCCATCCTGTGGCCTCTCGGCTCTCGACCTCCTCTTTCCCTTGTCTCTCTTGTCTGTGTATGCCGCGCTCACAGGATGACCAGACGACGAGAGAAATATGGCTACAAGTAGCCGCAGCGTGAACGAGAACGTCCGGTAGCCACGCGCGAACCTTCGAAAGCTCATAATTGTCTGGAAGATTAAATCCGCAAAATGATTTCAAAATTTTCCTCTGTCATCAAGAACCTATGTACAATACTCATAAGTCAGAATTTCACTATTGCGCTCTGATCGTTTTTCGCCCCCGTTTTTTCCATAGGATTGTCCTTTATCGTGGAAAAGTTTTGCTGAAGGTACACAAATTTTAAGCCTGAAAATTCATTATTTTCAATGTTGAGGTAAAATTTTATTCAACAAAATTGAGACAAAATGCAAAATTTCAAGATTCCCAGTCGATGATTACGAAATTTTATGCAGGGTCTCCCATGAATGGAGGGCGCGAGGGTAGATTCGTGATTTAATATCGAGTAGAAAAGTCCTTTGCTATTTTTTGATATTACACTGAGAGAAAAAATTACTAGGACCAAAAAATCGTTTCTTTCATTATTTGCCAGAAAATATTTGTTTGGTTCAAGTAAATATTTCTGGAACCAACAAAATATTGTTTTGGTTCTAGAGAACCAAAAATGGTTTTATAGAACCAAAAAAATATTACTAGAACCAAAAAAATATTACTAGAACCAAAAAAATATTTACTTGAATCAAAAAAATATTTTCTGGCAAATAATGAAAGAAACGATTTTTTGGTCCTAGTAATTTTTTCTCTCAGTGTACGTTAATAATTAGATAAATTAATAACAATTCAGGAGTTTAAAATATCAAAAAATGGCAAAGGACTTTTCTACTCCATATTACGTCAATAATTAATTAAATTAATAATAATTCGGGAGTTAAAAATATCAAAAAATGGCAAAGGACTTTTCTACTCGGTATTACGTCACGAATCTACCCTCATGGTATTGCCCTTCATTCCCGAGACACTCTGTATAACCCTAATAATTCAGAATTTTAATAATCAGAATAATTAATTTCCAAAATTAAAAACTTGGAAATTAATTATTTTCAACCTTGAGGTAAAATTACAGGGGGTGAAGTTCGATTAAATGAAATTGACGTAAGATTAATTATTTCAAGATTTAACTTGATGATTACAAAACTATATAATCCCAATAATTGAGAATTTAAACATTGCGCTCTCATAATGTCTCATCACTGTTTTTTATAAAACTAAGTCTTTTTTCACTAAGCGAACGTTTTGCTAAAGGTACAAACATTAAAAACCTTGGAAATTAATTATATGCAACGTTGAGGTAAAATTAAATGAGGTGAAATTTGATTAAATGAGAGTGAGGTAAGATTAATTATTTCAAGACTTCATTTGATGATTACGAAATTCTATATAATCGTAATAATTCAGAATTTGAACATTGTACTCTAATAATGTCTCATTACCGTTTTTTTTCATAAATCGGAGTCTTCTTTATTGAGAAAACGTTTTGCTAAAGGTACAAAAATCAAAAGCCTGGAAATTAATTATATTCAACGTCAAATTAAAATAAAATTAAATGGGGTTAAATTCGTCAATTAAATACGTTAAATTAAATGGGGGGAAATTCGATCGAATGAAATTGAGATAAGATTCATTATTTCAAGATTTCACTTGATGATTACGAAACTCTTTATAATCGTAATAATTCAGAATTTGAAAATTGCGTTCAAATAATGTCTCATCACTGTTTTTTCATAAATCGTAGTCTTCTTCACCGAGAAAACGTTTTGCAAAAGGTACCAAAATTAAAAGTTTGGAAATTCATTATATTCAACGTTGAGGTAAAATTAAATTGGGTGAAATTGGATGAAATGAAATTGAGTTAAGGTTAATTATTTCAAGGGTTCACTTGATCCTTAAAAAGCTCAATATAATCTTAAAAAATTCAGACTTTCAACATTGATTTCTGCTATTTGAATCCCGGTTTTTCCGCACATCCGAATTCTCCTTCATTGTGGAAATACAAAAGTTACAAAAGTTACAAATAGTTATAAAAGTTACAAATAGTTACAAAAATTACAAATAGTTACAAAAGTTAAAAATAGTTACAAAAGTTACAAATTGTTGCAAAAGTTACAAATAGTTACAAAAGTTACAAATAGTTACAAAATTTACAAATTACAAAAGTTTACATTATGAAAAAATTTGGTTTTAATTCTAACGGGTGTTCAGATTTTATTGACTTGTTTGGTTTTTGTAAAAATGGCGTAACCGGTCTAACTTTTGCAATGTTCAAGATATTGCACTCAAACTTTGTACAGAATTAGTATAGCTATTAAAGTTGTTTGGTATTGAATTTGGCAAAAAACGATCGAAAGATTGAATTTTTATAAAATTTTGATTTTTTCAAAAAAATTTTGATAAAAATTTTATGAAATTTTTAATTTTTCGAAAAATAGCGTAAACGCTCTAATTTTTGCAATTTTTAAGATATTGCACTAAAACTTTGCACAGAGTTAAATAGCTATCGAGGTTGTTCGTTATTAAATTTGGCAAAAATCGATCGAATGATTAAGATTTTATGAAATTTTGGTTTTTTTAAAATAGCGTGCTCTAACTTCCGCTATTTGCGAGATATTGTACTGAAATTTTGCACACATTCAAAATAGTGATGAATGTTGTTCGCTATTGAATTTGGCAAAAATCAAATTTGGCAAGAAGTAAATTCGAAAGACTTTGACAAATTTGCACATTGTTTACTCATGTTTTTCGATAGTTAACAAAGCTTCCTTTATGAGGAAGTCAAATTTAATCGCCATACTTTGTGATAAAGGAAGCTGTGTGACTATGGATAAAGATGAGCGAGCAATGTGCAAATGTCCAATTTGCAGGGTTTTTTTTCAATGTTACAGTAAAAGGAATTATTTCGTTTCGGGTAAAAATATTTGAATAATTACTTCCAATTAGCGCAAAAATTCATTTCACGAAAGAGTCATAACAAATCTGAAAAACAATTAGATTGAATTTACGAATTTTCGCGTGCGATCCTAGAAACTTTTGCATAATAGATTTTTCCCCAGTTAGCCATGATAGAGTAGGCTGGTGCTCACACCGATCTGTAGAGTGGCCAGGGTGAAGAAAGAAAAAAAAAAGCGAGAGCGCAAGCCGGAGATAAAAGTGGAAAAGGTGCAGAGAGAAAGAGGAAAATAGTTTATTTGGCGAGTCGCCAATATTTGGCGTGCTTGCTCTTGGGGAAGGCGCGTCTCGCCTACACGATTGGCCCGATGTCGGTGCCATTCTCGGACAATCGTGGCTCTCCCGTCGTTTTTTTTTCCATTTTCGTTCTCCCGCGTGTCCGCGTTTTCCTTCGTGTCTTCTCTCCCTCCCCTCTCTTATATATGTAAGAATAGGACCGGGTATTGCTCGCTTATTTTGTTCTCCGCACACGTATCAACCCTCTCATTCCCAGCTCTTCGTCCTGTGACTCCGCTGCTGTCCGCGTTTTACCGTCCTCTCTCTCTCTCTCTCTCTCTCTCTCTCTCTCTCTTTCTCGTTCTTTATTTCCCCGTTTTCCCGACGTTTTCCTTTTTCTTCCTCTTTCGAACGCGGATGCGAAACAGCAGAGTAGTCGTCGGACGTTCTCGGTTTACTCCCAAGCTTTCCAAGGAAGACCCATGGGAATCGTACCAGGCATGAGAAACGCTTCATATGTTTTTTTTTCCTCCCTCATTGTGTCCGTCCCTCCGTTTTTTACCCTCGGGCCACGCAAAGCTCTTCCCGGAATATTTTATCCGTGTGTGTTTTATTCTCGCATTGACAGAGATTTTTCTTTCTCCATTCGCATCCCTCTCCCTTTATGAGTATCTGCTGTGTAATTTTTTCGATTTTTATGCGGTAGACATTTTTTTTTTTTTCAATCACCTTTGTACCTTGTTCAATGGTCAACAAAACAAAACGTCGCATCAACGTAAATATTTTTACACGCGAAATTGTACTTGCAAATTGGTACTACTGCGATTTTTCTTTTTCTCGCCTTTGCTGACTTTTTTGTAGCAAACGTGATTTTTATAACTTTGCAAAATTCTTGAAATGGAACATTTGCATTTGTGGCATATGGTTTTTTTTTTTAACTTTTGCTTCCTCGTAAAGGAAGCTTTGTTTTTGTGAACAATTTTTGTTTCGAGATTTTTATGCCAATTTGTTCAAAGTATCCCATCGAGAAATTATATTTAGAAAAAATGTCCAGATGTGTGTGTGTGTGTATGTTAGGGTGGGTTAAATAAAATGCCTATTTTTTTTTCTTCGATATAATGAAAAATGTATTGTTTGACATCTCAAAAAAACCCTCTGCGAGTATTAGCTCTTCACATTTAAATTAAGAGGTCCCTCATTGCGAATTTTTATTTCCCATTTAAATAACAGGAATTTTTTTTTAAACTTTGGAATTTTATTAGACTTTAACCGTTCAGGTTAAGAGAGTTTTTTTAGCACATTTTGGTAGATTATTTGATGATTTACAAAAAAGCTCTCTTGTGTCTAATCGAAAAAACTAACCGTTAAAAAAATAATCGGTGATAATTAGCTCTGGATTCTACTTACCTTGTTTTGAACGGTTAGTTTTATCGATTAAACACAAGAGAGCTTTTTTGTAGAGCATCAAATGTTCTACAAAAATATGCTTACAAAACTCTGCTAACCTCAACGGTTAAAGTGGAATAAGATTCCAAAGTTAAAAAAAAAAAATTCCTATGTCTTTTAGATGGGAAATAAAAATTTGCGATGAGGGACCTCTTAATTTAAATATGAAGGGCTAATACTTGCAGAAGGGTTTTTTTGAGATGCCAAACAATACATTTTTCATTATATCGAGTGAAAAAAAATTAGTCATTTTATTTGACCCACCCTAGTGTATATGTGACTGTGTGTATGTATCCTGAGTTTCAGATGTAAATAATTAATAACTCGAGAACGCTTCGAGATATCGAGCTGGAATTTGGCATGCTTGTCGAGCTTGGATTGCTCTTCATTATGAAAAAATTTCGGTTTAATTCTAACGGGTGTTCGGATTTTAGGGACTTTTTTCGATTTTGCAAAAATAGCGTAAATGCTCTAACTTCTGCAATTTGCGAGATATTGCACTTTGTACTACAGATATTACACTTTGTACAGAATTAGTATAGCTATTAAGGTTGTTTGGTATTGAATGTGGCAAAAATCGATCAAAAGATTAAATTTTTATGAAATTTTGATTTTTTGAAAAATAGCGTAAACTCTCTAACTTGCACAATTTTCAAGAGATTGTACTGAAATTTTGTACAGAACTAGTATATCTATCTAGATTGTTCACAATTGAATTTGGCGAAAATCCATCGAAGGATTAAAATTGTAGGAAATTTTTAATTTTTTGGAAAACAGCGTAAACGCTCTAATTTGTGCAATTTTCAAGATATTGCACTGAAACTTTGCACAGAGCTAATATAGCTATCGAGTTTGTTCGCTATCAAATTTTGCGAAAATCGATCGAATGATTAAAATTTTATCAAATTTTGTTTTTTTTTCTCAAATAGCGTACTCTAACTTCAGCTATTAGCGAGATATTGTACTGAAATTTTGTATACATTTAAAATAGTGATCAAGGTTGTTCGCTATTAAATTTGGCAAAAGACAAATTTGGCAAAAAGTAAAGTTGAAAGAATTTGGCAAATTTGCACATTGATTACTCATGTTTTTTGATAGTTAACAAGGCTTCCTTCATGAGGAAGCCAAATTTAAGCCATACTTTGTGATAAAGGAAGCTATGTGAACTATGGATAAAGATAAGGAAGCAATGTCAGGGTGGCCACTGTCAGGGAAATCAGGGAAATGTCAGGGAAATTAAATGTTAGTCGGGGAAAATACGAAATATCAAGATGAGAAAAAGAAAGTGTCTGGGTGAACATTTTTTTTCTGTGCTGAAAAAAAATGATGGGTGAACATTTGTTTTCTGCGCAGTGCTGAAAAAAAATTATGAACATTTTTTTCTGTTTTTTTTCCATGGAAAATGCAATATTCCTACCTCGTCACTTTTTTTCACAAATCGGTCAGGGAAATTTTTGAAAATGTCAGGGAAATTTCAGGGAAATGTCAGGGAATTTTTTTCGTTTGATTTAGTGCAATTTGCAAGTTTTTTCTCATTAACTAATTTTTTCAACGACGTGGTTGTTAAAATAAGAAGAACCAATCGTTCGAATAGTGAAGAAGTCAAATCAGTGAGTCAGGGAAATTGTGATATAAACCGCGTTTTTCCTTTTGATAAATGTCTAAGGAAACGGTTTAAAGATCAAGCTTCCTCAGCGATATCATCGAGTGCAATGCAAGCCTTAGAAATGAGAAGGAAGAAAAATCGAGTCAGCGTCCAGTCAGCCATGCAACCGCATCCTTTCTCCGCTTCTCGCCTTCCTTCTCTTTCTCTTCGCCTCTTCTCTTGTTCTCAAGAAAACGGGGAAAATATCATTTCTGTTCCGCGGGCGTAACATAGAGTGGATAAAAAAAAAAAAAAAAAAAAAACGGTGCTAGAAAGTCGTTCTCGTGTCGAAGTCGAATAATTCTCTTATCCTTCGCTCGAACGCTCTTTTCCATCCCGCACTGTGTATCTCCTCTAACCGGAGGCGATCGAGATTTAGCGACCATCACACTGGCTTTTGGACCTCGGTTCTTTGCCGACGAGTTTGCGAAACGAGAGACCTTCAATTCCGAATGAGACGTTTCTTCTTTGCCACGGGAACCACTATCGCAACGAGGAGATACGAAACTAGAGGAAGAGAGAGGAAGATTAAGGACGACGGAGACGAGAAGAAAAAATGAAGATAAGAAGAAAGAAAAACGTGTATGCTGGCTTGGCAAAGAAAGATGAAGAAGGTAAAGTACTTTTTCCTCGAGGATCCATGGAAAAAAAAAAAACATAACTTTTCATTGCTAGACTTTCAACGATATTTTTCCTCTCTGGTACATGGCGCATACATTTTCCCGTATATCGAATGCTGAAGAACGAAAGGGCGCAAAACACAGCGTTTGGAGGGTGTAAGGTACGCGTGTCGAGCCCCTATTTCTTCCCCAGTTTACATCCATGTTTGAAAGATCCCTGTTTTTGGCCAAGGATATTTCACGTGAGTGGAAAAATGTAGCGATATTCTCGAAAAAAAAAATATTCTTTTACATATACTCTGTGGGAAGGATAAATATGTGTCCTCTTTGTGCATGCATCTATCTCATATCGCATATACCTCGATATAAAGCATATATGAAACATTTTCCTTGGGCGAGACATTTATCGTAATTCAGAAAAAAACCGCGTTCAAAGTTTCGTTGTAATACTTGTCTTTGGGAATCTTTTTGCTTTATAGTGAAAAAAGTTTTTTTGGCTTGAGAATTGGGAAATATGAAATATAAAAAAGAAATATTAAGAACACGAATTCGGTTGCTGTGAGTGAGGTTTTTTTCTTTTACATTATTCTATCCGATTCAATTTCTACTTGATTTTGTGTTATTATCCAATTTATTTTACTTCACTTTATCCCATTTACTTGTATTTCATTCTATCTTGTTTATTTTCAACGTTCATTTTTCTCTGGTCATTAACGGTTGGTTAAAGAACCTTTGTACCTTTGTACCTTTCCTCTGAAAAATAGACTTCTCATAAGCGCAGGTCTGCACGATTTTTTGCTATTACTACTTCACAAATTTTGAAATTCGTTGAAAATAGCATTTTTGGAAGTTTCATTTACACGGTAATCACAACATTCTTGGATTGAATATCGTTTGTGAGATAACAAAAGTTTTGGGCAGTCCTAAATCCTTGCCAAATAGTTTTTAACTAGTTGTCGGTGTTGGAATTTTGGATTTCAATAATGTAGAACTTTTCAATCGCTTTTTACAAAGTCTTCTTGAAGTTGAAGTAGGAGAGTGCTTGTTGTTGTAACAGTTTTTGGGAAAAGGCCTGTATTATTTAAAATATGTATCCCTTAATGATTGAGAGTAAGAGGGTTTGTAAAGTATATATTTGAGCACTAATTCCAATTTAAAAATCATTTCAAATCTTTACCCATTTTTCGGCCCAGACACTTTTTGAAAAAATCGGATTTGTTACAACTTATACCCCATGTTTGGAGCTAGTAATTGTAACAGGCTCGGGGCAAGTAGCAACAATGAAAAGACTGGCAATATTTATAAGAAAGAACACGTTTTTATTGGTTATCAGTCTTGTGCTGCAGTTTAGGCTACTCAGATGAAGGTAACTTCATTTTTCTTCTTTTTGATATATCGAGAAAGTGAGACACGGCACAAGTCAAAATTTGTAGCTACTTTTCGTATGCTGACCCTTTTTTCCAAAACTTTAGTTACTGCTGACTCATATATATCCTGGGTTTTTAGTCCTCTCTCGGATTTTCTTTTGTAGTCTCTCATTCTAAAAAAAAATACAATACAATAACTCAGCATATTTTTCTGGGCGCTATTAAGGTAAAGAAGAAGAAAAGAATGGACAAAAAGTCGCAAATAATTTGTAATACTATGTAATACTATGTAATTACTGTACTACAATTTGTAATAATAAAAGTTCTCTAAAATCTCCAATTCCATTACAAATTTTCCAATACGCCATTTTGCTAAATTTTGGTTGCAATGCGTCAATATTAAAACAATGCACATGCCTCTGTCAGGGCGAAATCATTTTTTGGAAATAGACATTGAAATCCTGATGAGGAGTGCAAACGAAAACGTGTTTTTGTATATAAGTGCCTCGATAAACAATATTCGGGTTGGTCGCTGCAAAAAAAAAAAATGACTCACTCTCGGAAAAGGTCTCATACATAAATGCTTGCTACGGATAAAATTTTCGTGCTATATTTAATATCTGTTTGCAGGAAGGATCCTCAAGGGGCAAAAAGCAAAGGAGCCAGTCTACGTTAACCCAAATATTATGTTTTTTCCTCACCGAGACTTCGGAGGAAAAGAACCTTTTGCATCGCGGGGCGGAATATGACTATACCCCAACGTGAAGGAGTTACGACGGTATTAGTCTCTCCGTCTTGCTTTCACGAGACGCTCTGAAAACCTCGTTTCAGACTAGATACGTATAACGAGTGACTGAGAGCTCCGGATAGACGAAAACTACGAGAAGCCGAGCCATGATCCTGAGTGAAAATCTCTTCGATCCGACGAATTAATTAATTCTCCGGAAGCCTTTGTTAATCCCTTAATGTTTCAACGTTATTTAAAAGAGAATATTCTCCGTCTTCGCGAGGAGATGAGAAATATTTATTAAATCCACTAGGGTGAAAGCACCAGTGGATGGACGACCCCCAGTAAATAGACGAAATCACCTTTATATTGAAAATTTACAGATTCTATTAACCACGGATTAAAACAAAAAGTACTATAATTAGGTAGAAAAATCACAGATGGTGTTAAAACCGATTGTTTAATTTAGTATCAATTTTTGACACCACACGGAATTTTTCTAGTTTGTGGTACCGGTATACCGCGCTAAATATGGCGTCGAATCCTTACAGAACGGCGTTGTGCAATCGGTGATCAGTGTTCGAAAACAATCGTTTTATTGATTTTAAAAGGTCAATGATGCTTTTAATAGATTAAGATAGGAATCATCGTCAATTTTTTTGCAAAGTTTGATAATACATTCTTAAAAATATATTAGAAATTATCGAGTTTATTCACTGGTATAGTATTCTAACCTCTTTTCCAGTGAATAAAAATACGCGCTCAGTTATTGTAATTGACAAAGCAGATTCGAAAATTAAATTAAAATATTCAATTCAATCTTAACCGTTGCAAATTTGAAGATTATTTATTGCCCAGAGTTGATGATAAAAATAAATAAATAAGGACATCATTTTTTTTCTTTATTTGTGAACTGAACAATTTTATTGTAAACGAACGATATTAATCCATTGCAGATGTGAGCGTGTAAAAAAAAACAGAAAAAGAACATTTATCAACGATTTCAATATGACGAAGAGGATTTGGCAAAAGCCCTTGCAGCGGTGAATAGTGGTATATCAATCAGTAAGACAGCGGCAGCCCAATGATATTCTTAAATCGAAATTGTATAATATGCCAAAAAGCTTGATATTTATGTTCTATTGTTCGTTAATAATATTTATATGAATAATTTCAATGCTGTGATCGTAGTATAATATTCAATAAACATTAATGATAAATTTTCCCTTGTTATAGCTTTCATTTACAATACACGTTCATTAATTGGAGCTCAAGGGTCCATTCACTGTCAACTTCGTCCATTAACTGGTGTTTTTGTGATTTGACCATGTCTCAATTAATTTCTTGAATACTATTTGTTTTAATTACCCCGAATATTTTGTTCTCACTTCCCCGTGCGTGAAAATTCTAGGGAAGACCTGACTTTAGTCGGGACCTCGTTGGGCTTGGACGTGGATGCCCTGTCAGGAATTGCCCTTACACCGCCAGGTTGGGCCCCGACAGGGCAATGCCAAGGTTGCCAGGCCTATTTACAATACGGCTGATCTAAGGCAACCCGTTGATGACCTTGTCGGGCTCAAACGTGGATGCCCTGTCATGAATTGCCATAACACCGCCAGGTTGGGCCCTGACATGGCAATGACAAGGTTTCCAGGCTTACTTATAATATGGCTGAGTTAAGGCAACCCGTTGAGGACCTTGTCGGGCTTAAATCTGGATGCCCTGTCATGGATTGCCATAACACCGCCAGGTTGGGCCGTGACAGGGCAATGCCAAGGTTGCCAGGCTTACTTACAATATGACTGACTTAAGGCAACCCGTTGAGGACCTTGTCGGGCTTCGATCGGGCAACCCATATTTAAAGAAGTCGGTATAATTACAACAGAACCAAATCGGGCCCAAATAGGGCGAAAGTATCGGAGCCCTAATTATTTCAAACATGGCACTGACGAGGCAACCCTTTGAGGGCCTAATCGGACTTCACGGGGAGTTAGTTCCGAGACTCGCCATGAGATGTCGCATACGGCGTGCGCTCTCTCGCATACGGAATATGCAAATAGTATGCTTATATAGCCGAAGTGGGAGCACGGGTTGTATTCGACACCGCAGAGTCAGGCCTCTCAGGAAGTCAGTCAGGAAGGAGTTTGGAAATATTTTTTTTGAATCAATGGATCGATCTGCAAATTCACAGGGTTATTTGGGGTATATTGAGCTGTAAAAGTTCCTTAAAATATTAGCTTTACCGTCAATATTAGCAAAGCTGCAGTCGATTTACCAAATCAAGGGAAAAAGACACTTTTTTGTACTTTTTCAAACTGAACATTTAGGGTATAAACAAATTTTGTTCCCAAAATTCTTGAAGGAATCTTGTAGGAAATTTATTCCAGTTTCCGAAACTGTTCGATTAATTTCTGTACGACCATTGGTTGCTGAGATGTCAGTGGCTAAAGACAAAAGGATCCTTTTTCATTCAAAGTCGGATATCTCCGCGAGAAATCAACGTAGAAAAAAAATAAAAAAAGGAAATCGAAGCTGGATAAAAAACCTACCTGGTCCATGTATTAGTTTAGCTGGGAAACATTTTTCTAAGCCGGTGGACTAAAAATAAAAAGGTGAAAAATATGCAACAAATTTATTTTGCGCTATTTCTTAAAATTTCGTAAGAACCATAGCTCCTAAAAACTTTTGACCAAAATATCTGAAAACTAGATTCTTGGAGCTTCAAAATCCTTTTTTATGACCTCGATACGACCATTTTCCACTGAAATACGGCCTGTCAAAATTCACCGAAAAATTTGGAAATTTTTCTTGCTCCCTCGATTTTTGCGAGTAGTCTATTTCTCAATGAACATCTTTCAATTATGATCTGTTCCATGGTTCAATTTGTGGACTCATCGGCATTTCGTAATTTGTCCGAAGCGAATTTTCCGAGTGGGACGAGAATTGATATGGCGAATTAATATTTTGACGTAAGCGCGACGATTGAATTAGTATTTGATATGGATTCATTGCGGGTCTCGCGGTTTGTGGGATAAGGTCAAAATTGCTGAAACAGAGAGGGATAGAGAGTCGATATTGCGATAAGTTGCTCGGGTACAGGGCTATCGCTCTATACGTGGGGTTTATAACAAGAGGGAGAAAGCTGTGGTGGACTTGAGCGAGGGCTCAACAAGGATCGAGAGCTAGAGATAGGGATAGCTAGATGAAAAGAGAGAGAGAGAGAGAGAGAGAGAGAGTCATTTTGAACGCAACGTGAACGCAACGATATCGCGAGAGGCGTGTTTCCACGAGCATCACGTAACGGTCGAGAAAGGGGTCGCCCACTAATTGTACGACCTGTATAATACGATTAGCGTAATCTCATCGTAGTGAGGAGAGGCAGCGAGGAGAGGGGGTATGGTAATTGAACGGCTAATTAGATTAATTTAAAATTTTCGGTACTAACTCGAGGGTGTAGACCATGAGGAGGAGTGAGAGAGAGAGAGAGAGAGAGAGAGAGAGAGAGAGAGAGAGAGAGAGAGAGAGAGAGAGAAGAGAGAGAGAGAGAGAGAGAGAGAGAGAGAGAGAGAGAGAGAGAGAGAGAGTGAGAGAGAGAGAGAGAGAGAGAGAAGGAGGGGTTGAACTGAAGAGGACGACGACGAGTTCAATTAGGAGATTGGCCGAGCAGGTACTCGAGTTAGTAACTTTCCATAGCTCACTCTCAAAGCCACTTTTCTCGCGAGAAGATTTCTCCTGTTTCTGTATCATAGTCGTAATTTTCGTTGAATTATAATCACGACGTATGGTCTACTTCATGTGAATTTTTTTTGGCGTTTCGTTAATTTTAACTTGAGTTTAAGAAAAGTGTAAAAAAGTTGTTTGAAAAACAGTTTGGAAAATAATTTGGATGATTTTTAAAAATTTGTTCATAGACAATTAATTTTAGTTTAAAAATAGAGGCTTAGGAAAAATCGCTCTAGGCGGAATGACCTATATATGTATGTGGGGCATTCTACATTAAATCACGCGGTCATCGGCCTGACCCCCTCGGATTTTTATGTCCAATGAATTGTGGGTTCTGATTGGCCCAAAATATGACCTCAAATTTTTAGAAATTTTTATTTCAATTTTTAGGGGTCGCCCGAGCGAAAAATCATTAAATTGAGGGAAATCACGAAGAGGGGCCTTTTTTAAATTATTGCATTTTTTTTCACAGAAACTAGGGCCCAAAACAGAAATTTTCGTCATAGTTCGATAATGGGACAAAAATTATTACTATTTTTTTTAAAATTATAATTATTATTTTTAAATTTTATAAAAAATTTATCTGGTTTTTTTCAGGCCATCGAGGCTAATAATTTTTCGAAAAAATTTGTCGTTTCGAAACTAAGAAAAAAAATGAAGAAAACATTTTTGTCGTTGTTATTCTCACTACAAGAGACAATTAAAATAAGGAATTATAAAAATAAATAAATTGAAATACAAAAAAAAATAGTAATTATTTTTGTCCCATTATCGAACTATGACAAAAATTTCTGTTTTGGGTCCTAGTTTCTGTGAAAGAATCTCAATAATTTAAAAAAGGCCCCTCTTTGTGTTTTCCCTTAATTTAATGATTTTTCGCTCAAGCGACCCCTAAAAAATGAAATAAAAATTTCTAAAAATTTGAGGTCTTATTTTGAGCCAAAAGAAACTCACAATTCATTGGACATCAAAATCCGACGGGGTCAGGCCGATGACCGTGTGATTTGACGTGGAATGCTCCATATATATATTTTCGTTTTCTTATACGGTCTTTGCTCTTTCACGGGACACTGATACTCACGAAATTGAATTTTCCTTCTTTCGCGAAGTGGAAAAAGTAACGCGAGTGTTTTCCTCGCTGGTTTTTCTCGTCCCTTCTTCTCGCTGAGAGTAATTGACGCTGATTAAAGTTTCCACGCCCACCAGTTTTGGAGGCGGGTGGAGGAGAGAGGATGTGACGAGAGTCTAGGCATGATTCAGAGTTGCAGATTCAGAGGGCAGAAGAGGATATAGGTCAAGATTTTTAGCTGTTTTTGGCTTTCGCATATTTTTGCATTCTTTTGTCTTGGCGACGGGATTTTTTGAAAAAAGAGAAATTCGAAAGTACTAAGTATTTCTTATGAGGTAATTTTTCGTACATTTTTTTTCTAGAGTACTTTGTCTAGGGTCATGCTAATGGCAGTATAGTTTTATCCAAATCAATGTTTGCGCCCTTATTCTCAAAAGTATAAGCTATTGGACATATTGATGAAAGTTAGCAATGATATAGCATTGCAGAAATAACAAATTAATCAGGGTCATTCCATCTCAAATCGACCAATAGTTGGAATCAACCCCTTTCAATTTCGATGAAATTTGGTCAGCAGTTTTCTTTTATCATGAAACGAAGTTCTACCAACGGAAAAAAATTAAAAAGTTTTTTGTCGAAAGTTATGCAAAATTCAAAATTTTGTCAATTTTTCAAGTTTATTTTTTGAATATCTTGAAAACTATTATAGTAACGAAAAAATTGTTCTGGGTTTGCCTTAAAGAGTGTACTTGGAGCTACGAAAAAAATAATATTCCGAAAAAAATTTAGGAAAAATGACGAATTTGGAGAATTTTGAATTTTCAAAAATCCTGAAAATCCACGGTCAACACTAAATTTTGTATTCCATTTTTTTAATATAATACCTTCTACAGACCTGAAAATCCTGAAATTTTCAGAATTGCATTTTTTCTTCAAAATATGAATTTTTGAATTTTGTTAAAAAAAATTTTTGCTCACCTCCAAGTTAAGTAAAGTTTAGCAAACATGTAATTTTGTAATTCTCAGCAGTGAAAATTGCATGCTTGTTCAACTTTACTTAACTTAGAGGTAAACCAAAAAAAATTTCTACCAAAATTCAAAAATTCATGTTTAAAAAAAAATCGTATGTCTGAAAATTTAATAATCTTTTAAGATCAGTACAAGGTATTATATAAAAAAAATGGAACCAAAAATTGAATGTTAATCGTAGATTTTCACGATTTTAAAAAATTCAAAATTCTCCAAATTCTTCATTTTTCGAATTTTTTTCTGAATATATTTTTTTTCGTAGCGCCAAGTATACTCTTTAAGACGAACCCAGAACGATTTTTTCGTAACTATAATAGTTTTCGGGATATTTAAAAAATAAACTTGAAAGATTGAAAAAATGGTGAAATTTTAAATTTTCGAAAATGAATTTTCAATTCTTTTTCTTTGGTACAACTTTGTTTTATGATAAAAGAAAACTTCCGACCAAATTTCATCGAAATTGAAAGAGGTCGATTCCAACTATTGGTCAATTTGACATGGCCCATAAATATAATGCGACAAATTTTTTGTTTTCGATTATTCCCCAATTATTAAAAGTAATTCGTGTTTCGCATTCCCCTTTGTTCCGATAGCAATTACTCCATATATTCCGCACTTATGTCAAATTAAGTAGTTCCCAGGTATAGGCAAAAAGAGAAGTCTTTCATGATTTTCCGTTTCTATTCTCAGCCACGGATTTTTCGTTGCGGTTGGTAACTTTCTTCGTTCCCTCAATCTCGTTGGTTCTTTCGTTTTTCGAGGCGCGGAGTTATCCGCATGAGTAACAAGTGCATTATACCGTATAAAATCCTAACTGCATAATGTATCCGTCGTACGTACGTCGAGTTTGCATTTTAGCACGTGAATGTGACGAATATAACGTGGCGTGTTTACTTCGCACGGGGATTGCTGCAAAAGTGAGGAAGAGCAGGTGGTTGTTTTTTCCCATGTTAAAAAAAAAAAATGTTTCCGTCCCTCAACGATGTATCATAGCTCCCAGTTCCTCGTACATTACCACTTTGCTTCTTCTTTCTCCATATACCTCCATATACACTAGGGTGGCGCAAAAAAACTGACTATTTTTTTTCGAGTCTCTTGAGATGATATGTTAGTCTTTTATGTTTTAAGAATCCTCACCAAAAATGAGCTCAAAAAAAAAATTTTTAAGGGTCACTCAAGATTATTAAAAATTTCAAAAATCGTCAAAAATCGAATTTTTATTATTTTTTATTTTTGTTGCTCATTACGGTAGAATTTGATACACGAAAAAAAAAATAAGTTTCTCAAATTTTTAGCTCAAAATATTCATTTTTAAAGGTCGCTCATAATTTTTTTATATTTGTAAGTGCATTGCATTAGATATGTTTTCGAGTGACCTTTGAATATTCATATTAAGATTTGATAATTTTTTTTCTTTTAATTAGTAAGATGATTGATAAAAATACACCACGAGGTGAATAAAAAATTAAACACAATACTGAGAATATAATTTTTTAATAACTCGATGTTTTGCAAATTACAGTAATAATACGATTGATTATTTTTTCTTTGAGTTCTCAATTTCTTTTAATTTTTTTTTCTTTCGTCGTATCTTTCGACATTACGAGCATGTGGAAGATCTGTTTTATCTGATCTGTATCGCCGATAGAGTAAAACAGAGTGTATATTAATTTTTGCGACACAACCATTCTTTGATTATTGAACTGAATAATCTGATATTTGACCAGGTGACAAGTGATTCTAGAGAGCTTTGTCTAGAGCCTAACGGCTAGAAAATCGAGAAATTTCACATAGAAATGTACTTTTTCGGGTAAAATCTGAGAGGTCTAAACAGAAATGAATCCAATAATTTTTGCATAGCTTAATTTAAGAAAAACACACCACTATCGAGCTCTCTAGAGCTCTCTAGAATCACCTGTCACCTGGTCAAATTTCAGATCATTCGGTTCAATAGTCAAGGAATGGTTGTGTCGCAAAAATTAACATACACTCTGTTTTACTGTAGCGTCGATAAAACAGATCTTCCACATGCTCGTAATGTTGAAAGATACGACGAAAGAAAAAAAAATTAAAAGAAATTGAGAACTCAAAGAAAAAATAATCAATCGTATTATTACTGTAACTTGTAGACGATCGAGTTATTACAAAATTATATTTTCAGTATTGTGTTTAATTTTTTATTCATCTCGTGGTGTATTTTTATCGATTATCTTACTAATTAAAAGAAAAAAATTCATCAAATTTTAATATGAATATTCAAAGGTCACTCGAAAACATCTAATGCAATGCACTTACAAATATAAAAAAATTGTGGACGACCTTTAAAAATAAATATTTTGAGCTAAAAATTTGAGAAACTTACTTTTTTTTTGTCTATCAAATTCTAACGTATTGAGGGGAAAAAAATAAAAAATAATAAGAATTCGATTTTTGACGATTTTTGAAATTTTTAAAAATCTTGAGTGACCCTTAAGAAATTTTTTTTTGAGCTAATTTTTGGTGAGGGTTCTTAAAACATAAAAAACTAATATATCATCACAAGAGACTCGAAAAAAAAAATAATCGGTTTTTTTGCGCCACCCTAATATACACAGGATTTGTCGCTTGTGTTTTGTTCTTTTACATTACTTCTTCATACTTGTCGGCTGAAACTGAATTTTCCAGTTCTCATAGATTCGCTATTCTTATACTCTTTCAATTCGTTTTCTATGATTTGCTCTTGTATTATTTCTATAGTATAGCCATTGGTATACTTTTTGTTCCTCAACGTTTTATGAAAGTGGAGAGAAAGCTTTTCCCAGGTTCTGCGATCGCTTTAAATCGCTATCGTTGCTCTCAAAGCCGGGAAAATTCGATCGGAGACTTCCGTGAAACGCTGGAGTTCACATTATTTCTACTGCTTCCTTTTCATAGTCGTTTTAACGTTCCCGTAGCATCGATCGTGCGCCTCTCCTTTTTTCTCGCTTAAGGCGGGTTTCACCCTTCGCCGCAACGTAATGGTTATGGTAATAATAATAATAATAATAGTAATAATAATAATAATAATAATAATAATAAGAGGCAGTGGTAGTTATAATAATAATAAAGGCAACGATAACAACTCCGTTGCTGGTTTTCTAGGTGCGTTTAGCCACGACGATAGAAATTCTCAGCAGGGTGTAAGGTCTCCTTCTCTTTCTCTCTCCCACCAACGGTTAATCGCCCCGAGATCTTGACTATTCTCCGTTTTCCCGTGTACTACCGGGATATGCATATAAATATAATACAGCGTTACATTTCCTCTCACGAGCTTCGTTAGAAATAAATTAGCGAGGAAGATTCTGCATTGGATAATGCGTTCTTTAGTGGATGAGGAAAAATCTACGCGCGCTGGGTGGTTAATTTTTCACTCTGCCGAAAGAACATGAAAATTATTGCTTCATCGAGTTTCGAAGGAAACAAAATGTTTTTTATTGAAAAAAGTTGAATAGAGCGGATTTTATTATTGAAGAATAAAGATTGCAGTCATTTGGGTTCGGCAGAGTTGCCAGTGACTCACTAGTTTCACTATTTTCCACTATTTTAAAATCGTGTCACTTTTTTCACTTATGCGAAATTTCGTCACTATTTTCACTATTTCAGAGTTCACTAGCTCAGAAGTAGTTAGGATTTACTGTTTTATCGTATTCTGAGACATTGGTGTTCAGTTATATTCCGGATTCTTTTACTAAGCGGTTTAAATATTGCGCCAAAACTTCCGAGCCCCTCCCCATTCGTTCTTGCAAAAATGAATGGGGAGGGGATTCTGCCTGCAACTGCAAGAAATGTAACTGCAGGGACCCCAGGGAATTCTGCTGGTGCTGAAGCTGAAGGAGAGACTTCTACGATTCAATTACAGTCGAACCTTGGTAACTCGAATCTCCGGGGCAGAGCTAATTTCTACGAGTAAGAGAGGTTTCGACTTATCGAAGTTTTCGAGTTATAGAGGGTGACCAAAACAATATTCGACTTACAGAGGCTCGTAAAAATTCGCCAAATATAGTGGAAATATTCTTTATTTTGGGACGTACATACAATAAGTTATACAAAATGTAACATATATTAGTACACATGTACATGGTAGGCAATGGTTGCTCATTCACTATCATTTACAGGGTTTTGGAAAAAATCTGTTATTTTACTCTGTTTTAACTTATGCTGGCAGTCAATTGCATTTTTGACCGCGAACATAGTTGCGAATTGCATTTTCAACTGCGAACAGAGCTACGAATACGTTGTCATCAATGTTAATAGATTTTTCTGTGAAAGCTTGAACTTCGTTCGAAGTCCGTCTTTTTTGACGCCAAATTTTACGCCGTAAAGCGTATTTAAGAGATAACTAGCGCCACGTACAGATCAAAACAGGAACTAAAAAATGCGGACAGAATGCGTAGCGTTTTATGTCATTGCGTAAAGCGCTTCGAGTTGCAGAGGTCAGGGTATTCGAACTTCGAGTTATAGAGGTAACCTTCGACTTGTAGAGGTCGGGTATCTTTAAATTTGAGTTACAGAGGCGAAATAATGGTCCTTGATACGTTCGAAAAACTTCGAGTTATTCTCTGTTTTTTCTTCGAGTTACAGAGGTTTTCGCAAGGAAACAGACTGAGTCTACTTTAATCTTAATCAATATTCTTATTCTTTTATTGTAGCATTCATTGACTTCATGACTTAAAAGTGATGTTTTCCAAAGCCTAGCTTTGATAGCTAGATAGAATTTTCAATGTGATGTTATGTTTGAAGTTCAGAGTATAGCTATAGGCCCTAGGGATCAAAGTACAAATTACTTTAATACCCACACAACAAAAATACGTCCCACGTACGTCTTTCGGCCATCACGTCAATTGTCCCGTGATGGTAATGGGATGGTCCTATGGGATTCCCATGGGCTCTAAAGTGTCCGCAGTGATTACCGGAATGGGATCGTCCCACTGTCGTCCCGGGATGTCTTCGGGACGTCTCTTGGACTGTAAATACAGCAGAGTGGAGATATCGATGAGATATTATCGAGACTTCTCAAACACGTCACCAAGGTATTCCAGAATTATCAGACACAGCAATGATACGTTCCAAGTACGTCTTTTGGACATCACGTCAGTTGACTCAATTATCCCGTGATGGTAATGGGATGGTCCCATGGGATTCCCATGGGCTCTGAAATGTCCGCAGTGATTACCGCAATAGGATGGTCCCACTGCCGTCCCGGGATGTCTTTGGGATGTCTTCGGGACGTCTCTTGGACTGCCAACACTGCAGTGGATAATTATTTTTATTTCGATTTAATATTAATTAATTTCAATTAATTAATTAAATTTCAATAAAATGGGTACAGTACAGAGGGAGACAGCAAGTACTCCTTGTAATATGGCCTCTTATGAGGTCTGACTCCTTTCGATGTCAAATGTCCGTGTTCACGCTCGGCTATATAAGCATTCTATTTGCATGATCCGTATGTGAGAGCCTTTGCCATCTCGCGACGAGTCTGGAACTAACGCCGTGGAATGGCTGACCTCCTATAGACATCTCTAAGAAAGTCCGCTGGGATCGTCTACACACGGTTACGGCAGGATATCCTCAAGACATCCCATATTAATCTCGCGTAGAACAATGTCTTACGGTTCCTCCCAGAGACATCTCTAAGAGAATACGCTGGGATCGTCAAAACACGGTTACGATAGGATATCCTCCAGACATCCTATATTAATCTCCAGTAGACCAATGTCCTACTAGTACCTCCCACAGACATCTACAAGATAGTGCGGTACGCGGCACGCGGTCACGGCAGGATATCCTAGAGACATCCTATATTAATCTCGGGTAGAACAATGTCCTAACAGTACCTCCCACAGACGTCTATAATAGAGTGCGTTGGGATCGTCCAATTACGGTTGCGACAGGATATCCTCAAGACATCTAATATTAATCCCGGGTAGAACAATATCTCACTGGTTCCTCCCATAGACGTTCATAAGACGTACTATCTTGGTCAATGAATATTCTTATCCTTTTATTGTAACATTTACTTCCCATATCCTACAAATTTCTCATGGAAATACTGTAAATGAGCTCTGAAATGGTGAAAAAAATACGTCTGGCATTCACAAAAGTTTCTATATTAGTTGGAAAAATGTCACTATTTGCTCACTAATTAGACGTTGAAGTCACTATTTGCTCACTATTTATGTGAATTCAAGTCACTATTTCACTATTTTTGACCCTCTGAAGCGCTGGCAACCCTGGGGTTCGGGTTTTTTGTCTCTTGAAGAAAGCTTCGTTGTTATGACAAATAGACTTTTCGAGCTTGGTTGGTTTGGTCAACCAACTAATTATTAGTTGGGTATATGCTGCTTAGCGTAACCATCTGTTTCGTTACAATAACTACCTAGCATTAGTTCCATCGACTATTCATAGGTAGTTGACACGACTAGTCAACACAACTGACTCGATTAGTCAGCCTAACTAATAAAATAGTATGCAGGAGGGTAAAGGATGGACAACGAATTTTATAGGCACTGTCGTCAACTATACGATCATATATCTGCAGATTTGTCAGTACTCCAAAAATCCGCCAGGTGGCTTCCTCTCCTACAGACGAACTTTCGCCTTGACGCTTATAAGCTTTTCCATTTGTTTATGATTGATATCCTTATTTTTTTAGAATAGATATCTAATACTTTGCGGCAAAATACAAGATGGTCGAATCTGAAATGGATTCCCATATTAAAAAAGGGTGCTTTTTCTTTTACCTTCTCTTAAAGAAAAAACGAAGCTTTACGAAATTGTAAACTTCATATGTGTAGCGATATTAAAAAAGAAAAGATATCGAAACTAGAAGGATAATTAGAAAAGTGAGGGAAATTAGAAAGGAGAGGAAATTAGAAGAAGGGTGTAAGATTGTATACAATTTTTAAAATAACTTAGAAAGGCTCAATTTTTTAAAATATCGCAGCTATCGAGATCACCTTTTTTATATCAGGTACCACGACATTTCGGTACATTGACTTGAAGCCAAAGTATAAAATTTCAAACTTTGAACATTTTTTTTCCTGTGTTATTTAAATGGGAAATAGAAATATACGATGAGAGACCGCTAAATATTAATATTAAGAGCTCTGCTTTTAACAGGCATCTTTTTTTACCTCCCCAAAAGTATTCAATAGGGGATTTCGAAAAAAAATAGTCGCTTTTTTGAATCAGTCTAATGTATAATTAAATATATATACGAGACATTCCACGGTATTTCGATCAAAATCTTACCTTGATGATTTCAATTTTCCTCTACATTTTTTATATAAATAAGGACATTGAACAAAAAAATTCCAAATTTTTTCAGAATTTTTCGGTGACGCGTTTTTTGGATTTATTTTTTTGAAAGAAAACGGGACAACTTTGTAAAATCTGAAAAAATTCAGAAAAATCTAATAAAATATAACAAAATTTTTGGGCTTTGTTCTAAAATGGAGATTTTAATACTCTATGAGTAAAATTCAAAAAATGGAAAGAAAAAAAAATGTACTCATAGAGTATTAAAATCTCCATTTTGGAACAAAGCCCAAAAATTTTGTTATATTTTATTAGATTATTCTGAATTTTTTCAGATTTTTCAAAAGGGTCCCTTTAAAAAAAAAATTCAAAAAAGGCGTGACCAAAAAATTCTAAAAAAATTTGGGAATTTTTTTTTTCAATGTGTTCTTTTATATAAAAAATGAAGGGAAAAATCGAAATCATCAAGACAAGATTTTGTCGTGTCATTCCAGGACATTCCGATCAAAATCTTGCTTTGATGATTTAGATTTTCCTCTAAATTTTTTATATAAAAAAAAACATTGAAATACATTTTTCCAAATTATTTCAGAATTTTTTGATCACGCGTTCTTTGGATTTTTTGTTTGTTTTAAAAAAGGGACCTCTGTGTAAAATCTGAAAAAAATTCAGAATTATCTAATAAAATATAACCAAATTTTTGGGCTTTGTTCTAAAATGAAGATTTTAATACTCTATGAGTCAAATTTTTTTTTTAATTTTTCGAATTTGACTCATAGAGTATTGAAATCTCCGTTATCGAACAAAGCCCAAAAATTTGGTTATATTTTATTAGATTTTTCTGAATTTTTTCAGATTTTCCAAAGTTGTCCAGTTAAAAAAAAAAATAATAATAAATCAAAAAAACGCGTGACCGAAAAATTCTAAAAAAATTTGGAAATTTGTTTTTTCAATGTCCTTATTTATATAAAAAAATTGGAGGAAAATCGAAATCATCAAGGTAAGATTTTGATCGATATACCGTGGAATGCCTCATACATTACAAAAATAAAATTAACAAAAAATCGATTTGATGAAAATCCTGACTGCGTATAATCCCTTAAAACAAGGAGTATCGACATTTCTTGCGAGATCTCATTTCGTCTTTTCCTTTTGCACAAACTCGTAACCATTGAGATTGGATCCTGAGAGTCAACTCTCTTGTTGTGTCTTTCGTGGTTGGAGCGTTGTTGCGATCGTTGATCCGCGCCCCAAGCGCTGATGTCCCCACACAATTCTTGATTTCGTATCGTTTCCGGACAAGAATTGCGTTTGGACAATCATAGCCTGGCACAATGATATTCCTCTCTTCCTTTCCCTTCATCGTGCAATATCCTTTTTTTTCTCTCCACAATATCCGCAATTTTTTTTCGTTATCTTACCTGAGATATTTTCCTACGCCACTATTGTTCCGACCGTCACAATCTTGTCCGTATTTTTCCCCCGGGGAAAAGAATGAGGGAGAGGAGGTGTGGAGGAAGAAGGTTGGAGGATACGTATAAAATACTGAGAATAATAATATTGAAAGGCGTTTTTGCCTATATAACCCATTCTGGAAAGGTATTATACTCGATATTTTCTGAACGCTTGGCTTTTCGCTACATCCAGTATATTTCTGCGTGGTATTACGATATGAAACGAAGAAGAAGAAGGAGAGCCAGCAGCAGCAGCAGAATATGGTACTTAGCCTACTTTGTGGATGGCCCCTTGCGACGTCAGAAAACGCTCCTCGAGATATTCGTCGTTCCCCTCGTTCGAGGGGGTTTTTTCACTATATCGCTTCCCTTCCAAACGTCACGATTCAGCTTGTCTCTTCTCCCGTGTATCTCTTTCTCTCTCTCTCTTCCTCTTTCTCCTTTTTTTGCTCTTTCCCTTTTGCGCTGTCGCTCGTGCACCGATCTCTGAAACCTGCAAAATTGCATATTCGTACGAGCCGACGTCGTCGTGCCTCGCATGCATGCACACACGTCGTTGCACTCGATCGGTTGTACAACGGGTGGCATCGGAGAACATCGCAATTTTACTCAATATTGCGTGAAGAATGATAAAATTGATGTGAACAAAATTCATGCTCAGAGTTTTTTTTTCTTATTCTGGAAAAAAAAAATCACGTACCATGAACAATTCTAAAGACAAATTGGAAAATTGCACATCGCTTCCTCATATTTTTCTATAGGCCACTGAACATATGTTATGAGAAAGTAGGGAATGGATTCTGGCATGTTCACAAAGGAAACTTGGTAAAAATCTTTGATTTTCCATTTTTTTGTAGTTTGAATAATGTAATGTTGGACACTTCCGAGTTATAGAGTTATATTTCAGGCTTTATTTAGCGGGTGCATTTTAAGGCTAAAAAATCTAGGCTTGATGCAGGCTTGTTTCATGTTCTGATAAAATAAAATAATTAGCCTTAAAATTCACCGGCTGAATAAAGCTTGAAATAACCCTGAGTTTAGGCTAAGCAGCCAGTCTTCGTTCCAAGCTGCTCTAAGCGATGCAATGAAACCTGGCCCAGGTCTGTCTCATTCAGGCTCGGTGAAACAAGGCTCGCACAAGCTTGCTTCCATCGTCGGCCTTTTAGCTGAGTTTAAAATAATATTTTTTCTGTATTTTTGTGCAAAAAAAATTTAGCAATAAATGCGAGAATATTTTGAAATTGTGTATCTAAATAATATCTGAATAGTATCAAAGAATAAGATAATCAAAATAAAATTTAGTACATATATTTAATATGATATACATGCACATGCATATACATAAATTAAAAATATGTTATAAATAATAAAAATACATAAATGGTAATAATAACAATACAAATTAAGTAATAATATTCATTATTATTTAATATTATTATTATTATAACAAATATATTAATAATATTTATTATCATTATTATTATTCATCTGATTCAATATTTGATTTTTTAAAATTAAGTTAAAAGACAAGTTGAACCAAAAAATGGCCTTCGGGTAATGAAAATAAATTCTCAATACTATTTTGGTACGTATTTATTTCTCGGCCTGGGTTCTATAAATATGATATTTACATCAGTATATCAGAAGTAAGTCGGTGGTGTAGTGGATGGCGTCCCAGTCTTAGGTCGTTAGTTAGGCTCGATAGGTAGGTAGGTTTCAAATCCCAGTCTGGTCTCGTTCGTATTCTAGGGTCCGCGAATATGCAAGAAAACTAAATCAGTCGGAAAAATCCATGAACTTTCAAATTATCAATTTTTTTATAAATTTAATTCATGTTGAATTTGAGGATATGCATAAAACGAGGGTCGGGGGCCCAAACCCCACTGGGGGCAAAAAAAATTTTTTCTTACAATTTTTTTTTTTTTCGTTAGTTGACCCTTAGAAACTATTAATTATGAATATGGAACTGATTTTCATCGTAACAACTGATAAATATATGGTAAAAATAAATAATTCTGCACGCGTCATAAATACTCGTAAAGGCTTGATTAAGGCTCGTTTCAGGCTTAGTACAGGCTTTTCTACCGATCATCACCGGTTAAAAAAAAATTGTTTATTAAGGTGTCTTACCTGAATAAACAATATTGCAAGAAAGTTATTAACAAAAAATTTGGCAACGCAAAATAGATGGAAAAACAGGACGATATTTGTACATTTCTGTTCAAACAACCGTCATTTTTTTAAAATGGTTTTTTGAAAAAGGGTGGTAGATTCCCAGGTAAGAAACCTTCCTCTTTAACGTGATTTTTTCCGAATTTGTTTCAGACCTCCCAATCCTGAGATTCTTCGTCCGCCATGGGACAAGATTTTTTCAATGACCCTACTTTGGTGCCCTCTGCAAATCAACAACAATATGGCTGATCAAGAACTCACGTTTTTTCATGTCCTAGAAGACATGCCTAATGTTTAAAAAAAAAGTTTCATGTTCATATATAATAAAGGAGCTGAGATATACAGTCGTGAAAATTTGCTTATTTCTTGCCTCCTAATAGGGACTAAGGTAAGTGTACCGAATATTGGGCTAGTACCGAATACTGTTCGTCCAGTCTATTTCTTATTAGAATAAATTCAGTTTACGTAATGTATTTTTTTAAATAATCTTCATTTAACGTATTGTCACTCGAAATAAATATCGAGTATGAGTGAATTGTATTCAATTCAAATTTCCCGTAATTCATGACAAGCTACCGAGCGAGGTAAAAAAACGGTCGTTTCCTTATCGATTTGGTTAAGGAAGTGGGCTTGCGAAAAAGCATAGTTCATAATCAAAAAAGCATCGAATCAGTCGAAATAAGTTTCAATGTATTATAAACGAGTCATTAAAGTAGTAGAGTGCGGAAATAGATGAGCAAGTTAAATATTTGGCCGAAAACACATACCCCATAATTCGGTACATAGTGAGAATCGTGTGCACCGAATACTGTGGCCTATGTATAACCTTCCTTCGGACGTCAAACGAGTACAACAATATTCGGGACATGCATACGCCAGTAATAGGGCCGTTTGTTTTACTAATGACAAACGAATTTCAAACGCATGTTAAAGTGTACAACAGTATTCGGGCCATGCATACCCCAGTAATAGGGACATCTGTCAAAAGTGTAGAACAGTATTCGGGACATTTGCGCATCTACGCATTTTCAAAATCACAATTAAATAATATAAATAATAACAAAAATGAGGTGGGCATTCGTTAGCTGAGATTCCACGCTTTCCAACAATACCAATATTTTTTACCCTGAGACAATTTTAAATAAAGATTTTCCTCTGTTAATGGCGAGCAAAGCTTAGGTCCCCAGTATTCGGGACACTTACCTTAGTGCCTTAAACAATTGACCGAATCAGCAATATAGTGATTAGTCCTTAACAAAAAACAGAAACAATTTAAAAAGCAATATTTAAATAATAAGGGAAACAATTTGAAAACAAAAAAATAGAATAATCACTCCATATTCAATGAGTCATTATTGAACATTCTAGAAATTCTGGGTCTAGGTGGATCGGAATTTGACCCGATCAGCCGGGTCGAATGGTCGCCAGCTGAATAATCATCCAATTTGATTTTAAAAAATATGGAATTGCCCTTGAACATTGCAAAATATAGAAATGTATCGTGATGATCTTGAAATTTTTCAGACGTGTGACCACTAATTGTGAGGGTCAACACTATTTACAAACTATGTTACAAAATTCAAAGATAATATTCTGGAATTTGCACGAATTAGAGCGTTACGCCGATATTACAAAATTGAATAAACTCAAAAAATAAATTTATCCCCTAAAATTTGAATCAAAATTTTAGGTTGAAAAGAGGGAATTGCTGCCAAGTTTCAGCTTCATAGGTCTAAACATTCTCGAGTTATAAGGGATTTTGTAGGATAGAGCGTTACGCCAATCCTACAAAATTGAATAAAGTCAATAAATAAATTCACCCCCTCGAATTTAAATCACAATTTTCTGTAAAAAAGAGGGAATGCCGTCAAGTTTGAGCTTCATTGGTCTAAACATTCTCGAGTTATAAGGGATTTTGTAGGATAGAGCGTAAGGCCAATCCTACAAAATTGGATAAAGTCAATAAATAAATTTATCCCCCAGAATTTGAATAAATTTTTCGGTTGAAAAGAGGGAACTGCCAGCAAGTTTCAGCTTCATACGTCTAAACATTCTTGTGTTACAAGGGACTTTGTAGGAGAGAGCGTTACGCCAATCCTACAAAATTGAATAGAGTCAATAAATAAATTCATCCCTTAGAATTTGAATGAAAATTTTCTGTTGAAAAGAGGGAATTGCCATCAAGTTTCAGCTTCATAGGTCTAAAGATTTTCGAGTTACAAGGGATTCATATCAGGCACCTTTTTTCCGAATATGATTTTTCAACTTTTTGGAGAATTCTGAGTCCATTGGTATGAAAATCTCGAAAAAAATGTTTCACGAAAATCAAGCTCCTTGCAGAATCCAGCAAAAATTTTATGAGTTGATCCATTATTATTCAAATGAAACGAATTTTATTCCACTGGGGTGTGCAAAATATTCCAATATGATTTTTTTTTCATCCAAGATTCAGGATTCTCGTTTAGAATATTCGTTCTCCCGAATTGACGGTTTTTTTTTTCATCAGCTTGTTATTTCGTCGCGAAACGCTCTGCTTTCCGGAACGATTTCTAAAAATCTTCCACCTACGATATTAGCGAGGGGGATAATGCGTTTCCGATATATGCAATAATATTTATGTATACATATATAGTAGTTATGGCTCAGAATCCAATTTTCGGGCGTTCAATTCGCAGCAAGTTGCCATGCTAATATCTAACTCTGTCTCTTTTTACTCTTGTGGCTATTGCACATTTACGAATATATATGGGTCATTCTATGTCAAATCCACCAATAGTTGGAATCGACGCCTTTCCATTTCGATGAAATTTAGTCAGAAGTTTTCTCTTAACGTAAAACTCAGTTCTATCGAAGGGAAAAAATTGATTTTTTTTTTTTCGAAAGTTATGCAAAATTCACAATTTCACCATTTTCTCAATTTTTCAAGTTTATTTTTTAAATATCTCAAAAACTATTATAGTTAGGGAAAAATCGTTCTGAGAGTGTACTTCGGGCTACGAAAAAAAGAGTATACTTCGTCTTAAAGAGTATACTTCAGGCTATGAAAAAAAAAAAAATCCGAAAAAAAAATTTGAAAAATGATGAATTTGGAGAATTTTGAATTTAAAAAAATCGTGAAAATCCACGATCAACATCAAATTTTTTGTTAATTTAATGTTTGGCCGACTATTGGTTGATTTGACATGGAATAACCGATATATATTTATACAGAGAAGGAGAGAGAAAGATAGGTCACGGAAGAGAAAGAGAGAGAATCGTAGTTGTCGACGAAATAACCGGACAGCGAATTGGATGTGGCGAGAGATAAAATGGGTCTGGTGAAATGGGCAATGGGTTTTCTATATATGGGGCGTTCCACACCAAACCGGACATCATTTAGCTTTTGCATCTCCGATTTTTTTCAAATTTTTTTATGTTTTAGTATTGATTGAAAGAGGTCTTCATGATTTTTTTCAATATTTTTTGTCGAGCCGTTTTCAAGATATCGATTTTTCAAAAATTAGGCTACTTTTTTTTTCAAACGCCCATACTTTGCGAAAAATGGGCCAAATGGGACGTTTTTTTTTCAAAATTTTTGTTTTTAAACCTACTTTTGATAAAAAATATCGAAAACAAAATTCAAACCGTATTTCTATGAGATTTTCAAGTTTTAAAAATAAATTGTTGATTTATAAAAAACACGTACTGATCGATTTTCTTAAAAATTTTTTGTAAAAAACTGTCATCCATTCCACAACTTTTAAGCCCAACGAGATAATGGGTAAACGATGGGATCTATTTTTTTTCGAATTTAAATTTAGCACCATTTAGCTTTTTTATCTCCGATCTTTTTCAAAATTTTTTATGTATTAGTATTGGTTGAAAGAGGCCTCTATGATTTTTTCCAATTTTTTTTGTCGATCCGTTGTCAAGATATAAATTGAATATGGAAATAAAATATGGAAATTGAAAAATTGAAATTTCAATTTTTTTCATCAAAAGTACGTTTAAAAACAAAAAATTTGAAAAAAAAAACGTCCCATTTGGCCCATTTTTCGCAAAGTTATGGGCGTTTGAAAAAAAAAGTAGCCTAATTTTTGAAAAATCGATATTTTGAAACCGGCTCGACAAAAAAAATTGAAAAAAAGCATGAAGACCTCTTTCAACCAATACTAGAACATACAACATTTTGAAAAAAATCGGTGATGCAAAAGCTAAATGGTGTCCGGTTTGGTGTGGAACGCCCCATACACGTGTGTGGAATAGAAGTAAAGGTGAAGAGGAGAGTCATGTAGATAGAGAAGAAAGGAGAAAACGAGGGTAGCAGTAGAATATATCGAAAGTGAAAGGAAAGGGGATGATAGAGGGTGGATCGTTGTGAGAGTTCGAGAGGAAGAGAGAGAGAGAGAGAGAGAGAGAGAAGGAGAGCAAAAGAAGAAAAAGGGTGACCGGATTATTGGATGATTGGGTTAGCCGCTTCGGATGTTAACTTCGTTATTCGCCAAATGAACAGACAACCCATTCCACCGAATACTTTTTCTTCTTGCTCTTCTTCTTTTTCTAATATCTTTCGCTTCACTGGTCTTCGAGACGATATTATATAATACAGCATGATGAAAACGCTGAAGACCTTTTTCAACAACGAAACACGTCAATCAATTTTATTTCATCGAGCACAGACGCAAAGATAACAGCGTGAAGTACCTCGAGGGGACAATTGTTAGAACCGCTTGACGCGGATCATCTTTCAAGTTTAAGGGGGTGCCGGTAAATTTTATTAAAATCCAGGGTATAATCCAGGCCGGGCGTCTGGTGTTTCGCGATCATTTTTTTATTCAAATTGCTCTGAGCCACGTGACGAGCTGGAGAGAGAGAGAGAGAGAGAGAGAGAGAGAGGAAGGAAATTGTTGAAAACGTGTCGGGAAACGTGTTAACTGGTTTGCCACCTGGCGACCGTTAAGGGGTATGAAAAACGAGGGAAGATGGAAGATAGCGATGGGATATAGGAAGGAGTCGACTTGCCGTGTCTTTGCGTTGGTTGAAGGTAATATGAAACACCGATCGACGGAAAAAAATGGTTGGTTGGGACAACCAACTGATTATTAGTTGGTTGGTTACCGCAAGCATCTGATTTGTTACAATAACCACCTAGCATTAGTTCCATCTATTATTCGTAGTTAGTTGACGCCACTGGTCAACACAACTGACTTGATTAGTCAGTTTAACTGATAAAATAGTACACGGAAAAAAATGATCAGTGAGAACTGCTGAGATTCCCATTAATTTTTACAGTTTTCCCCATCAACAGCGCCTCCTGGAAAGGCAAACAGTGAAATTTGCATATTTCTTTAATACAATATACAGACGTCACATATGACATAGTACATGCCCATCGGACGAATTTTTACAGTGTGGAACAGTAAAATGTACACTATGTGAAACGTTATATTTCTGTTGTATCCGGTGAACTTTTTACACATTTCACATTGTAAAAATTATCCAGGGCCCGTGAAAAAATTACAGTGTAAATTGTAAAAATTAAAAAGAACGTAGTATATTTTGCGGTACGTTTTTTATTTTTCACTGAAAATACTGCAATTTCTAAAATAAATTATAGTGTAGTGAAACATTTTGATATTTGAATAAATTCCAATTTATTCAAATATTGCAATAAACCGTTATTTATCCTCGCTCAGGCTCATAACTACGAGAGCTTGTACTTGACTAATTAATCGTGAGAGTAATTAATGAAGCGAATCTAGATTAACCTCGCACCCATAAAGACCACGAGCGTGACCGAAATACAATGGTGGTCTGTTAAGAAAATGTAGTATTCAGTCCATCGGACTGCTCGACCACAGAACGCGGGTGATGTTCCAACAATTGTACGTCAACTGAGGACGCTGACGTTGGTAATGCATCGGACCTTACAGGGGCTCGGTGGCTCTATCGCTGGCGCGAGAGGGCGCGCCGTCCGACGCCATCTAGTGGATCTCGGGCGAAATGCAGAGATCGTGGCCCGCCGCAGGTCGTCCCGTTACAGTGTCACACTGTAAAAATTGAAATTGACGTTGCACATTTTGCGACGCGCATTTGATTTTTCACTGGGAACACTGCATTTTCTAATTATGTGCTTTGAACATTCTACAGAGACCATTGTAAATTTTACAGATCAAACACAGTGGATTTCGTCGTTTCTGCTTGTTATTTCTACTTTGTCATTTTTTTGCGGTGAACATTGCATTTTTTACAGTGTAAATCAGCATTTATAATGGTTTGAAAAGTAGAAACTACATTAAATCCATTAATTTATAATGGATTCCCAGTAAAACGCCTGAATTACAGTTCTGAACCGTATATTCTGCATTGAATTCAGTAATTTTTTAAATATTACACACGAATTGTCACTGATCATTTTTTTCCGTGTATGCAGTTGGGTAAAGGATGGGCAACGAATTTTATAGGCACTGTAGCCAACTATACGATCATATCTGCAGATTCGTCAGTACCCTAAAAATCCGCCAGGTAGCTTCCTCTCGCACAAACGAACGTTCCCCTCGACGCTTATAAGCTTTCCAAGTTCGTTTACGTTTGATATCCTTATTTTTTAAGTATGGTTATTTAATAGTTTGCGGCAAAATGCAAGATGGTCGAATCCGAAATGGATTCCAGGATTCCCATTGAAAAAGGGTCTTTTTTCTGTTACTTTCTATTAAAGAAAAGAGAAAGCTTTACGAAATTGTAAACTTCTTATGTTTAACGGCATTCAAAGATTGAAATCCTTTAAAATATTGTGTAGATATAAAAAAAAATTATAATAAACCACGAGCAAAATAGTTGAGTCAACCATTTCACTCGTGGTTGGCCGAACTACAAGGTTAGTTGGTCTCGCATTTATGAACCAACCATATAAAAATCGTTGATCCAACCAATTTCTCGTCTGCCGCTTAGAGCACTCCCAGTGGACACAGTAATGTTGCAACAATGTAACGGCAATGTTACCGTTTGTAACATGTAATATTACATAGACATTACATGTGAGTTCCAATTTTCTACTCAGCAATATAACATTGTTATATAACATGTTATATAACATGTTATGTAACAGTTATGTAACCGCAATATTGGAATGTAATATTACATTAATGTAACTGTTATATTGCATTTATATAACAGTAATATTATGATGACATCATTGTAATGTTTCACTTATATTACTGCAATATTATTATTTTGCAACAATTTTTACATTACTGTAATGTAAAAACGTTATATTCCAGTTATGTAACCTGCATATAAGAAATGGTACATAACATGTTACTTCCACGTTTTATAACAGTTATGTATCACAAAAATAACATTGTAACATTACATGTAACTTCCATGTTATATTGCCACAATGTAACATATGTTACATTACTGTAATGTAACAAAGTTATATACCAGTTATGTAACTTGCATGTAACAAATGTTACATAACATGTTACTTGCACGTTATATGACAGCTGTTACATAGGAATAACATTATCCCCACAAAAACACCAAAAATGGTGTACAAAAATTGGAGACAAGTACATTTCAAAAAGTATCTATGGTTTTACAAAAAGTTGGGAAATAAATAGATATTACTTGGAACACATATTGCCAAGAACCAGTAGTATAACATATATTTTAAAATTATATATATAATCCCTCACATAATAAATTTAAATAAAATGATAAACATGTATGAAATAATGTATATATTACAATATAAAAAAATAATAAAAAGTACTTGGCAGTTCATTTATTATTTCACACGTTATAAAATTCTGTGTGAGCCCTGATCTGAATGTATACTTAAAATCGTGTGTATTCCGCCTGTTAGAGATGAACTTGCCAAGTACTTATTACTATTTTTTTATATTGTAATATATACATTATTTCATACATGTTTATCATTTTATTTAAATTTATTATGTGAGGGATTATATATATAATTTTAAAATATATGTTATACTACTGGTTCTTGGCAATATGTGTTCCAAGTAATATCTATTTATTTCCCAACTTTTTGTAAAACCATAGATACTTTTTGAAATGTACTTGTCTCCAATTTTTGTACACCATTTTTGGTGTTTTTGTGGGGATTTGTCAACTTTTTGTAAACTATTTCATCACTTCAATGGGTTACACTACCACCTCCGTAGAAAGATCGTCTTAGCGGATATCATTAATGGAAAAAATGAACGCGGTTGCTGGTTAATAAGTCTCGAAAGGAAAAGGAAATTTTTCAAGTTACGAGGTTCAGGGCGAATTTCAATTAAGTGTAAAAAATGTGATTACATTAATTGCAATCGATTTTCTATAATCATCGCGCCACTCTTTATTACAGTAAATATTTTATCACTTCATGAACACCAAAACTTTTATAGTCATTTTTTTTATACAACCTGAAGCTTGTTGAAAGGTGCGAAAAATTCAGCGAAGGAGAAAGAAAAAAATCTGTCATTTTAACGATATCGTAAACGGCTCAATCATAATAGAAAAACCGCGATATCTTCCGTATTTGGATAGCTAGAGCGTTCATTTTGGTGGCATTCGAAAGAGGAATAAAATCCGGACTGACCGTATTCCCCGAAATTCTCCAAAGCCTTATAATTTGGTAATTATTAAGAAAATAGTTTTATATATATATATATACTTCCGTGTATAAGTGAGTTGGCAGGCGTATAAGAGTCTGTGAGCTCCTCGCGACATGTCGGAGTTAAGGAGGAAATGTACTCGTCTCGAGTCGCTACCGCGACTCTTGATAACATTATATGTAACTTCCATGTTACATTGCTGCAACATAACATGTTCACTGGGATAAGATAGTTTTTTTCGCCTAAATGGCTCGCCCTCTACGGAAGGCCTCTGCCACTATCGTCGGGATAAAATAGTTGGTTGAGTCAACTATTTTTTCTTGTTACCACAGCGAAGTCTTTTTTTCCGTGTAAACGAAAACTTGGGCCCACGAACGATGGGAAAGGGAAAGAAGCTTGATAAATAAATTTCGTAGACTTTTTGTAGGGATAATCGATCCTGAATCTCTTTTCCGTCGAGGATAATTGAATTAGAAGATTTTCCACATCGTAGTTTACCGGCAAATGGCGTTGAATTGGGCCTTCAATTCAAATTTTGGAGTTGAAAATGTTGTCCATTTTCGACAATATTTTCGAGCGTAGTTATGTATTCAAGCAAACGCATTCCCACTACGCAGAGTCGTCATAAATCTGGATTTTTATTAAAAAGCAATTTAGCCAGATTGGTATTTCAATTTTTATATTTTTGGCCAGTGGAATTTCTCTATTTTTTTCAACTGATTTCCCTGCACGAACAGCGTGCAGAATAGTTGTACGCGGTATATCTCTTCATAGGGAATATAGAAAGGGGCGAGAGACGAGGAAGACCGGGCATTGATCGATACGGCAAGGGAGGCAAAATGCGCCCCTGTCCACAGTTATATACGTATATATAAGACATCTCAGATTTCTCAGACATCGGCCAAGATTGCCGAGTTCGATGCTCCAATTTTTTTTCTATTTTTTTCCTTTGAATTAATAAACTCGATACTCAATGGATTACCGCATATTCGCGGCTCTATACAAAATGGCCTTTTGACGAATTATCAATTTTTTAAACGCACCTTCCGGATTTTCTAGTGAATTTTATGAGAAAAGTACATCAGGAATAGTGAACAAAAATCTGCAGTTCTCGAGGTAGTTTTACCTCGATAGTTGTAGAATTTACATCAATACGGGAAGGAATACACCCGGCATATCCTACACAAATTATTCTACACAAGAAAAATGGCAAGGAATATTATTCTACACAGGAGAAGTGGCAAGGAATATTATTCTACAGTGATTTCTACACACATTATCCTACACAAGAAAAGGTTCAAGGCACATTATTTTACACAAAAAATATTCTACACCAAGTTACTCTACACAGGCAGATAGTGCTCAGGAGGCCTCTATTCTACTCATTATTATTCTGCACATTATTATCCTACACATTATTTTCGAACACTTTACAGACTGTAGAAAAATAACAAAAACTCTGAAAATTGATTATCCATTCCAGTAGTAAATTTTGCTAAAGGCTGTAATGTCTAAGAAAATAATGTGTAGGAAAATAATGTGTAGAATAAAATATAATTTCCCGCCATCTTTTTTTTTGTAGAATGATGTGTGTAGAATAATGTGTGTAAAAACCGGTGTAGAATAATTCTGTGTAGAATAATGTTCGTTGCCACTCTTCTCGTGTAGAATCATGGATGTATAAAGTGTAGAAACTGGTGTAGAATAATTTTGTGTAGAATAATATTTCTTGCAACTTCTCTTGTGTAGAATAACTTTCTTTGCCACTTTTTTTGCGTCGAATAATTTGTGTAGAAACTTTAGTGTAGAAAGTGTCATGTGTAGAATAAAAATGCGTAGAATAGAGGCCTTCCCCACCAATGCCACAAGGTAAAATGGTTGGTAGTGATCTCAGCAATCGCTTGGGGATTTTAGGATAAAATGTTTACAGATTTTGAAAAGCTATACAAGAAAGATCGTGTGAATTAGATATTTGCATGAAACTTCCGGGTTTTACACATCTTTTTCGAACTTCTTTTACCAGGAAGCCAACTACTTGCTCATAAAAGATACTCAACGAACCACGAGTGACACGCGGAAAAAAATGGTTGGTTGCTAAAACCAACTGATTATTGGTCGGGTATATTTCGGTTACCGTAACCATCTGCTTCGTTACAATAACCACCTAGCATTCGTTTCATCTACTATTCATAGTTAGTTGACGCGACTAGTCAACACAACTGACTCGATTAGTCAGTCTAACTAATAAAATAGTATTCAAGAGTGTAAAGGATGGACAACGAATATTATAGACACTGTAGCCGATTATATAATATCTGCAGATTTGTCAGTACCCCAAAAATCCGCCAGGTGGCTTCCTCTCGCCCAAACGAACTTTGCCCTCGACGCTTATAACCTTTCCAAGTTCGTCTATGTTTAATATTCTGATTTTTTAGTATGGATATTCAATACTTTGCGGTAAAACGCAAGATGGTTGAATCCGAAATGGATTTCCATAAAAAAGGATCTTTTTTCTTTTACCTTCTCTTAAAGAAAAGACGAAGCTTTACGAAATTGTTAACTTTATATGTGTAGCGACATTCAAAGATTGAAAAGTTTATAAATACTGTGAAGATATAAAAACAAAATTTATAATAAATCACGAGCAAAATAGTTGATACAATCATTTCACTCATAGTTAGCCGAACTAAAAAATGAGTTGGTCTGCCACTTATAAACGAACCATAAAAAAATTTGGCTTGAATTAACTAAACCCGGTGGTTACAGGTGACGAACGAAATGTGTAATTCAGTTAACTCAAAACGTGTATCAAAATGGAAACAAAAATTGCATTCCCATAAATACATGCACTCAGTCAAAAAATTAAAGGAACAGCAAAATTTTCGAGATTTTTCAGCGATTTTTTTCCAATGGCTGTAACTTTGTTAATTTTGGTCGTAAAAAATTTTCAAAAAAAGAATTTTGAAGCTTGAATCTTCTACTTTTGGAATCTTAAGTCAAATTTTTTTTATGGGCATCACCCTCGACGCAGTCGAAAGAAATATCACGGTAAAAATTTTCTCGAAATTTTTGCTTTTTTCAAAACAGTTGATGGGCTCCAAAAAATTTGTCCGAACTTAACCAATCTATGGATCGTTTAGCTGAATTCTTTGGCTTCAATTTGTTTTTTTTATTTTTGTTCTACGACCATTTTTCGCTGAGATATCGGTGGTTGAACAAAAATTCGTCTTTTTTTAAAACGGTGGGTTTCGGAAACTTGAATCTACCCTCTATAAGTGCCTGTTATTGTCATAAACGAAAAAAAATTGTTTCCATGCTTAGTTTTGACTTGAAGAAGTCCAAAAAATTAGCTTTTTTTCTTGTTTTAGAAAATCTACCACAACTTTGCAGATATTGCGAAAAATATCAATGTTTTAAGATCCTTTTTTAGCTCAATACATACCTAAAAACCATGCCAATTTTCGAAACATTCGGTCGAACCGTTTTTTGTGACCGAGTCATCAAACTTTTAAAAAATTGAAGGAACACGTTTATTGATCCTTAATGACCAATTAATGTTGTTAAAAATTTTTGAAAAAAGTTATTATCCTAATTTTTAAAAGAGTTACTATACCTACTATAGACTAAATGTGATGTGGCCGCATTGAAATATTTAGTCAAATTGATCAAGCAATTTGATCGACTTGAAAGCATTTACTATTCTTTTTAACCGGATGAAAAGCTCAAATTAGATTTTGTTGATGAGACGAAACATACAGTTAAAATAATGTTATTTACTTCCAGTTAATGACTAAATATTCGATTGAATGAGAAAACAAGTTTCTGAATCGATCTCGTTTGAAATCATTTTGATTCAATGTTGTAATTGCGGTGAATGCAGTACGCATTCGAAACAACGACACCAGTTTTATTATTTCAACAACCGGGTAGTCAAATCAAATATGTGACGATTGATTCAAACGAATTTTCCGTGATCGCAGCTGGATAGTTGATATTGCTAAACCTTTTTTTCGGTGTACCTCAGCAAAGTCCTTTCTCCGTGCAATAAGATGTTTGAAAATGTTTTCAATACCGCGAATAACGGTGAAATGATTTTTCAAACCCGAACCGGAAGCCCTCGGATCATTTTGCCGGAGAGGGCAGGGTCGAGATAGCCTCAACGAGAATTTCACTCCAGATTCGTCGTGAAATTCCATCAGACAACGAGCGAGAGCCGGCGTTGTTCTGGTGGGGTTTCCATGCCAGAAATTTGCGGAGATAGCCAAGTGGTTTTGATCGATTCGAAACTCGGCACGATTTTCATCCGTCCCACTCACTCCCGTCCATTTTCCTGCTCTCCAGAGTATTGAGGTGGAATGGGACAAGACGCAGCGGATCTCACGCTCGAAATAATGGCCAGAAGCTTTGCGGTGACTTTGGTATAGCCGACGGACGTCCGATTCTCGTGTTTCGGTGAGAATCACAAGAATGACGCTGTCCACGAAGTGAAATTGTCGAAAATCAGAAACAGAGTGAGTTACAGGGGAAACAAAAAATTCTGTTATATATATATAAGAATTCAAAAAAAAAAAACCCGAATCTCTTTCTCTCAATCGTTTCTCTTTTGCAAAGTCCCACCACGAAGAAGGAAACCTGGGGAGAGAGGGGTTGAAGTAAAATACTTTATAATTGAAAAGCTTCGCTTAAATGGAAACGTTTCTCTTTGGGCTCGCTTTGCGGGATTCGGGGAGGGCCCCGGAGAGAAAGAGGGCTTTGAATAAAAGTGAGAGCTTTCTCTCTCTCTCTCTCTCTGTCTCCCTCTGTTGAGGGTGAGAGGGCGATAGAGCAGAAACGAAAGAATGGTGAATAAGGTAAGAGGGGTTTGGGTGGATACGTGCGGATAAACGAATTTATTATGGAGAATGCCATCAGCGCTCTTCTCACGCGACCTCGTTTCACAGTCGCAATAACGAGTTGGAGAGAGAGAAAAAAAATTGCCACTCGGCTGCCTGATGGTTTCCCCCGCTTTCTCTAATTTTTGAAACCACTCTTTAGCCCATCCGTCTCTTTGCGTTATGAAAGCGACAGAGGGAAAGAGAGAGGGAGACTAATCGTTTTCGCTTTTCCATCAAGCATATACGAGAGGGTTTTCAGCAACTTTTCGTCTAACGAAGTCACACTTTTTTCATTGTCCTTTTTTGTCACGCTTTGTACTTTTTCTTTTCTTGTTTCATATTTTTTTCCTCTTCTTCAAGCGTTCGTATTTATTGAAAATATCTGGAAGATCAATATTCAGAAGGTTCGAAATCTCGAATTTCATTATAACGAATGTTCGAATGTCGATAAGCCAATAATACAATATCGTGTGAAGTAGAAAATTTTTGAATAATTACACCGTCGTCAAAAAGTTTGGAAACACTCTCCCCGATTCCGCACAGCACAAAAAGTTTCACTGCTCTTTTAAAAATGAAGATATTTCCATTCAACAAGCGGCGTTTCAAAGGGAACGTATTCAGCTTCAATTCGCTTTTTCCAAAAAAAAAAATTTCGTCTTTTTTTTAATCCGATACGTCCTTCGAAACATGGTCGTTTTTTTGGCTTTTTTTTTGGCGTTGAAATTTTGGCGCACGACCCATGAAAATTTGTTTACACTGTTTTTCGCATCTCAGACTTGGGGGGTGGGGGGGGGGGGGAGTATAAGCTTCAATTTCGTTTTTTAAAAAGTTTCGTACGATTTTTTTTTGCAAAACTATTCAGTTTTTTGTAAAAAATGACCATATTTATAAAATGAAGCGTAACTCTAAAACTAATGGGTTTTCATGATGTCACTGAGATGGTAAAAAGTTGCATACAATTATTCTGGATTCAATGAAATTTTTTCAGAATTTTTAAAAAAAAAATTTTTCGTAAATTTTTCCTGTTAACGAGATATTTTTTTATCTCAGACAATCGGGTCTCTTATCTCATCTACACGGGTTTTACGATGAAAAACCCATGTAGATGAAGTTTTTCGATGAAAAAACCGTGAAGATGAGGTAAGAAACCCGATAGTTTAAGACAAAAAAATATCTCGTTGACAGGAAAAAATTTCGAAACACAAAATTTTAAAAGAAAATTCTGAAGAAATTCCTTTGTAACCAAAATGATTGTACGCAACTTTTTACCCTCTTAGTGATTTCACAAAAACCCAGAAGTTTTAGAGTTACGTTACATTTCATGAATATGGTCGTTTTTTGTGAAAAATTTAATATTTTTGCGAAAAAAAATCGTACGAAACTTTGTAAAGAACGAAATTGAAGTTTATACTTCCCTCCACAAGTTTTTCATGTGAAAATTTTTTTTGGAAAAAGCGAGATGAAGCTGAATACGTCCCCTTTGAAACGCCGCTTATTCTTGTATCAAAATATTTTTATTTTTAAAAGCGCAGTGAAACTTTTTGTGCTTCTTGGCTAATCTTTGCCCCAGGAGAATCGTCAAAATTTTATTTTTGACATTTAAAGGTTCATAGGATGGGTTTGGAATCGGAAATTGTCTGGAGACTTGAATATTTTTAATACTATTTGTTATGCTAAAATTCCGCATAGATCATGCTAAAAAATGTCAAAAAGCATTTTGTCTATTTGCAAATCAAATTTTAATTTTCCGCTCGGATTTTCAGCTTATTTTCTATGCGATTGCGCTTACTCAATTGTTGTACAAGAATTTGAAATTTCTTTATGTATATCGCTGTTTATTTTTTTATATTGTTAATTAAAAAAATGAAATTATTCTTAGGCTCAGTCAGCCTGATTTTTTTTTATCTCATCAAATTCCTTTTCCAGTGTGGAAAAGGAGTATTTTTGCTTTTTTAGGCTCAGTCAGCCTGATTTTTTTTTATCTCATCAAATTCCTTTTCCAGTGTGGAAAAGCAGTATTTTTGCTAAAGTATTCGTCGTTCAAAGAGGGAACAGTTGAGAGTCAATTTCATCGCGAAGACAACTTTGAAAAGAGAGTTTGATAAAATTCAACATAAAATGCAGAACCAAGGAAACTTCACTTTGAAATTCTTCATGCATCATAAATTTCTGATTTTAATCAGACATTAAATTCATTCGTGCGATGAATTATTCAAGGATTTTATATCCAAGCGAATAATTACACACAATTGCACGGACAAATAATAAGTTCGAAATAAATTATTACCACGCTTTCGGGACAATAAATTCATAAATATTTCGTAACGAAATTATTTAATACAATCGTTTTTCATTCAATTTAATATCGTTCAACGGGAAATTTCATTGATTCGTCGTCGCACATGTTCACACACGGCAATGAATTAATTTTAATCAATGCTTTCATCCACGGACCCGCGCTGCTATAACTAATGGCTTTTCGATTTTTTTAATGACCGCGAGCGCGAGCAGGAGCTTGAAAATCGTAATGAAATTGACAATGCTCGGATTCACTGTGCTCATTGGCATGGAGAGACTCGTTGTCGTTGCGCACGTGCAACCGGATAGTCGCATCGTCAATTGGTTATTCTCCCTCCCCCTGCATCGTTACCGATATAATTTATTTTGCAAGTTCGGGACCTGGAATCGCGTTTAATCCAGGCTCAATCCGTGTGAGTGAGCTCTTACTCACACATATGGGGTATTCCATGCGTAGCGAGACAGGTTTTGGTCTCGGGTCTCAACATTTTTCGTCCGTTAATATATCGTTTTCTTATAATATATAAAAACATTACCACGTAATTATGAACCCCAATTAAGACTTGGTTTTTCTTAAGAGGAGGCTAAATACCATTTTTATTCAATCCCTACATTGTCGACGTATCATCCTCGCCCAGTCTTTCTCCGACAACCGTGGATGAAAATTAATTACATTTTGACAATTAAGAGGGGGATAAATTAATTAACAATTAATTGTCAATTGAGAGGCTAAAATGCGTTAAAGCTAATGCCAACGAACTCATTCAAGCCCCCTAAATATTATAGGTTACTCGTCAGAATCCATGGTGCTGCCCTCACTCGCATGTCTGTGAACTACATTTCACCATTTCGTTTTTCAATAAAACTACAATTTATCGATATTTATCTCTTGATGCGCTATCCAAACTTACGGCGTGTCATTTTGATAAAATAATGTCGAAAACGTCTCGACATTTGTATCGTGGCGTTCTTCATGGAGCCTCACTCTTCGTTTTACCTGAAATGCAGTAAAAGTTTAATAATTTACGTTCTTCAATTACAGTTTCTTGGTGGTAAATGAATTTGTAATTTTTTTTTGTTTTTCGAAAAAATTTTAGTGAGGCTCCATTCCTGCCATTGTTCAGATGATATTGTTAAAATTTTATTTAATTCCATCCATTTGTATAAGAGCAAGTTTGGATGGCAATTTCGAGGTGTTAGTGTCGGTATTTAGCCTCCTCTTAAGTCCTAATCGAAAAATAAAAAAATAAAATACTTTACATACCTTTAATGTGTGTCCCTTAAGTATCAATACAGCAAAAATTAAATCTGACCAGCGCTTTTTAACCGGAAAAAAGCGCTCTTTTCAATAAAGCTAATGGAATATTAATCTGATTTGTAAAGAAAAATTTACCCCCAAAAACACCAAAAATTGTGTACAAAACTTGGAGACAAGTACATTTCAAAAAGTATCTATGGTTTTACAAAAAGTTGGGAAATAAATAGATGATTCTTGGAAAACATATTGCCAAGAACAAGTAGGATAACACATATTTAAAAAATATATAGAATCCCTCGTATCGTAGATTTAAATAAAATTCAAAATATATATGAAAAAAATATATATTTAAAAATATACAAAAATAATAACAAGTAATTGGCGAGTTTTCATGCATTTTACACGTTATGAAATTCTGTGTGAGCCTTGAGCTACATGTATATGGGGCATTCCAGGTCGAATCACGTAGTCATCGGCCTGACCCCCTCGGATTTAGTTGCCGAATTTTTTTTGAGCATATTTTGGTCTAAAAAAAAGATGTTATTTTTTTCAGATTTTGATTACTTGTTTTATCCCATAAAATAATTTTGTTTCCATAACTTTCGAGTAAAAATGAATTACGCCCAGTTTTTAAATTCTGAAATTTTTTGCATCAATTCTACAACTAAAAACTAGTATTTTCATCATAGTTCGAGAGTGGGCCGAGAATAAATAATATTTTTTTTTTAATTAAAGAAAAAAAAATTGTTTACAAATTTTTTAAATTAAATATTTTAATGATGGTTTCCTATAGGGGAAAAAAAATAAAGATAAATTGTGTCTTGGTAAAAAAAAATTTTCCTATGTTTTGATAATATATTTTCTGTATTTCGATAATAGATTTCCTATATTTTAGTAATAGATTTGATAAAATCGATTAATTAAGGGCTTACATACACTTGTAATTTTCAAAAAATCGTTTTTTTTGTATTTTCTGAATATACATATATTGGAGCATACACACTCAAAATTTTATGTCAATCAGACGAATATTTTCGAAGTTATAGACACATTTATGAAGGCGCGTTAGGGAGGCGCGTCTCATAGTTTGAAACTTTAAACGCGTTTTTCTCAAAACTATGTTTTCAAAATCGGTGATCAAGATTTCTCGAAAACGGCTGAACCGATCAGTCTCAAATTTTAACACAACCTTTTTAACTAGATTTTTTAGTAATTAATCGAAGATTTTTTTTCTCCGATAAATATTTTCCATTTTATAAACAATTTAAGGCTTAAATTTTCGTTCAAAATCGAGTCTTTTATTTTGAGAAGTCGCCATTTTGTCAAAAATTATTTTTTCGCTAATTCCTTCGATTAAATACTAGATAATGTATTATATTAACGAAATTTATTTGGTTTTTTCATTTCAGATAATCCGGTCCAGAGATATCGTGATCACCGCAAAATTGGTTTTTTTTTGCGGAGCTCTAGGAGATCGGCGATAGCAACATTCGCGATGATTATTTTTACAAATAAAAAATATGTTAATATATTATAAGGTTATTATAATATGTACACCAATTTTCAAATTAATAAATTGAATAGTCTGCGCGAAAAAAATTCTTGAAAATCCGTCTTTTTAAAGCCTTCTAACTGTATGTAACCCGTTAAGGCATTGAAAAAAAGTATTACTTTTCGGAGGGAGCACGAAAACAATCTAAAAACTTTATCTAACTATTAACAAAAAAACTATTATCAAAATATAGAAAATCTATTAGCGAAATACAGAAAATATATTATCAAAATATAGGAAACAAATTTTTTTAGCAAGTGATGATTTATTTTTCTTTTTTTTTATCCTACAGGAAACCATCGTTCAAATATTTAATTTACAAAATGTGTAAAGAAATTTTCTTTGTTTAATTGAAGAGAAAATATAAATTATTCTCGGCCCACTCTCAAACTAGGATCAAAATACTAGTTTTTAGTTATAGAATTAATGCAAAAATTTTCAGAATTTAAAAACTGGGCGTAATTCAATTTTACTCAAAAGTTATGGAAAAAAAATTATTTTATGGGGTAAAACAAGTAATCAAAATCTGAAAAAAAATAACCTCTTTTTTTGGGAGCAAAATATGCAGAAAAAAATTCGGCAACTAAATCCGAGGGGGTCAGGCCGATGACCACGTGATTTGACCTGGAATGCCCCATATACTAGAAATTTTTTGCACTTATTTTTTCTGTTGGAGATAAACTCGCCAATTACTTATTATTATTTTTGTATATTTTTAAAAATATATTTTTTTCATATATTTTTTGAATTTTATTTAAATCTAAGATACGAGGGATTATATATATTTTTTAAATATGTGTTATCCTACTTGTTCTTGGCAATATGTTTTCCAAGTATCATCTATTTATTTACCAATCATTTTTTTGTATAACCTGAAGCTTGTCGAAAGGTGCGAAAAATTCTGCAAAGAAGGAGAAGGAAAAAAACTGTCATCTCAGCGATATCATAAACAGCTCCACCATAATAGAAAAACCGCGATATCTTTCGTATTTGGATAGCTAGAGGATTCATTTTGGTGGCATTCGAAAGAGAAACAAAATCCCGATACAACGTATTCCCCGAAATTCTCCAAAGCCTCATAATTTGGTAATTATTAAGAAAATGGTTTTATGTATATAGATATACTTCTGTGTATAAGCGAGTTGGCAGGCGTATAAGAGTCTTGAAGCTCCTCTCGACATGTCGGGGTTAGGGAGGAAATGTACTTGTTTCGAGTCGCTACCGCGACTCTTGATAGCCAAAAAACGGAGAAAAACCCCGTTTTTATTTTTTTCGGCCCTTAGGGTCTACTGAATTTTATCAAAAATTTTACTGAACATAATTCAACACGTGAGAAACGTTCGGTAAAATTTTCAGCTTGCCTTCTTTCTTTGTTCACTGGCAATTAAATGTGTAGTTACTCCGTAAATAGTTGACTCTTCCTTTCCATCGGAACTCGTTCAAGACAAAATTTATTAATTTTATTGCCAGTGAACAAAAAATTGAAGCAAGCTGAAAAATTTACCGTACGTTTCTACCATGTTGAAAAATGTTCGGTAAAATTTTTGATAAAATTCAGTAGTCCCTAAGGGCTGAAAAAAAATAAAAACGGTTTTTTTTCAGTTTTTTGGCTGCCATTTTTTCTTACATATCGGACTAATATTCCATTTGCTTTATTGAAGAGAGAGCTTTTTTCTAGTTAAAAAGTACTGGTCAGATTTTAATTTTGCTGCATTGACACTTAAGAGACACACAATTAAAGGTACGTTAAATTTTTATTTTTTTATTAGAACTCAACAAAAACCCAGACTAAATTGGGGTCCATAATTACATGGAAATGTTTTTATATGATATAAGAAGATATATTGATGAACGAAAAATTTTGAGTCCCGCGGCCAAAACCTGTCCCGCTACTCGTGGAATGCCCCATATGCATAAGGTGAAATAAGCGTTATTTTTTTTATGTCCAAAAATCTTTAGCGAGACTTTTAATTGAAAAGTGTCCTCAAAAAACGTTACGGCCCTTCGAAAAAAAAAATCCAAAATTAAATTCTGTTTTTCCTTGTCATTGAATGTATTGATACATCAAAATTCAGCGCAGTAACTGGAAAATCAGCAAAGTTCGAGCACTCACAAACAATTCTCAAAAAATTAAAATTGCCGCCAAATTCACAATTGTTTTGCAATTTCGGAAAAAAATATAACGAGTAAAGGGATAGCTCGTACCTATGTTTGTACAATTTGGGGCATTTTTAACCTATTGACATGAAAATATCAGAATGTGAAGTTTTCGTGATGAGAAAGCTAAATTGAGGCTAACAAATTACATATTATTTCTAACATAAAATTAATGGGTTACATTTTAGTTACCACTTATTGAAATTCACATAAATTTCACATAAATTTTAATTTAATTAGTACTCGTATAGTGTACTCATTGGTTTGTTTTGTACTGGATTGAGAATTTTGTACCGTTTCCAAAAAAAAAAAAAAAAAGAATAGAGCCTGCACGATAATTTTTACTGTTGCCATATTAAATTTGAAATCGTGTAAAAACGGTCTGTCCGAGAATTAAAAAATTCAAAATTCTCATAAAAATTTGTCGATTTGGAAGGTTTAGTCGTATGGATAGTGATGCCGTCGAGCGAGACGAGACGACAAATTTGTATTTCTCGTCTCGTCTCGAATAGACGAGACAAATTTCTCGTCTCGTCTCGGAAAAATTTCGAGAAATATTTCTCGTCTCGAATTTCGAGATTCTCGAAAATTATCGAGACGAGAAACTCGAAAAATCTCGAGAAATTCGAGAAATCCGAGAAATCTCGAGAAATTCGAGAAATCTCGAGAAATTCGAGAAATCTCGAGAAATTCGAGAAATCTCGAGAAATCTCGAGAAATTCGAGAAATCTCGAGAAATTCGAGAAATCTCGAGAAATCTCGAGATTCTCGGAGCGTCTTCAGAATTTCGAAAATCTTGTTTCGTTTCGTTATTCAACCGATCAAAAATTGTTAAAGGGGGAAAATTGAAAAGGTTCGGAAAATTTATTTTTTTTCTTCTGATACTACGACTTATAAGAAATCTTGTCATAAAATTTGAAGTCGTTAGGAGCAAAACTTTTTGAGTTATAGACAATTGAGTCTCGACCGTCATGAGTCTCCCGTGACCCGTTGTTCTCAAAACTTTTTTTTTTAAGTCGGTAGTCAAAATATCTCGAAAATACTTGGACCGATTTCGCCTAAACTTTAAACAGTTCTCTCACACACTAAATACTCGGTTCTGAACGAATGATTTTTTTTTTCAATAACAACTTATTTTTTAATTGAAGAAAAAGAGCAGTTTTTGGCAAAAATCAGCGTTTTTTGATTGCACCTTTACAAAAAATTCAAAAATGAATATTTTGTTGATTTCCTCGTTCAAATCCAAGATAAATTTATGTACTAAAGAAATCTAAACACAAAAGATTTTTAATATCAGATAAAGCAATCATGAGTTATTCGGACTACCGCATGGAAACTTTTTTTTTAAGGTGACTCGGTTCTCACCACAACCACTGGCTTATTTTTTAATATTCTTAAATGACAATTTAGCAGATTATTATTGGAAAAAATGCTTAATAATTAAAAAAATATTAATAAATAAGGTACTCTAAAAAAAAATCACAAAAATATGCTTTTTTTTGTGTATTTCAGACCCTTTTCCCTCCTTAATAGGTATCTTAGTCAGTTTTCGAAAAAAAATATTTACAAAAAAGAATTTTCGCGTGTTTATGTATGGGCTGGGCTCGAATATTTCTAATACAAAGAAAAGGTTTTGAAAAATACTCTTTTATTATTCGGAGAGGTTAAGATTTTGTTGAATTGCTGATTTCAGACTGCACGTTAGCCATCCGTTTATGCAAAGCAGACTTCTTGCCGATTCATTGGTCATCCTATTTCGATGTTTTTTCGAAAATATAAATATTTGAATTTTTAAAATCGTGCACATCCAGGATCAACATTAAAATTTTGGTTACATTTTTTTAAATATAATACCTTGTGCTGATCTTTAAAGATCCTGAAATTTAGAGGATGGTGTTGTTTTGTTTCAAAAATATCAATTGTTAAGTTTTGGTCAAAAAATTTGTTTAAAAAATTGTCATTAATTGAAATTTTCACTGCTCAAAATTACAGAATTACACGATTGATCAACGTAACTTAATTTAAGAGGTAAAAAAAAATTTGTTTACCAAAATTCCAAAAATTAATATTTTTGAAATAAAAACACACCATCTTGAAAATTTCAGGATCTTGTAAGATCAGTACAAGGTATTCTATTAAAAAAATTTTATGTTGATCGTAAATTTGCATGATTTTTAAATATTCAAAAATTCATATTTTCGAAAAAAACAAAAAACACCTTTATGAAAATTTCAGGATCTTTCAAGATCAGTAAAAGGTATTAGATAAAACAAATAGAACCAAAAATTTAATATGGAAAGTGGATTTGTACGATAAAATTGTACGATAAAAAATTCAGAATTCTCCCAAATCATCATTTTCAAAGTTTTTTTTCGGAATATTTTTTTTTTTAAATAAACTTGTAAGGATGTGAAAAATTGTGAAATTTTGAATTTCGCATAACTTTCGGAAAAAAATTTAACATTTTATCCAGTACGTTAGTAGAACTTTGTTTTATTGAAAACGAAAACTTCTGATGAAATTTCATCGAAATTGAAAGGGGTCGATCCCAACTCTGGGTCGATTAGCAGACAGTGGCTGTAAAAGCACCATTTTTGCCATTCTATTTACAAGCTCGAGAAGAAGCACTTTTCATCAGGCATTTGTTGCAAAAAATATTATGTGATACTCGTGCGAGAGGCGTCTACGATACGAAAGTTTAACGATTAACGAGTAATACGAGAAAACTCGAGAAATCTCGAGAAATCTCGAGAAATCTCGAGAAATTCGAGAAATCTCGAGAAATCTCGAGAAATCTCGAGAAATTCAAGAAATCTCGAGAAATCTCGAGAAATTCGAGAAATCTCGAGATCTCGAGATTCTCGATCGAGAGTCTCGTCATTCGAGAAAAATTTCTCGTCTCGTCTCGAGACTTCGAGAAAAATTTCTCGTCTCGTCTCGAGACTTCGAGACGAGAATTTTATATGACGAGACGAGAAATTTCTCGATCTCATCTCGTCTCGCCGAGAAATATCTCGTCTCGACGGCATCACTAGGTATGGAAGAGTTTGCCATGAAAATAGCGAGATTCCCCGTTATTAATCGAGCATTTTGTGATATTTGGATTTTGAGATAAAAAAGTCATTTTTGCCGAATTCATGAACATAAATGCAGCACAAGTAAAGAGAAAATCATACAGTCCACTGCCTATGTACGGTTTTGGGAAAATATAGGAAAATGTCGATCACCATGGGCGAAAAAAATGTGTTTTTTCAAGCGTGGTTATATTCATAAATCGATAACTAACCAACAAAAGAGCGCAACCGTCATCGCTTTTCGCATTGGCAATTGATGTACAGATATTTATGCCAGCGTGCATCCATTGAATGCATTTTTTTTTACGTATTTTCACGCTACATAGATTTTTTTAAACGGATTTTTTAATGTCTTTTTACGGCAATCATTCCAGATTTTATAGAGGTTCAAACTTCATGCACTTTTCGAGAAAATAATTGACGAATTTCCATTCAGCTGCGAAAAAAATCGTTTAAGCTTCTAATTTTTTAATCTTTTTTACAGTTTCTCCAAGTTAGCGGTTTTAGGAAATTGTTACATTCTCTGTTTTAGTGTTTTCATTTCTTTAATCTATCTGCATTAAATTTTTAACAAGTTTCATAGACAAAAGATAATTTGATAATCTGCATGGAATTTTTTTTCTCATCAATCTTATACGTTCGATTTTTTCGAGAGAATTAAAATTGAGGAAAAATTAATTTCGCAGTAGAAATAATACCTTAAGGCGGTATTTTAGTCTAGGGATCTACGTTTTGAGCGTTTTTTCGAGCTCGATAAAAGAAAAACAAAAAAAATATTTTTATCATTCTTTTCTTTCTAACCTATTTGTTAATATTCTGATAATATACAAACAAATTTTGAAGAAAGAAAAATGAAAATTCAATAAGTTATAAGCTGGTAAAGTTGGTAAAGTTGGGGGTAAAAAAGAAGTGGTTTGTTGGCCGACACGATCGCCATCTTCCTAGTCATCCGATCGACAATTAAAAAAAAAGTTTTGTTTTATCATAAAACCAAGTTCTACCAAGGAAAAAAAATTGCATTTTTTTTTCAAAAGTTATGCAAAATTCCAAATTTAACAATTTTTTAATTTTTTTTTCTAAATATCTTGAAAACTATGATAGTTATGAAAAATCGTTTGTTTCGTCTTGAAGAGTATACTTGGGGCTACGAAATAAAAATATTCCGACAAAAAAATTTGAAAAATGATGAATTTGGAGAATTTCGAATTTTTTAAAATCGTGAAAATCCACAATTAACATCGAATTTTTTGTTCAATTTTTTAAATATACTACCTTGTACTGATTTGAAAAGATCCTGAAATTTTCAGAAAGGTGATTTTTTTGTTTCAAAAATATGAATTTTTTAAAGTTGAGCAATCATGTAATTTTGTAATTTTGACCAGTCAAAATTACATGATTGATCAACTTCACTTAACTTAGAGGTAAAAAAAAACGTTTTACCAAAATTCAAAATTCATATTTTTGAAACAAAAAAAAAACACATTTCTGAAAATTTCAGGATCTTTTAATATCAGTACAAGGCGTTATATAAAAAAAATCAAACAACAAATTTAATGTTGATCGTGGATTTGCACGATTTTCAAAAATTCAAAATTCTCCAAATTCATCATTTTTCAAAAATTTGTTTCGGAATATTTTTTTTTTCGTACCCCCAAGTATACTCTTTAAGACGAACCCAGAACGATTTTTTCGTAACTATAATAGTTTTCGAAATATTAAAAAAATAAACTTGAAAAAATGGTGAAATTTTGAATTTTCGGAAAAAAAATTTAATTTTTTTCCCTTGTTAGAACTTTGTTTTATGATAAACGAAAACTTCTGACCAAATTTCATCGAAATTGAAAGGGGTCGATTCCAAATATTGGTCGATTTGACATGGAATGACCCATATTCAAAGGCCTTGCACGTGCAACCATCAGCAAGACACATCCAAAAGTACTTGATACTTGTACTTGAAAAAAGTATTTCAAGTACAGTACTTCAAGTACAGGCAGTACTTGAAAAATTTAAATACTTGAAGTACTTTTTAAGTACTGTACTTCAAGTACCTGCAAGTACCGAGTACTTTCAAGTACTGCCCAGCTCTGGTACAAACCTTAAGAATATGAGAAAAAACCAAATTTTTCAAAATCCTGGACCAGAATACCGCCTCAATGTACACAGGGCACTGGCGTTAGCTCGTATTACCCCTACTTCTGGATTTCCCGCTTTTCCTTCATATATATGCATTAAATTTATATATAAAAGAGTTAATAGGCGGCAAAAGGGGTGATAACAATTCTGTATGCCCTGTTTTTCCGCGAGCCCTCTCTTGCTCAATTCCCTGATACAATTCAGCGTTTTCACCTCTTCATCCCTCTCCTCTAACCCCGTGGGATTGCGCAACGCTTTATTGTCCGCAATACTTGCAATGAAAAGCGTGATAATCGATACTCGACCGGCCCGAATATTCACTTTTTCTCTCCCTCGCGCGGGCTCGTTCGACAAATGCGAATGTGCGATGTCCATACAGGCACGAAAATATAGGGAAAAAAGCGTGTTTGGAGGGATGTTGAAATGGAGGGAAAAAATAGGAGAGAGAGAGAGAGAGAGAGAGAGAGAGAGAGAGAGAGAGAGAGAGAGAGAGAGAGAGAGTAAAAAAGTAGGAACAGCTCGACGAGCGTTGATTGTGTGTCGATCCGTGTATTCTCGGTGTTCCAGAGCGTATACACAATCCAAATGTTGGCTTGAATCGGGAGAAACGTTTAGGAAAGAAGTATACGTATATAGAAGCGTGTCCCGATTGTGTTCGTCAATGTGTGTCGACAAAAAAAAACCAGCCCAGGGAGAAAATGGAACGTTCCATCGTGTCCCTCCCTCCCGCATTTTAAACAAGCACATACACAGTTGGGACGTGAAAACAATGCTTTTTCCCTCGACGCGAAGTGAAAACTAGCGCCGCGAGCTTCCATAGCGTCCCGCTAGGGGCGCGACGGTGTCGAGCGAAACGCGAACGAACTGACGCGCGACACGGACTAGAATCGAAACTGGAAATTGGGACCGGAAGATCCCACGCTTCCGGTTAGCGCTCGCATATTTCCGGTTCTCTCGTACTCTCTTTCACTCTGGTCGCATGCTCGGGAGAGCTCAAAGAAATTTCACTCCCGATCGATTTATTACTCGCCCTCTGCGGTTAACTAAAAATATAGGGAGACAGAAAGAAGGAGAAGGAGGAGAAAAAGGGCTTTGGCTACATCTGCAGATGCTCCATTTTCGCTCTCTCAGAGATTGAAAAGTGAGTGAGGAACGAGGAAATGTGCGAGGGTTTCTTGCCAGAGAGATGAGACGAAGGTTTTTGTTTCTACGACCTGACTATGTTGTATATGTATGTGGGGCATTCCATGTCTAATCAACCACTTTTGAACTCGACCCCTTTCGACGTGGTTGAAATTTTGTATTCCTTTTCTATCACAAGCTGCCAATTTTTTAGTATCTATAAAAATGTTTTTTAAAAAGTGGTGAATTTTTTCAAAAAAATAAAAAGGGTCCAAGTTGAAAAAAAAATATTTTGTGAAGTTATAAACATAAAATATTGCTTTTTTCGACTTGGACTCTTTTTATTTGTTTGAAAAAATTCACCACTTTTCAAAAAATATTTTTACAGATACTACAAAATTGACAGCTTGTGATATTCATAACTTGTATTTTTTTTTATTTTGAAAAAATTGGCAGTTTGTGATATTCATAACTTGTATTTTTTTCTATTTTTGAAATACAAGTTATGAATATCACAAACAGCCAATTTTTTAGTATCTATAAAAATGTGTTTTAAGAAGTGGTGAATTTTGTCAAAAAAATAAAAAGGGTCCTAGTTGAAAAAAAAAATACTTTGTGAAGTTTTATTAAACGCAAAATGTTTTTTTTTCAACTTGGACCCTTTTTATTTTTTTAAAAAAATTCATCGCGTTTTAAAAGACATTTTTACAGATATCAAAAAATTAGCAGTTTGTGATATTCATAACTTGTATTTTTTTTCTATCTTTTAATTCAAGGAGGAAACACGATTCCTTATAGTTCACACGCGGTAAAAAATAGAAAAAAAAATACAAGTTATGAGAAGCACAAACTACCAATTTTTTAGTATCTGTAAAAATGTCTCTCAAAAAGTGGTGCATTTTTTCAAAAAAATAAAAAGGGTCCAAGTTGAAAAAAAAAAATATTTTGTGTTTAAAACTTCAAAAAACGTATGAAAATAAATATCGATATTTTTTTTGTATTTTTTTTATAAGACTGCAAGTCAAGACGGAAAAAAATGATCTTCTGTATTATTTTGATATCTCCGGTTTTTAAAAAGTTATGAGCATTTGAAAAAAAATGTGTCAAATTTCGAACAATTTATTGTGGTTAGTTGGGTTGAGACAAAAATCTAAAAAAATTCTGAGAGACTGCTTTCAGTACCCACACGGAACATTAGGGCCATGGGACGTCCAATATCCATACATGGTGGATGAATGCTCCATCCCAAGGACGTCTATGAGTATCCCTATCACTGCTAAAAGAAGTGCGAAACGGCACCTGTTCTATGTACTGGGAACATCCCTTATACGTACCTGGAGACGGTTTTTAGACGGACTAGACCCCAAAAAATGACGTCTGATTTACGTATTTAAGACGAATAAACCAGTGATCCGAAAGATGTCCAATGATCATCCATTATACGTCCCTTTATTTAAATAATTTAATCGTTATTAACTACACATTATTAATTAATTATGAACTTTGTTACTGATTATATAATATTCGGGGCCTACGAGATATCCATATTTTACAGAAAAAAAGAAAAAAAAATAGTTTTCGATTTTTCACACTGCGGTCACCCATCCAAGTATTGGGTGCTGCTTAACTTTTCTAATCTCCTACCTACCTACCTACCTACACTAACTTGACTTATGAGAAACTTATGCATGTAAAAACCTTATACGATGTAGTTTGCTGATATACTTATATATCTTTGTCTCACAAACCTTGAATAATGTATAATCGTAATGAAATTTATAATTAATGGATAATGTGTAATCAATAGCGTTTAAATTAAGGGACGTATAATAGATGATCATTAGATATCTTTTGCACTATTGGCATTCGTCTTAAATACGTACATTAAATGTCACTTTATGTGGTCTATAGGTACCTCTAAAAAATATCTAAGGGTACGTATACGAAACTTTTTCAGCACATAGAATCGCTGCCGTTTCGCATCTCTGATAGTGGTTTAAGGAATGTCCCATGGACTTCCCCGGAATGAAATTTTCATCCAACTTAAATGATTATTGGACGTCCCCTGGCTGTTAAGTTACGCGCGGAATATATTTATAGCTCCAAAAATATGTGTCGTGGACGTCGAATAAACTTCCGCGTTATCCTTCGATAGACGTAATTTGTACGTACATACGACGGTCAATCGGCGTACCCATATCACAGCTGCCCGAAATACTTAAATGTACATCTAAAGGACGAATGCTTTTGATTGGATAACACGCGATGGATCACACAGGACGTATATTGTATGTTCACACACGTACTATTTCTTAAGCTACAAATATACACAACCCGGCCATCTATGGTATGTCCATAGGTAGACATTCAATAGGTCTTAATTCAGTATCGTAATTGGACATCTATTGGACGTTCCAGGTTCACGTCTATATGAAATCCTACATGGAACATCCGATAGACGTTTAATTGACGTCCTCCGAATGTGATTTTCGTTTACGAACCTGGAACGTCCAGTGGATGTTCAATTACTATCCTGAATTAAAAGCTATTTAATGTCTACCTATGGACATACCATGGATGGCCGTGTTGTGTATATTTGTAGCTCAAGAAATAGTACGTGTCGTGGACATACAATATACGTCCTGTGTGATCCATTGCGTTTTGTCCAATCAAAAGTATACCATGGATGTTCAATGGATGTCCGCATTACGTCCATCGTGGATGTAGACGTGTTAAGGATCTATGGATGATAGATGGACGTCCAATGGACACTCGGTTCCGTGTGGGTACGTACAAAAAAAAAGAAAATTTTCAACAAAATCATAAATGGTTGGGTCCACGGATTGGTCGGCTTGGTATGGAATACCTTATATATATATATATATATATATATATATATATATATATATATATATATATATATCGTTGTAGACACAACTATTTCGCGGGCGCATTCTCGCTGGCGTTGATCTCGTATATCGCGGGGTTATCGCTTTTACGGTTAGCGAGATCGAAGAAAGAGAGGATGAGAGAGGGAGGAATATCCCGCTCTAATACGCCCGCTTCCGCCCCATCCCTCGTTGATTCCTTTCTCCCTCATTTTTCGCGCAGCTTTCGTAATAAAAATCGAAAAGTCTATCTGGAACATCTCCCGCAGGAACATTTCGCTGGAGTGGTCTCTGTAGTGTATATATATCTATATATATAGATTTTTGTGTAATATCGTATAGCAAAAGGAATAGTGAAACATTTTTGCTACTGTATCCGCTACTTCTCTTCGTATAAACCGATAGACATTTTATTTTATTTTTTTCCATTTTGTCAGAACTCGAGCGAGACTCAATCGATTTGATGCCCTCTATATATGGAACATTCTAGGTAAATTCAACTTTTGATTTTGAAATTGGCGTTGCAGAACATGTTTTTCAACTCTTGAGACTATTTTTAAAATGCATGGTACATGTTACAAAAAATTTACGAAAAAACTTGAGATAATTTTTTTTATTGAACATAAAAACGAAGATAGACATAAATGAATGTGTACCCTGGATAGATGATTTTAATCTTTTTGTATCGAAGAAGAAAAGATTAATCATCGGAGATCCACTTTGATTTAATAGAAAATTATTAGTTTTTCGGATAAAATCCTTGCAAGTTTTTCTATTAATTTTGCAAATGTCATCATGACATATTTTAAAGCCTATTAGTCTTGAAACTGCATTAAGCTTTAAAAAAAAAATATACACTGTCGTCCAAAAGTATGGAAACATTCGCCCCGATTCTGCGCCGCACACAAAGTTTCACTGCTCTTTCAAAAATGAAGATATTTCGAATCAACGAGTGGCATTTTAAAGGGGATATTCAGCTATTATTTCGCTTCAAAAAAAAAAAAAATCGATTTTTTTTACGCCCTTCGAAACATGGTCATTTTTCGGCTTTTTTTGGCGCGTGACCCATGCAAATTTTTTGTACCTATTTTTCGCATAAAAAACTTATGGGGGGGGGGGGGCTATGAGCTTCACTTTCGTTTTTTAAAAAGTTTCATACGATTTTTTTTCGCAAAAAGATTCAATTTTTCACAAAAAACGACTATATTTATAAAATGTAGCGTAATTCCAAAACTACTGGGTTTTCGTGAAATCGCTAGAAGGATAAAAAGTTGCATATAATTATTCTAGATACAATGAAATTTCTTCAGAATTTTTTCACTTTTTTTTTTTCAAACATTTTTCCTGTCAAGGAGATATTTTCGAAAAAAAAAAATTCGACAAAAAATTCTCAAAATATTTAATTGAATCCAAAATAATTGCATGCAACTTTTTACCGTCTTAGTGGTTCCACGGAAACCCAGCAGTTTTAGAATTATGCTATATTTTATAAATATGGTCGTTTTTTTAAGAAATTTGAATATTTTTGCAACTAAAAATCGTACGAAACATTTTAAAAAACGAATTGGAAGCGTATACTCCCCCCTCACAAGGTTTTCAGAAGGAAAAACAATTTCATGGATCGGGCACCAAAATTTAAACGAAAAAAAAGCCAAAAAAAAGACCATGTTTCAAAGAACGGTACCAGGTTAAAAAAAAAAATCGAAAAATTTTTTGCAAAAAGCGAAATGAAGCTGAATATGTCCCGTTTAAAAGACCGCTTTGTTGAATTGAAATATCTTTATTTTTGAAAGAGTAGTGAAACTTTTTGTGCGGCGCGGAATTGGGGCAGAATTTCATCATCTATTTTTACACGAATCCATTCTCGTATTTTTTTGTTTTAAGGCATCAAATCAAAGCTCGGTTGCGGATAAAAATTGCAATTGATCATCTCGTATAATGTCCCTGTTTTCATCAATTGCATTCAAAATTTCGCAAAATTACGATGAAACGATGAAAATTGCTCTAACAAGGCCCTCAGAGATTATTGATTAAGGATGTTGAGTCCCAAATCGCAAATGATGAGAAAATTATGAAAATTTGGTATGTTTTTGAATGAATTATTTAAGAGGTCGTGTAAAAATTTGAAGACGATTAGGAAGCTCGATATCGAACAAATAACATTAACAAATTAAATTAAATTAAATGTATTCTTATGGAAACTGATATAACTTTGCGACAAGTTTTTTTTTATTACTCATGCGGGAAAAGTGGTATCTTTACGCCCGCTGTTACGGTTGAAAAGTAGCTTTTTGCTCATTTTATAATTTGAGTGCGCAAAGTTTACTTTGCGCACGCAAATTATTATTATTATTCTTTGTGCACGCAAATTCAGTGCCGAAATTAAATAAAAGAATAACGTTGGTGAAATTCAACAAAAACCAAAACGCAATCGAAATATTAAAACTGAATTGAGGTTGACGTGACAGATCGCATACTATTTTATTACTCATGCGGTTCTTGTTCTTGTTCAAAATAAAATTGTTTTCATTGTTCCTTAACTAAGTTTCCTGTATATTTCTTAACTTTTTAGTTCTTATTTTAGGTCAAGTTTAGCCTTAGTTTAGCTTTAGTTTAGCTCAAGCGAACTCGCTTCGCTCGTGCGATCAACTTCGCTTTCGTGGGCAATCGACAACTTGCCGCACTAGTTGCACAAGATACTATTGTTGACCTCTCAATTTTTTAATATCTACACTATATTGAAAGCAACGGAAAAAAACGAAGTTTATTGATAGATATTTGTTTTATTTATTTAAAAAATTGTTCTTAACAAAATGTTAATATTTTACTAACGAGCTTCCTAATCGTCACGAAATTTTTACACGATCTCTTGAATCCTTCATACAAAAACATACCAAATTTTCAGAATTTTCTCATCATTTTTCATTTTAACCCTTAAGGAGGTTGAAGTAATGATGATAGAATTCTGAAAATTTAATATGTTTTTACATGAAGTATTCAGGAGGTCGTGTAAAAATTTCACGACGATTAAGAAGCTATTTATTGAACAATTAACATTAAAAGATTTCATAGGGACTCAACATCTTTAATTCTCTTATCACGACTTCTCGCTTTTTATCAACTGCGTTTCAGGATCTTGTCAAATAACGATGAAATTATCAAAAGTGTAATTGAATCACGAGGAAACCAAAAGCCAATTCATCATTATTCGATTATTAAGAGGTAGGAAATCATGAAAATTGATAATTAAAAACATACTCTAATGCTGTAATTTCGCGAGCAGTGCTCATGGCGGAATTGGGGGGTTCTCGGGGTTTCCTACGATCCGGATGCAAGCGGTAAAGGCAGAACTGTGAAATTACACGAGTCCTACCTACCATTGCCCAGGGAGAGAGAGGGAGCGAGAGAGAGAGAGAAAGAGAGAGATCGGAGGTGAAGGTTTCTCTCTCCGATTCTACATTTTATCGTTATATGGGTCATTCCATGTCACCTCGACCAATCGTTGGAATCGACGCCTTTCAATTTCGATGAAATTTGGATGACATATTACTTAATATACATATATAAGTAATATACATGTATATTAAGTTTAAGTATATTAAGTTATGTAAAAAACGCATTTCTGCAAATTTCAGGATATTTTGAGATAAGTTCACGGTATTATATAAAAAAAATTGAACAAAAACTTTAATGTTGAGCGTGGATTTTCGAGATTTGTTACCATTCAAAATTCTCCACTATCATTATTTTCCAAAAATTTTTCTCGGAATATTTTTTTTTTCGTAGCCTAAGCGTACTCTTTAAGACGAATTCAGAACGATTTTTTCGTAATTATAATAGTTTTCGAGATATTAAAAACGTAAGCTTGAAAAATTGAAAAAATTGTGAAATTTTGAATGTTGCATGAATTTCGAAAAAAAAAATTTAATTTTTTTTCCTTTGGTAGAACTTTGTTTTATAATGAAAGAAAATTTCTAACCAAATCTCATCGAAATTG